>SJYX01021757.1:0-27212 GCA_006410675.1 Oreotragus oreotragus | reverse complement strand
AAGAATTGATGCTTTTGAACTGTAGTGTTGGAGAAGACTCTTGAGAGTCCCTTGGACTGCAAGGAGATCCAACCAGTCTACCCTAAAGGAGATCAGTCCTGGATGTTCATTGGAAGGACTGATGTTGAAGCTGAAACTCCAATATTTTGGCCACCTGATGTGAAGGGCTGACTCATTTGAAAAGACCCTGATGCTGGGAAAGATTGAGGGCGGGAGGAGAAGGGGACAACAGAGGATGAGATGGTTGGATGGCATCACCAACTCAATGGACATGAGTTTGGGTGGACTCCAAGAGTTGGTGAAGGACAGGGAGGCCTGGCATGCTGTGGTTCATTGGGTTGCAGAGTCAGACATGATTGAGCAACTGAACTGAACTGATGTTGAGGTAGGTTCCTTCTATGCCCATTTTGTGAAGAGTTTTAATCATAAATGTGTACTGAATTTTGTCAAAGGCTTTTTCTGCATCTATTGAGATTATCATAGATTTTATCTTTTAATTTGTTAATATGGTGTATCACATTGATTGATGTGCCTGTATTGAAGAGTCCTTGCATCCCTGTAATAAACCCAACTTGATCATGGTGTATGAGCTTTTTGAGGTGTTGCTGAATTCTGTTTGCTAAAGTTTTGTTGAGGATTTTTGCATCTATGTTCATCAATGATATTGGCCGGTTGTTTCCTTCTTCTGTGTTATCTTTGGTTTTGGTATTAGGATGATGGTGACCTCATAGGATGAGTTTGGGAGTGTTCCTCTGCAATTTTTTGAAAGAGTTTTAGAAGGATAGGCATTAGCTTTTCTCTAAATGTTTGACAGAATTCTCCTGTGAAGCCATCTGGTCCTGGGCTTTTGGGAAATTTTTGATCACAGCTTCAGTTTCAGTGCTTGTAATTGGGTTGTTGTATTTCTATTTTCTATTTCTATTTCTAATTTCTATTTCTTCCTGGTTCAGTCTTAGAAGATTGAACTTTTCTAAGAATCTATTTCTTCCAGGTTATCCATTTTATTGCCATATAGTTGTTCATAATAGTCTCTTATAATCCTCTGTATTTCTTCATTGTCTGTTGTAACCTCTCTTTTTTCATTTCTAATTTTGCTTATTTGATTCTTTTTTTTTTTTTTTCTTGATGAGTCTGGCCAAAGCTTTGTCAATTTTAACTTCTCAAAGAACCAGCTTTTAGTTTTATTAATCTTTACTATTGTCTCTTTCATTTCTTTCTGCTCAGATCTCTATGACTTCTTTCCTTCTACTAATTTTGGGGGGTTTTGCTCTTCTTTTTCCAGTTGTTTTAGGTGTAAAGTTAGGTTGTTTATTTGATGTTTTTCTTGTTTCTTGAGGATTTTTTTTTTTTTTTTTTTTTTCTTGATGAGTCTGGCCAAAGCTTTGTCAATTTTAACTTCTCAAAGAACCAGCTTTTAGTTTTATTAATCTTTACTATTGTCTCTTTCATTTCTTTCTGCTCAGATCTCTATGACTTCTTTCCTTCTACTAATTTTGGGGGGTTTTGCTCTTCTTTTTCCAGTTGTTTTAGGTGTAAAGTTAGGTTGTTTATTTGATGTTTTTCTTGTTTCTTGAGGTAGGATTGTATTGCTATAAGCTTCCCTCTTAGAGCTGCTTTAGCTGCATCCCACAGGTTTTGTGTTGTCATGTTTTCGTTGTCATTTGTTTCTAGAAATTTTTTGATTTCCCTTTTGATTTCTTTAGTAACCTGTTGGTTATTTAGAAATGTGTTGTTTAATCTCCATGTGTTTGTCTTTCTTACCATGTTTTTTTGTAATTGATATCTAGTCTCATAGCATTGTAGTCAGAGAAGATGCTTGATATGATTTCAATTTTCTTAAATTTACTGAGGTTTGGTTTGTGACCCAAGATGTAGTCTATCCTGAAGAATGTTCCATGTGCACTTGAGAAGATATATTCTTCTGCATTTGGATGGAATGCCCTGAAGATATCAATGAGATCCATCTCATCCTATGTATCATTTAGAACTTGTGTTTCCTTATTAATTTCCTGTTTTGATGATCTGTCCATTGGTGTGAGTGGGGTGTTAAAGTCTCCTACTATTATTGTGTTACTTTCAATTTCTCCTTTTATGTCTGTTAGTGTTTGTCTTGGAGAAGGAAATGGCAATCCACTCCAGCACCCTTGCCTGGAAAATCCCGTGGACGGAGGAGCCTGATAGACTACAGTCCATGGGGTCACAAAGAGTCAGACACGACTGAGTGACTTTACTTAACTGAGGTGCTCCTATGCTGGGTGCATAGATATTTACAATTGTTATGTCTTCATCTTGGATTAATCCCTTGATCATTACGTAGCGTCCTTCCTATCTCTTGTAATCTTCTCTGTTTTAAGGTCTATTTTGTCTAATATGAGGATTGCCACTCCAGCTTTTTTTTGCTTCCCGTTTGTATGGAATGTATTTTTCCGTCCTCTCACTTTCAGTCTATATGTGTCTTTAGGTCTGCAGTGGATTTCTTGTAGACAGAATATATATGGGTCTTGACTTTGTATCCATTCAGACAGTCTGTGTCTTTTGGTTGGAGCATTTAATCCCATTTATATTTAAAGTAATTATTGATATATATGTTCCTGTTGCCATTTTCATAATTGTTTGGGATTGATTTTGTAGATTTTTTCCTTCTCTTGTATTTCTTGACTATATAAGTCCCTTTAACATCTGTTGTAAAGCTGTTTTGGTGGTTCTGAGTTCTCTTAACTTTTGCTTGTCTGAAAAGCTCTTTATTTCTGCATCAATTTGGAATAAGATCGTTGCTGGGTACAATAATCTTGGTTATATTTTTCCCTTTCAGTACTTTAAATATATCCTGCCATTCCCTTCTGGCCTGCAGAGTTTCTGCTGAAAGATCAGCTGTTAAGCATATGGGGTTTCCTTTGTATGTTACTTGTTGCTTCTCCCTTTGTGTTTTTAATATTCTTTTTTTGTGTGTGTTTAGTATTTGTTTGTTTGATTAGTATGTGTCTTGGTGTGTTTCTCCTTGGGTTTATTCTGTATGGGACTCTTTGTGCCTCTTGGAGTTGATTGACTGTTTCCTTTTCCATGTTAGGGAAATTTTCAACTATAATCTCTTCAAAAATTTTCTCATACTCTTTCTTTTCCTCCTCTTCTTCTGGGACCCCTATACTTCAAATGTTGGTGCATTTGATATAGTCCCAGAGATCTCTGAGACTATCCTCAGTTCTTTTCATTCTTTTTACTTTATTCTGCTCTTCAGAAGTTATTTCCACCATTTTATCTTCCAGCTTACTGATTTGTTCTTCTGCTTCAGATATTCTTCTATTGATTCCTTCCAGAGCATTTTTGATTTCAGTAATCCTGTTGTTTGTCTCTGTATTTTTATTCTTTAATTCTTCTAGGTCTTTGTTAGTTGATTCTTGCATTTTCTCCATTTTGTTTTCAAGGTTTTTGATCACCTTTACTATCATTATTCTGAATTCTTTTTCAGGTAGTTTGCCTATTTCCTCTTCATTTATTTGGAGTTCTGTGTTTCTAATTTGTCCCTTCATTTGTGTAGTAATTTTCTGCCTTTTCTTTTTTTTTTTTAACTTATTGTGTTTGATGTCTCCTTTTCCTAGGCTTCAAGACTGAATTCTTTCTTCCTTTTGGTTTCTGCCCTCCTGTGGCTGGTCCAGTGGTTTGTGTAAGCTTCATATAGGGTGAGATTTGTGCTGAGTTTTTTGTTTGTTTGTTTTTCCTCTGATGGGCAAGGCTGAGTGAGGTGGTAATCTTGCCTGCTGATGATTGGGTCTGTATTTGTTTTGTTAGTTGTTTATACGAGGCATCCTGCACAGGGTGCCACTGGTGGTTGGGTGATGCCTGGTCTTGTATTTAAGTGGTTTCCTCTGTGTGAGTTCTCATTATTTGATACTCCCTAGAGTTAGTTCTCTGGTGGTCTAGGGTCTTGGAGTCAGTGCTCCCACTCCAAAGGTTCAGGGCTTGATCTCTGGTCAGGAGCAAAGATTCCACAAGTGGCATTAAGTGAGATTGAAACAAATACCCCAAAACAAGAAACCAAAGATGAACCCCAGACAAATGGCAGTTACAAAATCAGACAAATAATAATTAAAATAATGGAATATACACATATACATATACACCCATAAGCAAAGTCAAAACAGTCCAACAAGAATATAGTAGATTGACCCAGCAAACAAAGGAAATCAAAAATTATATTTACTATAAGTTAAGAACAAAACTAACTAAGGCACAAACTGGAAAACAAACCTAAAGCAAGGTGCCAAGTGGGGAATAAAGCAATGAAACCAAAACTAACAAATATGTTGAGAGGAAAGGAAGAAAAGAAAAGAAAGTAGAAACAGATATGCAAAGTTAAATAGAGGTAGATGAAGAAGATTTATATACATTAAAGATTAATGCAAGGGGAAAAGAACAATAGGAAAGGCAAACAAAGGGATAAATGTAGAAAAAATAAAATAGGTTTTAAAAAATTAAAATTATAAAAAGGAAGAAGAAAGAAAAAAAAAAGAAACTCCACAGAACTGCAGAAGCCCAACATAGAGGCAGAGGTTTATGACAACAATAAAAAATGTGACTGGGTGTTGGGGGAGCTCAAAAGCTTAATTAGATTTCATTGTGCCAATAAAATCAACAACTACAACAGAGGAGGGGACAGGGGAAAAAAGAAAAGAAAAGAAAAATCCAAAAGAATCTATAGAACAAGTGAAAACACAAGAATTATAAATGTTTTTCTTGAGTCACTGCCGTCAGAGTCCTTTCCCTCGCTTGGAATCACAGTCCACCTCACCTCCTTAGGATGCCCTCCAACACTGTGCTGATCTCTGGACCTGTTGTGAGGGCAGCTCAGATTCTAATCTGGTCCTGTCCCTGTGTGTTCTTGCCTCCAATGTCCACAGCTATCAGAACTACTGCATTTTCTTTTGTGGGAGCTCTCAATGTCCTTCTATATATTCCATAGACACAGAGTCTGCCTAGTTGATCGTGTGGATTTAACCTGCAGCTTGTACAGTTGGTGGGGAGGTTTTGGGTCTTCTTCCTTAGCCACACTGCCCCTGGGTTTCAACTGTGGTTTTATTTCCACCTCTGCATGTGGGTCACCCACTGGGGTTTGCTCCTGAGGCTTCCTTGGAGGACTTGGGTTTGTCCCTGTGAGGGCCAGGCGTGGAGATGGTGCAGCTGCTTGGGTTGCAGGGGTTCTGGAAGCACCAGTACTCAGGGGAGTTGGCGGCTAGGGCAGCAGGAAATATAGTGCTCTAGAAGGGTATAGCAACCAGTATTGGCCAATACACTCCAGTATTCTTGCCTGGAGAACCCCTCTGACAGAGTAGCCTGGCAGCCCACAGTCTACAGGGTTGCAAAGAGATGAACATGACCAAAGTGACCATATGTATATAGACACAAGATTTTTCTTTTTGCCTGTGGCAGCTCTGCCCCAGTGAGAGTTGAGTGTGAAGGTGGTACAGCTGCTTGGCTTGTGGGGACCCTGGTCTCGCAAAGTCTGCAGGGACACGGATTGCCTCCACTCCAGGAGTTATGACCCCATCTGTCTTTTTTTGAGCCTCTTGTACCTGGTGATCAGATGGCCTCTTTAGCCAGTCTTTCTCCATAGCTCCGCCCACTCAGGCACATGGCGGGGGCGGGGGGTGGGTGGCTGACTAGGGTCCTACTCGGTAGATCGGTGCCTCAGGCACTTAAAGGAGCACTCTAGGTGGGGTCCTACTCTGAAGTTCAGTGTGTCAGGCATTTGATGGCAGCCTCTCTATTGTTCAGCTGCTGATGCTGGCGTGTGGGGAGAGAGAAGCTATGGTGATGGCCCCACCTCCTACACGTGACTCAGCAGTATCACCTTGCCTCCATGGCTGCCCAGCTTTCCTCCACAAGCAGGCATTTCCCACCACAATCTCCTCCCTCACATCCCCTTGATCCATTTCTCTGCAGTCAACAGCAGCCCTCACCCTGGGATTGCTCCACGATCCCTAAATTCCAGCTCCTGGCCTCTGCGCCTGTCCAGGGTATGTATGGCTGCGGTAAGGACTGTCTGATTCTCATTCTATTTAGGCTGCCACAGATCAGGTGTTTGACCCCCAGCCTTAAATGCTTCTTCTCCGACTCAGACAATTGCCCTGATGTGGGAATCAGACCCCTGCTTCAATTCCCCCACCTTCGAAGGACAGGTCCAATCCTACTAACACTCCTGTTTTCCCCCTAGTTCCTTCGTCCTACCTAGTTTTGCGTGGTCCTATATATTCTTTTCCACTGGCCAGGTACTCCTGTCCATCCTCAGCTGGTGTTCTGAATGCATTTCTGGGTCTGAAGGTGTATTCCTGATGTATCCGTGAAGAGAGATGTACTCCACGTCCTCCTCCACCATCATGTTCTCTGCATTATTTCCTATTAATCAAGCTATTTTCTTTATACTGTTGGGTGAAGAAAGTAAGCAAGTTGGGAGTTCTAGGCCATCCAAAGGGTAGAGATTTTCCCCAGATCCTGGTGTGAGCGCAGGCCCAGTTGCATGCAATTCTGCCTACTTTGTTCAAACTGAATTAGCCCTTCCTCCACCAAAGCTTGGCCATGCACACAAAGTCAGAATCTAAGATTCTGGAACTTCCTGCTGCGGTTGTGGGTGATAAATTTTGTGTCAACAGGAACCATCATGATGGTGAGGGAAGCTTCCGTGATGCCTGTTGGTGATCACTGAGTACAGTCAGGATGGGGAAGCAGAACAGCCAAAGCCCTGAGGGATGAAGCCAAGGCCAACGGGTCAGGATTAAACCAAGGAAGCTCTATCAGGTGCACGCTAACTGGCAGTCCTATCTGCAGTCCTTCTTTTGGGGCCTTGGGTAACATGAAGGCTAAGATTATCCTGTTCTGGGGGGTAAAAAGCTCAAAACTCAGAGAAGCACCTCTGAAATGTTTGGTCATTTTAGGCAATGTTTTACCAGAATTGGATTTCAGGGTCTCATACCAGAGATGCCCACCTATAACCCTCTACACTTGACAAAGCATGGAAATATCCATGTTGGTGAATGATAGTGGGGCCCCAGAGAATCAGGGGGATGCTCTCAGATAGCAGGATATATGGGTTAAGGATATGTGAGACTCTATAGCTAGGGCCTCATCTCTTTCCCTTTCCCCCTGTTTCTTCCAGAAAGGAGCAGACCACAGACCACCAGACTAGTAAGTGCCCCAGAGTTACCTGAGAAGCCTCGCTCTCCCCAGACTAGTGGCACGACCACCAACCTGACCTGCTGTCTGAGCAGCTGTTTTCTCACTTCTAACCTCCTCCCACCTGTCAGAGTTATCTTGCTGTACATCTCAGCTTCCTCTTATCACAGAACAAAACCCAGGTTCTTCAGCCTGGAATTCTCCAGCAATCTTTACTTTTTCCTTTGCATAAGGGATGTGCATTCACATCTGTTTAACCCACTAGCCTGCCTGAGCCTGGGTACCCCATAAAGCAAAGCCCAAGGCGCATGCTGATATCCTACCACTTTGTTAGAGGGTATGGCTCTTGGGAAGCAAGAAAAAGTAGAAAGAGTGGGGAGGTGGGAAGCCAGGGTAGCCAACACGTGCTTGCTTCTGAACTGGCTCCACTTAGACTGAATAGATAGATTGATTGCTGATATTGTAGGTCCATCTGCTAGAGTCTGTATGAACCTCTGAGTTTCAGGATAGCCCATTCATGGGGGAAGAAGGGGAGGAATGTGCCCACTGTCTCCTGTCTTCAAGATTGTGTCCGCTGCAAGCTGGCCCAGCTGCTGCTGGGCTGCTCACTTTGAAAGCAGCTGGAGCATGACCGATGGCCAAGGGCCCCAGAAGTGGAGAGGCTCAGAGGGTCAAGGTGGTCCAAAGAAATGTCTCATGTACATTTTGGCCCTGCATTCACCACAGGCAGAGTGTTTTCAGAAGGCATGTGAGGAGACATAGGTTCTCAAATAGGACAATTTGTATCAAGTACTTTAGCCTGAAACATTAGAATGTCCAATAAAAGTTAGCTATTACTGCTAATATCATCCCCAATGTCAACCTTGCACCAACTCTCTGCCCTGGAAAAGGTGCTTCTTGCCCTTCCCCAGGCAAGGACTGGCAAACATTCACAAGGACTGTTCTTAACACCTGACAGGTGGTAAGGCATTGCCTGCCTGCATGTCATCTCTGTAGTGCAGGCAGTGGACCTGGTCAAGGGAAGAGAAAGAGGGCCTGAGGGCAGCCAGGGTGGGGCTGTGCTGGGAGGCGCCTCAGCTGCCTTTCCCCAGATGGTTGCCCCAGCCCTGCCCTGCTTCTGCTTCTCTCCACTTGGTCAGTAGACGTGAACCAACACAGCAGTCCTCTAGCCCAGCAGCCCGGGGCCAGGCCTCACATACATACATGAGGAGTTCTGAGGACGCAGAGGCCCTTCCCGAATAGAGGAAGCAGCTGCTGGAAAATACCAGAAACTCCCATTCTAGGGCAACTGGAGCCTGGTCATGAAGCATCTCTTCCTCATTTCTTATCCTTGGTCCAGGATGGACCCTCCTGCTCTCCATCCTGGCCTTGGTCTCTACCTACAGCCCTAATCGGTTTGCTGGCTTTGAACAATTCAGTGTTCCAGGTCAGAGCCTAAAGCAGAGTCAGGCTCCCCCAGGAATACAGATCACCAGTAACAGGATGAGGGTGAGACTCTATCTCCCCTTCCCACGCCCAGAGGTGGAAAATCCTATGGCCTTCCCTACGCCAGAAGCCCACCCAGCAGCCTTCATCAGAGAACTGCTCCAGACCTGGAGAAGCCCGAGAGAAGAAACCCCAAAGCTCTGGCCAGAGCAATGCAACACAAGAAGTTTACATATGACCAGCACCTACGCTGTAGAGCAACTCATATATGTGTTACAGTTGTAAAGTGACACCATTACATCATTGCTCTGTTCATTCATCCAGCAAATGAATTTTCAACACCAGAAGACAGAGACGTGGTCAAGAGGTCTAGCTACAACAGGAAGAAGGTCCATAAGCAAAAATACTGTAAGAATGAAAAGACTATCGGTTTACGGAGGAGGGGGAAACTAATTCCTGCCAGAGGAAATCAGAAAGGAATTGTGGAGAAGGACTTTTCTAACAGGATCCTAAAGGATAAATAGGAGTTTTCCAGGGGGAAAAAAAAACTAAGGAGGCTGTGAACACGGTTGGTACATTCCATGCAGATGGAAAATACATACCAAACTAGGGGGCCTGAAGGAACATGAAGTTCTTTATTGCCATTTTGTAAAATTTTATTAAAAACCTACTAGGTTCCAGGTAATTGGGTTAAATGCCAACAGAGCAGAAAATAACAAGACAGACAAGATCTTTTTCTATTTCTAGTGGAAAAAAACAGAAATTAAACAAACAAAAACCACATAGATAACTATCTTTACAATTGTGCCAATTCTGTGAAGGGGAAGAGAAAGGAGCTGTGGGAGCATAAATGGGGTAAAAGAGGAGAGGGGCCCATGTGATCTGGGAATTAAGAAAGGCCTTTCTGAGAAAGAGACAGTTAAGCTGATTCCTGTAGGATTAGTGGGGATTAGTCAGGTAAGGCCTTCCAGGAGGATGGAATGGCCTGGGTTTCAGTCCTGAAGTAGAAAGAGCATATGATGCAGACTATCTGAAAGCATTCAGAGTGGACAGAGCATGCAGGCTATAGGAGGCAGGCAGAATGAGATGAGGCAGGACCAGAAGGCTTGGGACATTATCTTAAGAGCAAGGGGACTGGCATGAGGAGATCTGATGATGGAAAAGACCCCTCTCTGGATGCTGTGTGGAAAACAGAGTGGAGCCATTATGGATATGGGGAGACCAAATAGACCAGTGACTTAATCCTAGCTGTGAGTTAGGTTTAACTGGGAAGTTTTTAGTAAGGATGATTAGAGCCCACACCCAGAATTTTTTTTTTTTTTTAAACTTCTGGGATGAGGCTTGGGGATTAGTGATTTTTTTAAGTTCTGCAGGTTACTTTAATGTATGTCTAGGGTTAAGAATCATCAAGTTTTTGCTTTTTAAAAGCTTTTTGTTTTTAAAAGCAAGAAAGAAGGGAAAAGAAAGGACGTCATTCTGCTTTAGGTGATAGAAAATGGTGGTTGGCCTGATGGTGATGGAGACAGATGGACTTCCCTGCTGGTCTGGTGGTTAAGAATCTATTTAGCAGGCAGAATAGGTAGTAGTAACTAAGAAGGCCCTGGGCTGCCCCAGAAGCTCAGCTAGTAAAGAATCCGCCGGCAGTGCAGGAGACACTGGTTCGATTTCTGGGTTGGGAAGATCCCCTGGAGAAGGGCATGGCAACCCACTCCAATATTCTTGCCTGGAGAATCCCCATGAACAGAGGAGCCTGGCAGGCTATAGTCCGTGTGGTTGCAAAGAGGTGGACACGATTGAGCAGCTAAGCACAAGAAGGAAGGCAGGATTTTTGGCTTGGACAATTCGCTGGAATAACACACATGAAAGTACCAATTGTAAGGTTCATGACAGGAATTCAAGTTGGACATCTTGAATATCAGGTACCTATGAGCCATCTATGTCAATGGCAGATGGTTGAGTACATAGGCCTGAAACTCAGAGAAATCTGGGTTGGGGTATGACCTTGATTGTCACTGATGGCAAGATAGTATCTGAGATGTGTCTGGGATTTCCTAGCAAAAGGAAAGCGTGTGGGATGCAGGGAAAGAAGAGGGCCCAGGACTGAGCCTGAGGTTCCCCCAGCTCTGGAGCTTGGGGAGAGGAGAGAATTTGGCAACAGCATCTATACATGAGAGGCTGGGGGCAGCCTTGAAGCCTAGAGGAATCTACACTTCAGTGTTACTGAAGGTCAAAAGGATTGAGATATGAAAAATGTTTATTGGATTTAGCAACTTCTAGGTCCTTAATGACTTTAGAGACCTTGATGACCTTTTGGTGCAGCAAATAGGGCAAAGGCCAGACTGGAGTGAATGAAGGGAAGGAAATGGAGGGACACACCGAGTCTGGCTGTAGAAAGAAGAGAGGCAGGGGGTGGTCGCTGGAGGGGGTTATGGGATCAAGGGAATGTTGTTTCAGATGGGAGAGAACAGAGTGACTTGAAATGCTGGAGAGGAGAGGGAGGGCTTGCAGATACAGGATAAAGATGGGATCCAGAGCCCTGGAGGAGGGATAGAGGTCACTCCATATCAGAAGAGGAGAGGGATGGGTGGTGGGGTGCTGAAGTGAAAAGCTCTCCCTTTAGAGTGGGAGGATAAGAGACTTCTCATTTGACAGCTTTCATAGTCTTGATGAAGTCATCTGCGAGGAGTCAGGGATGGGTGCATAACTGGAGGGAGTCTTTGAGGGTGGGTGGTAAAGGGGTTGGAAATCTGAAGAGAGTTGGGATAATTCGTGAGACTTCTCAGGTGGCTCTGTGGTAAAGAATCTGCCTACCAAGTAGGAGATGCAAGCTACAAGAGTTCTACCCCTGGGTCAGGAAGAGCCCCTGAAGTAGGAAATGGCAGCCCACTCCAGTACTCTTGCCTGGAAAATTCCATGGACAGAGGAGCCTGGTGGACTGCAGTCCATGAGGTCCCAAATAGTTGACATGACTAAGTGAGCAGGTACGCAAGGGGTGGTCAACAGTATTTGTTGTGGAGAGATGGTGACTGAGGTGGCCAGAGAAAGAGGAGAATGTGAGGCTGTAGGACAGGCCTGTAGAAATTCTCATCAAGTATTTATAGTAGTGGACTTCCCTGCTGGTCTGGTGGTTAAGAATCTGCCTGCCAATGCAGGGGACATGGGTTCAGTCCCTTGGGAAGATTTGACGTGCTGTGGGGCAACTAAGCCCGTGAAAGTCTGTGCATCCTAGAGCCAATGTTTTGCAACAACAGAAGCCTGAACACCATAACTAGAAGGCAGCCTGCACTCACCACAACTAGAGAAAGCCTGCACGCAGCAATGAAGATCCGGTGCAGTGAAAAATAAGCGAATGAGAGAAAAAAGAATTCACAGTAGTATTAAACTCTAGAGTGACTTCCTGAGATGTAGTGAGATGTAGTGAGGCTGTGTTATATTGGTTATTCCTTGCTCTATAACAAGTTATTCCCAAACTTGTTGAAACAACAAATATGTATTGTCTCAGTCTGGGGTCAGGAATTTGAACACAGCTCAGCTGAGTGCCTCTGCTTCAGAGTCTGTCACCAGCCTGCACTCAAGGTGGTAGCCAGGGAGGGAGTCTCATCTGAAGGCTCCACTAGGGGAAGGCTTGCTTCTGAGCTCACTCAGTGGCTATTGGCAGGATTCGGATGCTCACAGGCTATTGGGCTGAGGGCCTCAGCTCCTCACTGGCTTTCGGCCTATGGCCTCCTTCAGTTCCTTGCCATGAGGGCTTCTCCAAAGACCAGCTCACAGTCTGGCAGCTGGCCTCCCTCAGAGCGAGCGAGAGTGAGGGAGGGTGTGCAGGACGGAAGCCACAGTCTTTTTGTGAACTCATATCCCATTGTTTTTGACTTACTCATAGGGTAGAAGCAAATCACCAGGCTTAGCAACACAAGAGGAGGAACTGATGCAAAGATGGGGATACCAGGATGTGAGGATGTTTGGGGTCATCTCAGAGGCTGCCTACCCTATTGTTTGGAGCATACAGTATAGGAGAGAAGGCTGGGGAAGGGCTTTGGGCAAGGGGAAGGGGATGGGGGCTAAACTAAGGGATTGTATCAACAGTTTCATCCTATAGCCTATTTTCAGTCACGGGTGATTTTGAGGCAGGGGGAGAGGCGGGTAGGTCAGTTTTTCAAAGGCTTATTCTGGGGACAGTGTTGATGACTGCTCGGCTCGGGAGAGAGAAGAGATTTGAACAGAAGAGCCAGGAGATTTTGGCAGTAGTCTTAAGAGGAGATGGTCACGAATTGAAGACTGAGAATGGTTATGGGGAGAAAAACCATGGGTTCAAGAGACAGCGGAGCAATTTTACAGGGTTTTCAGTGTGCCCTCCTGTTGGTGACCCATGCGTCGAGCTGGGGTTCAGGTCTCACATGCTGGGAAGAGGTGCTTTCTCTTTGTAACATGAACATGCCCAGGGATGGCTGAGGCTCTGAGAGGGTGAGTAGGGTGGTAGATGAACCCAGTCATTCAGGGAGGGTGGGGACTTTCACAGAGCAAAAGGAGCTTTAGGAAAAAATGCAGATCTTTGAGAAGCCAAAGGAGGTTGGCCTGATTCAGAGTAACCAAGTCAATAGGGAAACTTCAAGGGTTAGAGAAGACGGAAACAGGAAGGAGAGAGCTGCCAGGTGGAACCCAGACTTGAGGCGGAGGCTCAGCCGCAGAGCTGAGTGACAGGGCACTGGGCCAGGGAGCCGGCTAAGTCACAGCCGGGCCTGAGGGGGTAGGGGTGTGGATACCGGGTCTGGGACAGGGCCACAACCACTCACATGGGACACGTGGCAGAACCCTTCCACACAGGTTCCATTGTAATCTCACAACAGTGAGGAGTGGCAGGCAGGGCAGGGATTAAACCTCCAAGGTAGAGGTGAAGAGACACTCAAGGAATTCAGCTGACTTGTTCTAGTTTATGGAGCTCATCTGAGGCCCAGCTCGAGGGTGAAACTGGAGCAACTGAGTCCAGTCAGGGCTCCCTGGTTCACGGCCACCTAAGTTCAGCTGGTCGCCCTCACAGAAGGTCCCACTCCTCTAGGGACACATATGGCGAAGGGCAGAGCAGATTCCAGGTGTGAAAAAGGAGCAGCTAGAAGGAAAGAATCCCAGAAGGTGGGCTTTAATCTCACTTAGGAGAAACAAAGGGTGGGGAGGTGTCATTAGGAAGATGCAGGGGTATCTGCTGGGTGGAGCAGATCATCCAGAGGTGGGGGTCAGTGAGCCCTTCCAGAGAGGGATGGGAATCAGGAGCCCAAAGCTGTAGGAACCCCAAAGGCAACTCTCTCCCTCTCTCCTAGCACCCAACCCCCTCGTCTCTCTGTCAGTTTGTCTGTCTTTGTCGCATGTCTTACCCCTCTCCCATCTCTGCACATCTGCTGAACTGTCTCTTCACCAACTGCTTCTCTGCTTCTGTACGGATGTGTGTCCACGTGTGAGTGTGCATGTGCAAACAGTGCAGCCCATGGCTTTAGAAGCCCACCACAGCTGCACCTGAGAACAGACTACTAAAAGAATCTCCCGGAAGACAGAATTCAGTAGGCTGAGGGAGAGCAAGCACGATTGCAGCTGTGACTCTTAGAGGATGGGGTCCCTTTGAGCTGGCACCTGAGAACTGGAATCCTCAGCAGGGGTGTAAAAGACTGATGCTGAACAGAGGTGCCCACCTGCAGGGACACAGCGGGGACTCCCCTAGGTCAAGCACCCTCCAGCCTCAGGGCCTTTGCACTTGAAGTTGTTCTTTCCCAGAATGTACCTCCCAGATACTCCTGTGGCTTGTTCCCTCCTGCTCTTCAGGTCTTTGCTAAAACGTAACCTCCATGAGCACTTCCCCAACCTCCCAGTCTAAAGCTTAAAACTACTCCCAGCCCTGTTCACATTTCTTACCGCTTGTTTCATTTTCCCCTTTACATTTCACTGTCAGGCCCACCACATGTTTTTGTTAGCTATTTGTTATTTATTGTCTGTTTTCTCTCCTATAATCTAAGTTCCCTGAAGTCAGGGATTTTTAAAATTGTTTTATTCACTTGTGCATTCCCAGTGCTTAAGCATACAATACATGCTTGATGAAGATTTGCTGAATGAACTAATTAATAATAAAATATATATCTTCCCAAATGGCCTCTCCCTGCAGAAGTGAATGTGAAATGACCGTGTCTTACAAAGTGAGAGCCAGTGGGGTCCCTGAATGGGTGAAAAAATAAGAAAGATTATGAAGCCAGACTATAGTCCCTTAGAAAGGAAATTGTTCCTCTGGTCCTTGTGAGTTGGCAGAGTTAGCTAATCATTTGGAAATGAAGACAAAGAGACTTTCTAGGTAAAGTAAGAATGATTACAGATATGACAAGCTCTCTGAAATGAAATAAGGGGCGAGAGCTTATTGTTATTATTAGTGAGGGCTGCTATACAGTGGGGTTCCCTGTAGTCTCCCCAATAACTTCCCCATGGGCAAGCACTAGTCTTTTATCCCTAAAGCCAGCTTCCCTTGGCCTGACTCCTTCCCTTGGGCAAATAATCCTGGCCCAAGACATTGTTGTCCTGCATACCAGGAGGAACCATCCAGCCTGGTCAAGACCCAGGCAGGGCCAGGCCCAAGAGAGGCAAGCCTAGGGCACAAAATTCAAGGAGGCGCCCACTCTGGAGCTTGTGACAGAGAAGGGTTCTTTCTGATAGGAACCTGAAAATGAGAGGCTCCTTCAATCCTTAATAGGATGTTCACTGTCAGGGCAGGAACAGAAGAGCTGAACAGAAGAACCATGACTTCTGGGGCCCGGGGCCATAGAACCTTTTGTCAATCCCTTCCTCCATTAAGAAATACATATGAAAGATTATATTTCAAACTGTGTTGGTGTGTAAAGACAAATATAATCCAAGATGGATTATATACATTTTTTTCTTCTAACTTTAAAATAAACTAAAACATTTCTATGGCCCTTGAAAAGGTCCTGGGGCTTCCCAGGTGGCTAAGTGGTAAAGAATCTGCCTGCTAATTGCAGGAGACACAGGTTCGATCCCTGGGTCAGAAAGATCCCCTGGAGGAGGGCATGGCAACCCACTCCAGTATTCTTGCCTGGGAAATCCCATGGACAGAGGAGCCTGGTGGGCTACAGTTCATGAGATTGCAAAGAGTCAGCCATGACTTAGTGAATAAGCAACAACAAAGAGGATCCTGAGTCCTCGGCAGGGTTCCTACTGTGTCTAATGGCTAAGTTGGCCCTGGCGAAGGGGGTCATGCAAACCTGAGAGCGTGAGAGTCCTCCTAAATTTTGTGCCCTAGATACCTCCCTAGCCTCACCCTCGTCCCAAGCCTGGGTACAGAATATTTACAGTCCCTACGTTAGCAACCCACACCGAGGGATTTTATTTCCTTCACTTCTCTGAGCTTCAGTATCCTCATGTTTAAAATGGTTATAATCAAGAATTACATATCCAATCTCAATAGAGACTACAGTAAAATCACCATATGATCCAACAATTCCACACCTAGGTATATGCCCCAAAGAATTGAAAGCAGGACTCAAGCAGATACTTTATACAACCCTGTTCAGAGCATCATTATTCACACGAGCCCAAAGATGGAAACAGCCCAAATGCCCACTGACAGATGACTAGATAGACAAAGCACAGCATGTGCACACAACGGGGAATTATTCAGCCATAAAAAGGAATGAAATAGGGATGAATCTGAAAACATAACGCTCAGTGACCTAAACCATCTCAAAAGGACAAATACTANGAGCCCAAAGATGGAAACAACCCAAATGCCCACTGACAGATGACTAGATAGACAAAGCACAGCATGTGCACACAACGGGGAATTATTCAGCCATAAAAAGGAATGAAATAGGGATGAATCTGAAAACATAACGCTCAGTGACCTAAACCATCTCAAAAGGACAAATACTACATAATTCCATTTATATAAAGTACCTAGAACAGGCAAATTAATAGAGACAGAAGTTCAGGATTCTGTTAGGGATGATGAAAACCTTCTGAAAATAGATGGTAGTGATGATTACACAATATTGTGAATATAATGTCACTGAATCAGACACTTAAAAATAGTTAAAATGATACATTTTACCAAAATACAAAAAAGAATACATGCAGAAGCACTTTACATGGGATAAAATGTCGTACAACGATAAGAAATCATTGTTTACCGTTATCGATCGTTACTG
Source organism: Oreotragus oreotragus (assembly GCA_006410675.1). Taxonomy (NCBI): domain Eukaryota; kingdom Metazoa; phylum Chordata; class Mammalia; order Artiodactyla; family Bovidae; genus Oreotragus; species Oreotragus oreotragus. The sequence goes on along the minus strand of SJYX01021757.1, from coordinate 10,431 downwards.
TATTGCTGTAGAGGAGTAGTGTTCCAAAGTTCACAGACAGATAGGCGGGCATAAAACTGCTTTGTAAACACAACCTTCTCCAACTAGGACCTGCAGCTCCCCACCCATGCAGCCTGCAGATTTAATGACCAAGTTGAAGAATGAATGGCTGATGGCCAGGATTCCTGAAGCACCAGGGATGATAGAGCCAACACTTGGCTCCTGGAGTCCTGTTATTCTGTGTTTTCTGACAGCTTTCCCTGCAGGGGGCGAGGGAACTAAGGTAGGCTTGAGAGAGTTAAGACAATGCTGGTGTTGGCGCTAGGGGGGACCAGTGAGGAAATAGATGGCCCACCAGGCCCCGACAGTGGGTACTCTGTGCTGAGGTCAGCCCGACCGATTTCCTGGTTTGGGAGGAACGTCCTAATGTCTGCATGAGCTGAAAGGGATCTCTGGGGTGTTACGACCTGGAACAGGGACCCACAGGTCTCAGCGGCAGAGGTAGTTCTCTTTATGTGAGCAGATGCTACTTGCCAAAGGGTGTGTGTGTGTGTGTGTGTGTGTGAGGAATACTGGAGTGGCTCGCCATTCTCTTCTCCAGGGGATCTTTCCCACCCAGGGATTGAACTTGGGTCTTCTGTGTGGCAGGCAGATTTGTCACCATCTGAGCTGCCAGGAAATGAAGTCTTATAAAACACACATAAGAAGTGAGGTAGGTTGAGGTTTTCCCAGGATAGAGAACATTTCACAAATGAATTCCCCACAGAAAAGTCTGTGCAGTGTCCTTTTGGTTCCAGAGACATCCTGCCTCTCAGGGGAGCCTGTGTATTCCCTGGAATTTGACAGTATTTGTGGGGAGAAAGTCTATAGCTTCCATCAGATTCTCAAAGGAGTTCATGACCCCCCCAAAATGTTTTTAAAGCCACTGTTCCTATTAATTTAAAATGTGATCTTAAGGATCAGTATTGAACTGACACCCACTTTTCAGAAGGGGGCAGGCAGATTTCTTCAGACGATGTGTGGGCCTGCACATTCCTGGCGACGGAGGAAGGCAGCACCCCAGTGGGGTCACTACTGAGTCCTTCCCACCCTCTCCTCCCGAGTGAAGCCATTTGTTTTTAAACAAGCTTTACGTCCGTGCACAAACCGGCACCAAGTGGCGGCCCAGCTCCTGTTGACCATGATTCCTCCTCATTCCTCCTGGTATGCACGCGTGTGTGTGTAAGTAACATGCCCGTGTCGTGTGTGTGTGTCTGTGTGTATGTAACATGCCCACGTCACCAGTCAACCCAGAGCCCCGAGCTCATAAAAGAATGACCCTCCAAGCCCCACTGATCCCTTCAATAGTCTAGTTTAAGCCCCCAGAGTCTTAGGTGTCCTGTGAGGACTTCTGGCCAGGCTGGCACATCAGGCAAATGCCAGCTTGCAGGGCCCTGCATTGGGAGGGGAGGCGGCGAGGAGAAGGGTCATAATGACTGGGTAATTTAAAGGCTCTGAAGAGTGACTCAGACATTCCAATGGGGCTTTTATTTTTCCTTTTGGTCGATGTGTGAAATGTAGTTGTAGTCATTTTTTCCAATGAGTTGATAAACGGTGATTATCCATGGCAGCTTTTGAGTTGAGCCATTGTGAACCAGTTCCCATGCCAACATTTTTCTCTCTCCCACCCCCAACCCCTAAGGTAAGCACCCTCCAAGCCTAAGGTCAGAGGTTTCTTGGTCCCAGGAATTTTAGCAAAGCTGTAGGCTGCAAATGGTCAGAGGCTGTCTGGGAAGGGTGGCCACAGCTGTAGGGTAGAAGCCTGTGAATTCAGGCCTGATCCTCGGCCCCACCCACTCCTCCTTTGTACTTAAGATGAAGGCAGGACAGAGAGACCGTCATCAAGAAAGGCAAAAGCGACACATAATATTTGGGGAGCCCCTTCTGTGGCAGGAGCTGAACTAACCGACCCCTTCCACGTGGATCACTTCAAGTAATCTTCCAAACAGTAGAGGATTGTTCAAACCTAATGTATGCTAAACACCACATGCTGTAGTTACCTGATCTTTACGATCATTGCTGATTGATATTCTCTCCGTTCAATTTATAGATGTAGAAACTGAGGCATGGAGGATGAAGTAACATGGCCAGTTAGGGAGCAGAATTGGGGGTTTGAACCCAGATCTAACTATTAGGAAAATCCATCTCTCACCAACACACAGGCTGCCTCCCATCAGAGAGCTGGGCTTGATGGACCGCAGTAACCTCTATGACAGTGTCCAGCTATGACAGTGTAGTAGAGCCTCTGATAATTCAGGAAGAGTAGCAGATCACGGTTTTCTCCCACCAACCACAGAGACACAGGCTTCCAAGGAAGACCCGTTTTATTCACTAACTGGTCACTGGTTAACAGCCCGCCAGGCAGTGACCATGGACACAACTTGCTAGGGAGTCCTTGTGACTGTCTCTGATGTGGGCTATTATCCATCCTCCTTCATGCAAGAGGAGGAGATGGCGACCCACTCCAGCATTCTTGCCTGGGAAATTCCATGAACAGAGAGCCTGGGTTACAGTCCATGGGTTACAAAGAATCAGGCACGACTGACCACGCACGCTTCACATTTCATAAGGTCGTTCTAGCTGGACTGCTCTGGCCACCTCTCTTGATGAGAAGCCCTGGGATGTGGCAATGGGGCCAGGCTGGGGTGGAGCAGAAGCACGGGTGAGAGATGTAAGGGGCATTTGGAAAGGAAGTTTGGTGAAGGCTTGGCTGGCCAGGGAATCAAAAGTAAACAAGAGATCTGAGACAGAGATTAGAAAAATGACAGGACCTTTTTCTAATTGTTTGCATTAAAGACTGGGTATGGTTTGGACTCCCAAGGCAGATTTTTATTTAGATATGAAAGTTTAATGCTCACAATTTTTAAAAGGGGCAGATAGGAAGGAGCAGGTTGTTTACTCAAAAAGAGCCTATCGGTGCCTTTGCATTTAAACTGCCATTAATATTATGGGCTTCTGAGTTAGTTTCTCATCCTTAAAATTGAGGCTATCATTTTTCAAAGTTAGTATGTTGGGGGTGGCAAGGGTGCCGGGGAGAGTTGAGGAGTCACTTTGTTACTAATTCCACTGAAGTTAATCATCTTTTTATCCTGGCTGCTTTTAAGAGTTCCTTTATATATTCGGTATTCTAGATTTTAATTTGTGGTGTCTAGGTGTGTATTTCTCTTCACCTTTTCTAGGGGGATTCAACAGCCTTTTCAAATGTGTAGGTTATTGTATTTGATGACTTATGACAAATTCTCATTGTTCTCATCCATTTTCCTTTTTTGTTTATTTAAAATTTGATTAAAAATTTTTTTCTTCAAGTTTTATGGAAATAATTGATAAATATAGCACTGTATAAGTTTTAGGTAGGAAGCATAATGATTCAACTTATATGCTCATGAAATGATTACCACAATAAGCTTAGAAAGCGTCATTTCATATAAATAAGAAATTAGAAACAGAAAAATTTTTTCCTTGTAATGAGAACTCTAGGTTTTACTCTCAACAACTCACATATAACCTATATCAGCATTAGTTATATTTATCCTGGAGTGTATTACATCATTTGCATTTATAAGTGGAAATTTATTTATTTTGACATCTTCACCCAATTTCCCCTCCCCTTACGCTGTGCTTCTGGTAATCACAAATCTGATCTCTTCTTTCCTGAGTCTGTTTTTGAAGTATACCTGACCTACAGCACTACGATAGTTCCTGGTACACAACTTAGTGATTTGATATTTCTATACATTTCAAAATGATGACTACAGGTAACCTAGTTACCATCTGTCACCACAAAGATATGACATTATTATTGAGTATATTCCCCACTATATCTTTCATACCTGTGACTCACTTATTTTGCAACTGGAAGTTTGCACCTCTTAATCTCCCTCACCTGTTTCTCTCCTCCCCCAGTCCCCACCCCTCTGGCAATCACCTGGTTGTCCTCTGTATCTACAACTCTGTTTTTTTTTTTTATGCTTTTTAGGTTGCAGATATAAGTGAACTTATTTGTCTTTCTCCGTTTGACTTATTTCATTTGGCAAAATATCTTCTCGGCCATCCGTGTTGTTGCAAATGCCAAGATCTCATTCTTTCTTATTACTGATTAATATTCCATTGTATATATTGCTGGATCATATATGGTAGTTCTATTTTTAGTTTTGTGAAGAATCTCCATACTGTTTCTCATAGTGGATGCACCAGTTTATAGTCCACGAACAATGAATGAGGGTTCCCTTTCCTCTACATCCTTGCCAGTACTCCTTATTTGTTGTGTTTTGGATACTAGCCATTCTGACAGTTCTGAAACGATATCTCATTGTGGTTTTGATCTGCATTTCGCTGATGATGAGTGATGCTGAACATCTTTTCGTGTGCCACTGGCCTTCTGTTGTCTTCTTTGGAGAGATGCTTATTCAGGTTCTGTGCCCATTTTTTTAAACCTTTTTTTTAATGTGGGCTGTATGAGTTATTTGTATATTTTGGATATTAGCCCCTTTTCAGACATATCACTTGCAAATATCTTCGCCCATTCAGTAGGCTGCCCTTTTGTTTTGCTGATACTTTCCTTCACTGTGTAAAATCTTTTTAGTTTGATGAGGTCCCATTAGTTTATTTTGCTTTTGTTTCTATTTTCTGAGGCGACAGATGCAAAAAATAATATTGCTAAAACCAGTATCAAAGAGTGTACTGCCTATGTTTTCTTCTAGGAGTTTTATGGTTTCAGGTCTTACACTTAAATCTTTAATCCATTTTGAGTTTATTTTTGCATACAGTGTTCTACCGTGGTCCTCTTTGGGTTGATCTTGTTTGTAACTCTCTACTTCCTGAACCTGGACGTTTGTTTCCTTTTCTAGGTTAGGTAAGTTTTCAGCTATTGCATCTTCAAATGAGTTCTCTGTTCCCTTTTCTCTCTCTTCTCCTTCCGAAACAACTACCATGTGAATGTTAGCACGCTTAATATTGTCCCAGAGGTCTCTTAAACTATCCTCATTTTAAAAATTCTTTTTTCTGTTCAGTTTGGGTAATTTCCAATATTCTGTCATCCAGTTTGTTTATTCCTCTGTTACATCTAATTTACTGTTGATTCCTTTGGGTGTGTTTATTTCAGTTGTTGTATTCTTCACCTTTGGCTCTTCTTTATATTTTCTGACGCTTTGTTAAACTTCTCACTGTGTTCATTCATTCTTCTGCTGAGTTTTTTGAGCATCTTTATGGTCATTACCTTGAACTCTTTACCGGGTAGATTGCTTTTCTCCACTTTGCTTCTTCTGGGTTTTTATCATGTTTCTCAAAGATGTTTGGAACATATTTCTTTGTCATCTCATGTTGCTTAATTTGCTGTTTCTATCTCTATGTTATTAGGTAGGCCAGTCATGTTTTCCAGTCTTGGAGAAGTGATCTTATGAAGGAGACACCCTCTGGGACCCAGCAACACACTCTCCTCTGGTCACCAGACCCACACACTCTGGCAAGGCCCTCTGTGTGGGCCGCATGGGCCCTTCTGTTGTATTGGGCTGACTACTGTGGGCACGCTGTCAGGTGTGGCTGACCTCTGGTCTGGTTGGTTGCCAGGCCCTGCCTGGTGTGGAGGCTGCTGGCCAATGATGGGTAGTGGCAGGTCCTGGCATAGCTGGCTGCACAGCCTGCGGAGTCACCAGTGGGTGACCAGGTCCTGGGTTAGCTGGCTGCGGGGCCCTGGCAGTCCTAGGGCTAGTCCTGGCCCACTAGTGGTTGAGGCTGAGTCCTTAGCCCTCTGGTGGGTGGTCCTATGACAGCAGGTCTGCTGGTGAGTGGGGCTATGCTTCTGAACATCTATCTGTTTGGCCTAGAGTTTCCCAGGACTGGGGATGACCAACTCGTGGCCAGGGCCACATCCCAGTGCTAATAATCTAGAAGGAGGATTCCACAGTGGTGCCCACAGTAAAATGATGTCCCCCAAATGGCTACCACCAGTGTCTCTGTCCTCAGGGTAAGTTCCAGATGCCCCGTGCCTCTCTAGGAGGCTCTCTGAAATCAACCAGTGGGTCTGACGCATGCTCCTTTCAAATTACTGGCTCTTCCCTGGGAGCCAGAGCACGTGAGATTTTGTGTGTGCTCTTGAAGAACGGAATGTATATTTCCCACAGCCCTCTGAGTCTCCTGAAAGTAAGCTCCCCTGGCTTTCAAAACAAATATTCTAAAGTCTTGTCTTCCTTGTGTAGGAGGCTTGGGCTGGGGAACCCAGTATGGGACTTGGACCCCTAGCTCCTTGGAGATAACTTCAAGGCAATTGTAATTATCCTCCCATTTGTGAGTCATCTATCCAGTGTGGGTCTTGACCATACCACATCTCCATCCTCCTACTCATCTTGTTGTGGCTCCTTCTTTATATCTTTAATTTTGGAACGTATTTTCTGCAAGTGCTCATCTATAGTTACTCTGTAAGCAGTTGTAATTTTGGGAAGAGGAGGAGGTGAGCTCAGGGTCTTTGTACTCTACCATCTTCGCTACTCCCTTATCCATTTTCTTGTTGAATATTGTGCCCTTTTTGTTTTCCTTCTCATCACCTTCATAAGCTCCAATTGGATGTATAGAAGATATTATATCTCTGTTCTCTAGGCTTCTACTCCATGTTTCATGTTATTAGCCTCTTTATTTCTCTATCCTCAAATTTATTGGGGGACAGTGTTTGGCACATGGAAAGCACATGATAAATCATTGTACTCTTTCCTGATTAGGGTGGATAAACGTGTAATCATTAGGGTGTGGGCAGTAGGTGAGCCTTATATTTAAAAGGCAAACTGAAAAATGCATGACTGCAAAGTGTATTTGTATGAAGATAAAATGGGATACAGAATGGTCCTCTAAATCTTTGCTACTCAGGCATAGTTCCTGGACTGTAACATCAACCCATACCCTGCATCTTGTTAGAAAGGCAGAATCTCAGGCCTTACCCCTACCAAAAGCCCCAGAAGACTCACATGCATTGTAAATTTTGAGAAGCTCAGTTGCTTTAAAAACTTGCCTGAGTGTCGAAATTATAAACTACTGGCACCCAGGTCTCACTCCCAGAGACACTGATTTCATTGGTCTGGGCACTGAGTCTTTCCTAACATGCAGCCAGCATTAGGAACCAGCACTCTGCATCCCTGGGGTTTCAGGTGCTTGGTGCATCTGGGCAGGGGGTGAAATGGAGGAAACAGGTTGCCTGCTCAGCTTTCTCAGACAAAACCTCCTTGTCACAGAAGGAGTTGCCCTGGCTTTTGCCTAAAGGAGGATGCAGGGTTTAAAGGAAGGAGATTTGGGTACTAATTTCAACTCTGCCTCCCCAACAGGCTGTATCCCTGAGTCCAGTCTCTGCTGGCCAAAAGAAGGACGAGTAAGTGACCTGTCCCTCTGAGTCCTGGTGTCATATCTGGAAAAGGAGGCTATTTATTCCCTCCAGCCTTATGGTGTAAAGTTTTCCCCTATATTTTCTGTCCTTCCTGCTTTATGGTCCTGCTGAAGAAGGCTTCTCCCAGCTGATCTGGCAACACTGGGACCTGAAGCCGCTTCAGGCAGAGCAGGTGTGCTTCTGAGGGGTACAGAGAACGTGATTTCATTTATAGGAAGGTTGTGGGGCTTAGAAGAGTGGTTACCCTTTGGAGGAATAACTGACAACAAATCGGCACTCGGAAGACTTCTGGGGAGGGATGGTATTCTATATCTAGATCTGGGTGGTGGTTTTATGGGTGTATAAACCTTCACTGAGCTATTCACCTGGGAACTGAAGACTTTATGTAAATTATATCTCAGTTGAAAACAAAGAGCCAGTAGTGCTCAGCAGGCTTGCAGGGAAATAAGAAGTTCAAATCACCTGATGGCTAGAGGCTGGGAAGACTGGCTTGGGAGCTAAAGCAGAGATTGGGTAGATGGGGTGAGGTTGAGTATGGACAGAGGAGATGCTTAGGAGAATAAGCTAACCCAAATTTCAGGCAGTTGAATTTGTTCTAAGAAGGGTGGGGTTTAGGCTTCCAAGTAGGGTGAACAACAGTACTGGTTTGCCCAGAATTCCTGGTTTTGGCCCTGAAAGTTCTGCAGTCCGGGAATCACCCTGCCCTGGGCCCTGGGCTGAGGCTGGCAGGGAAACGGAGCATGTCAAGGGCACCCGGGAGGGTTAGGTAGATGGGCTCTCTCCTCCCGGGCCAGAGGTGGCTGTTACTCCAGGGTCTGATGTGAGGTAGTGGACACCTACTTCACGGCTGCCCCACACATGGCTTCTGTCCAGTCGCTGCTGTCATGGTGCCCATCAGGCTAGTCTGCAATGACTTATTTGTTGTGAGTCTTTCTCTTGGCTTTGCACCCCTGTGGGTTATGGATGAGGCTCCCTTGCCTATGCAAGTTCAACTCTCTGCTCAGGGCCCTAGTACAAGCCCCTCAGGGAGTTCCTCGCTGGCTCCCTGAAGAAATTTTAATCCTCTTTTCAGAATAACGCTATAAATGCATAAAATGCAAAGAGTTGCATACAAAATCAATTGTGCTGACATACAGATACGCACTTGGAACGAAGTCATAAATGTCCTTTATTAATGCTTTACCTAACAAAACGCAGCAACAGGTTTGACTTTGAGGTAGCCATGACTACAAATGGTAAATCCTGATCCCTACAGCAAGTGTACCGTGAAAATGAAAATACCGGTGATTTCTGTTGGTGACAGTCAACGATGCTGCTGACACTCTTGTGGTTTGTTGCCAACATCTCTAATAGCAGGACCTGCTAAATTTTTACTTAATTGTTGTTGTTCACTCATAAACAGTGTCCGACTCCTTTGCAACCCAGTAGACTGTACCCCGCCAGGTTCCTCTGTCCATGGAATTTTCCAGGCAAGAACACTGGAGTGGGTTGCCATTTCCTTCCCCAGGGGATCTTCCTGGACCAGGTATCAAATTCACATCTCCTGCGTTACCAGGCAGATTGTTTCCCATTGAACCATCAGGGAAGCCCTTCACTTAGTAGTCAATGAAAATATAGATGTTCTTTTTGTCCCCTCCAAATTCAGATGCCCCCCTGAATTCTACCCACATGCCCAGGTTCCAAAAGTGCTGTGTAAGTGAATGAAAGATCTGAAGTAAGTATGGTAAACCGTAGAGTGCAGTGCCCGTATAATATTGTTATCCTTGGGGGATGTGGGTTCTTCTGGGATGGGCAGGAGAGGATGAGAAACAGACTAAAAGCAGATGATTAGCCAGCAAACAGTGAGGCCAGAAGCCAACATGGGTGCCTAGTCTCCGTGTTTCAGAGCTGGCTGCTGATCCTCACCAGGTTTTGCTGCAGTAAAATAGCATTTGGCCTGACCCTCACCCCACTCCTTCCATTCCCCAATGTGTAGGAAACTAACCACTGGCCAAGCTCAAGCACTGAGGGGAACAGGAAGCCTGTCTCTTCAGCCTGGAGAGAGGACTTTTGGGGCACAGGAGAAGGTGCGCCGGGGTCAGACCCCGCCTATAGCCAAGCGAGAGAGCTGCAGGGAAGGTCTCCACCCTCATCCCCACCTGCATCCAGAGACAAACTTCAGATAAGCCCTCCTGGGCTGGGGCCCTCTTGTAAGATGAAAGTCTCCCTGGGAGAGGTGGGGCATTGAGATCTCAAGACCTCAGCATGAGTGATTTTTTATATCACCCTGTGTAAGAGTGCAGGGGAGCAGAGACCCTGGGGGCAAGAGGCCCCATTCCTGGCACCAGCCCAAATGACCTCCAGATGGAAAACTGCCCTCTAATTAGCAATGAGGAAATGAAGGTATAGCACAGTGCCAAGGAGCACGACCCCGGCTGTAGCCTGGTGACATTCCAGCCCTCGAGACAGCATGCCCCTGCCCCCGCACCGCAGGGCTGCAGACTCTGTGGGTTATTTTTATCTAAGGGCGCTATTGCTGGTTGTGTGGTAGCTGCTGTGGTGGGTCCCAGCAGCGGTGAGCTTGCAGCCAGGATTTCCTGTGCAGCTTCCTTCTCCTCCTCCCTCATGCAAGGGGCCCTCCTTCCAGTGCTCAGGAGACAATCTGAGGGCTGCCTGGAGCCTAACCCTGGTCTTGGAGGAGGCCAAGGACATCGTGGCCTTCTCTGGCTTCTCGCGGCCACACTGGGCCACCCCGGCCCTGCCCTTGGGTGCCCCAGCCCCATTTCCTCTGCAGAGAAGGCTATAAAATCACTGTTTCTAGCTGCCTCTCTTCTACCCCACAACTCTAAAAGGTAAAAGCACTGCTTTCTAGAAAGCCAGATTCACTCAATGACTAACTATTTTAATGGCAACCTACAGCAAGAAGAAAAATTTCTCATGATCCAGTACACACATCCACACACATGTAGGAACGAAACAAAAGTTTCAGGAAATAACACAATCTTCCCATGTCTGCCGCACTCTGATGTTTTTTTCTTTCCTGTTTTATTTTAGTCTTTTTTATTTGT
>SJYX01021753.1:350686-389398 GCA_006410675.1 Oreotragus oreotragus | reverse complement strand
TATTTTAAATTATTGAGTTTGAATATTTCTTTTATGATATATATATATTTATATATATGAAATAGCTTTCTAAAATGTTATAACAGTATATGGTGAAAATCATTTTATTGCCATGGCCAAACACATTTCATTAATAATTTCAAATGAATTTCATGTAAATAATTTCATATAAATGTGTTTGGAATATAAATTGCCACTAGATATGTTGAAAACACATCTGTCCCATAGCAAAAGAGTGTTTTGTCAGATTTTATTAGTCAGCCTCTAGTATATTTTGGCCCTATTCTAACTGCTCAACATAAAGCAGTGAGCAGGAAAGAGAATGTGCTTCCATAGAGAGCTCACATTACAGGGAAAAATAAGTATCCAAAAAAGAAACAAAAAAAAGATAACTCATTGTTAGGACTGTACTTTCACTTTCTTAGAGAGTGATGTCACATATAAGAAATTTCAAGGATATTGTTTATAATAGTGATTATGTAATTAATTTTCTAAACCAGGGCACTTTAGAGAACTTAAAAAATGCTAAAATAATTTATGTAATTAAAATTTAATTAATAAAATATAGCTGATTTATGATATTGTTTCTGGTGTACAACATGGTGATTCAACAGTTTTATAGATTTTGCTCCATTTAATTTACTGTAAAACATTTGCTATATCCCCTGTGCTGTAAAATATAGCCTGGTAGCTTATTTATTTTATTCTTAGTGGTTTATACCTCTTAATTCTTTACCCCTATCTTACCCTCCCCAGTTCCTCTCTTCACTGGTAGCCACTAGTTTGTTCTTTATATCTGTGAGCCTATTTCTGATTTGTTATATTCATTCACTTTTTTTTTGATTTCACATATGATAACATACAGTATTTGTCTTTATCTGTCTGACTTATTTCTCTAAGCATAATACCCACTGAGTCCATCTGTGTTGTTTCAAATGGAAAAATTTCATTCTCTTTATGGCTAATATTNCTGGTAGCCACTAGTTTGTTCTTTATATCTGTGAGCCTATTTCTGATTTGTTATATTCATTCACTTTTTTTTTGATTTCACATATGATAACATACAGTATTTGTCTTTATCTGTCTGACTTATTTCTCTAAGCATAATACCCACTGAGTCCATCTGTGTTGTTTCAAATGGAAAAATTTCATTCTCTTTATGGCTAATATTCTATAGTGTGTTTATATATTTACACCGCATCTTTATCCATTCATCTGTTCATGGACACATTGGTGGCTTCCATATCTTGACTATAGTTAATAATGCTACTGTGAACCATAGCGTGCATGTATCTTTTCAAAATGTTTTCATTTTCTTCAGATAAATACTAAGGAGTGGAATTGTTGGATTATATGGGAGTTCTACTTTTAGTTTTTCTGAGGAATCTCCATAAACTTTTCTATATTGGCTGCACCAATTTACACCCCACCAACAGTGTACTTGGTTTCCCTTTTCTCCACATCCTTGCCAGCATTTGTTATTTGTAGACGTTTTGATGATAGCCATTCTGACAGGTATGAGGTGTTACCTCATTTATCTTTTGATTTGCATTTCGCTGATGGTTAGCGATGCTGAGCATGTTTTCATGTGCCTGTTGGCCCTCTGTATGTCTTCTTTGGAAAAACGCTTATTCAGGTCTTCTTCCCATTCTGTAACTAGATTTTTTTTTTTTTTTTTAATTTTGACTTGATTTCTATATTCTGGATATTAACCCCTTATTGGTCATATCATTTGCAAATATTTTTCCTTCAGTGTATTTTTTTTTTTTTTTTTGGTATGTGGAGTGGCTTCCTTTGCTGTGCAGATGCTTATAAGTTTAATTAGTTCTCATTTGTTGACTTTTGCTTATGTTTCCTTTGCCTTGGAAGGCAGATCTAGAAATTATTGCTGCAACTTATGTCAAAGAGTNCAAATATTTTTCCTTCAGTGTATTTTTTTTTTTTTTTTTGGTATGTGGAGTGGCTTCCTTTGCTGTGCAGATGCTTATAAGTTTAATTAGTTCTCATTTGTTGACTTTTGCTTATGTTTCCTTTGCCTTGGAAGGCAGATCTAGAAATTATTGCTGCAACTTATGTCAAAGAGTGCTCTGCCTAAGTTTTCTTCTAGGAGTTTTATTGTTTCTTGTCTTATATTTAGGTCTTTAATCCATTCTGAGTTAATTTTTTATATAATGTGAGAAAATGGTCTTATCCTTTTACATGTAGTTGTTCAGTTTTCAGAGCAACATTCATTGAAGAGACTATTTTTCCTCTACTGTGTATCCTTACCTTTTTATTATAATTTACCTAAGTGTGTGGGTTTACTTATGGATTTTTCCATTGATCTATATGCCTGCTTTTGTGCCAGCACCATATTGTTCTGTTTACTGTAGATTTGTAGCATGGTCTAAAGTCAGGTGGCATGATACTTCCAGCTTTTTTCTTTGGTTATTATGGGTCTTTTGTGGTTCCATATAAATTGTAGGAATATTTGTTTTAGTTCTGTGAAAACTGTCATGAGTATTTTGATAGAGATTACATTAACTCTATAATTTTCTTTTGGTAGTATGGCAATTTTAGCAGTATTAATATTTCCAATTCATGAATATGAGTTAGCTTTCCATCATCAGTTTCCTTCATCAGTGTTATAAAGTCTTTGGAGTATAGGTCTTTCTTTTATTGTTTAAGTTTATTAAGTATTTTATAATTTTTTATTTGATTTTTAAATGGGATAGTTTTCTTGTTTTCTCTTTCATTGTTAGCACTATAAAAAGCAACATATTTCTGAATATTAGACTTGTATCCTCCACCTTTACTGAACTTAATTTATTGTAATAATTTTTTGGTGGCTATTTCACGGTTTTCTTTTTCTAGTATCATGTCAGCAATGACAGTTTTGCTTCTTTTTTTTTTTTCTCCATAATTTGAATACCTTTTCTTTCTCATGTCTGATTGCTGGGACTGAGACTTCCAGTGTTACGTAAGATAGTAGTGGTGACAATGTGCATCCTTCTTCATGATTTGAGAAGAAGAAATTTCAACTTTCTCCATTGAGTATATTATCTGTGGCCATAAAATACCTTTATTATATTGAGATATGTTTGCTTTCTTTCAACTTTGATAACAGTTTTAATCGCAAATGGATGTTGAATTTATTGGATGCCTTTTCTGCATCTGTTGAGATAATCCTGTGATCTTATCCTTTCTTTTGTTGGTGTGGTATATCACATTGGTTGATCTGTAGGGATTGAACCATCCTTGTATCCCTGGACTACAGGTCACTAGATCATGGTGTATGATCCTTTTTGTATATTGTCAATTTGGCTTGCTGATAGTTTGATGAGGATTTTGACATCACTATTTAATAGAAATATTGGCAAGTAATTTTCCTTTTTTGTAATTTTGTTGTCTGGTTTTGATATCAGGGTAATGTTAGCTTCATAAAATAAATTTGGGAGTGTTCCATCCTCTTCAGTTTTTTGGAATTGCTTGAGAAAAGGAAAAATTTAATTTTTAAATATTTACTTATTGACTATAAAATTAGTTTTATTATATGTGTGGATCTATAAGATATTTTTTCTCAACAATTATTTTTAAATATAATTTTCTTAAAATGAAACTAACATGCATTTATGTCCATGAAACTATTTTTTAAAATCATTAATTATCCAACATTAAAAACAGCATAATTTAAATACTTATTCTTGACACATATTCATCTACTTTAATTAGTTTGAAAAATTATTAGTCTCTAATAGTATGTCACTGTTATTCAGCAGGTCTTATTTTTCCAGATAATTCAAATACTTTAAAAGTTTAATTTTATTATTAGTAGTTTTGAAGATGTTTGACATTTTTAATGAGCTCTTCTTTGAATACCATACTACTTTTAATGGAGAAAATATTCTCTGTATATGGTTTTTTGTTTAACATACAAGCAATATTTGTTTCTAAATGGCTGATATTCTCAGTTTTTATTATTTCCATATTAAAATTTACATATATTTTAACCCATGTATTTCTCCCAGTATTGCATTTTTGCTTCCTTTAGAATATCTTTTTTCAATAAAAAAATGTTTTTCAAAACTACTCTCATAAATTCTATTTAAAATCCTTCTGAAATTTTACCAAATGCATATGTAAATCTTAGGCCTTCTCATGTAAATTCTTCCAATTAAAAATAGAAATTCTGTTAAAAGATTCTTCCAACAAGTCAAGATATCACACAAAACACAGCTATAAGAATTTCATAATTAAATCTTATAAACTACATGATCTTTCATCAGTCTTTTCATTTCCTCACTTATTCCTGTATAAATAATTCTTATTTTCTGATGTGCAAATTTGTCAATAAGTGTTGATAGGAATCAAAATAATGGCTGAGTGTTAAGTAAACGAGTGAACAGGAAATTTTCTGTAGTTTGTATCTCATTGGAATAATCATTATAGAAATGAATCCTTTTATCAAAACTCATCAGTGGACATTTAATATCTGTGTATTTTTCTTCATATAAATTTTACCATGGTCAAAAAATTCAAAACCACTCTGAACTGTGTGCTCATATGAGAAAAGTTCAGAAAACACACAAGAATAATTTATATAGCCTAATATATCTTGTAGATATTAAAAATACATCACCTTAAAATAAGAATACATGTTTTATAAACACATACTGGACATGAAACAACAGACTGATTCGAAATAGGAAAAGGAGTACGTTGAGGCTGTATATTGTCATCCTGCTTATTTAACTTATATGCAGAGTACATCATGAGAAATGCCAGGCTGGAGGAAGCACAGGCTAGAATCAAGATTGCCGGGAGAAATATCAATAACCTCAGATATGCAGACGACACCACCCTTATGGCAAAAAGTGAAGAACTACTAAAGAGCCTCTTGATGAAAGTGAAAGAGGAGAGTGAAAATGTTGACTTAAAGCTCAACATTAAGAAAACTAAGATCATGGCATCTGGTCCCATCACTTCAGGGCAAATAGATGGGAAACAGTGTCAGACTTTATTTTGGGGGGCTTCAAAATCACTGCAGATGGTGATTGCAGCCATGAAATTAAAAGATGCTTGCCGCTTGGAAGAAAAGCTATGACCAACCTAGACAGCATATNAACAGTCATTATAGAAATGAATCCTTTTATCAAAACTCATCAGTGGACATTTAATATCTGTGTATTTTTCTTCATATAAATTTTACCATGGTCAAAAAATTCAAAACCACTCTGAACTGTGTGCTCATATGAGAAAAGTTCAGAAAACACACAAGAATAATTTATATAGCCTAATATATCTTGTAGATATTAAAAATACATCACCTTAAAATAAGAATACATGTTTTATAAACACATACTGGACATGAAACAACAGACTGATTCGAAATAGGAAAAGGAGTACGTTGAGGCTGTATATTGTCATCCTGCTTATTTAACTTATATGCAGAATACATCATGAGAAATGCCAGGCTGGAGGAAGCACAGGCTAGAATCAAGATTGCCGGGAGAAATATCAATAACCTCAGATATGCAGACGACACCACCCTTATGGCAAAAAGTGAAGAACTACTAAAGAGCCTCTTGATGAAAGTGAAAGAGGAGAGTGAAAATGTTGACTTAAAGCTCAACATTAAGAAAACTAAGATCATGGCATCTGGTCCCATCACTTCAGGGCAAATAGATGGGAAACAGTGTCAGACTTTATTTTGGGGGGCTTCAAAATCACTGCAGATGGTGATTGCAGCCATGAAATTAAAAGATGCTTGCCGCTTGGAAGAAAAGCTATGACCAACCTAGACAGCATATTCAAAAGCAGAAACTTTACTTTGCCAATAAAGGTCCATCTAATCAAGGGAATGGATTTTCCAGAAGTCATGTATGGATGTGAGAGTTGGACTCTAAAGAAAGCTGAGTGCTGAAGAATTGATGCTTTTGAACTGTGGTATTGGAGAAGACTCTTGAGAGTCCCTAGGACTGCAAGGAGATCCAACCAGTCCATCCTAAAGGAGATCAGTCCTGAGTGTTCATTGGAAGGAGTGATGTTAAAGCTGAAACTCCAATACTTAGGCCACCTGATGTGAAGAACTGACTCATTGGAAAAGACCCTGATGCTGGGAAAGATAGAGGGCAGGAGGAGAAGGGGATGACAGAGAATGAAATAGTTGGATGGCATCACTGATTCAATGGACATGAATTTGAGTAAATTCCAGGAATTGGCGATGGACAGGGAGGCCTGACATGCTGGGATTCATGGAGTCGCAAAGAGTTGGACACGACTGAGTGACTGAACTGAACACAAAAACACAACACTCAATGGTATAGAATGCTTGCTTGGTTGGGCGGTTTGGGTTGGAATGACATACAGGGGAAAACAATTAAAATAGAAGTTTTCTTACATTTTGCTTAAGATACAACCTTCTATACAGAAGTCCAATGTTTAAAGAAAATATGTTATTAAAATTGTATGAACAGTTTTTAAAAGAAGTTTCAGAAACATATTGAGAATTTGTCTGTTATTCCAGTCTACTTGAGAGTAAAATTTCATGAAACTTGGAGTATGAACATTCTTCTCAATGTAATCAAAAGTCATAGTAGATCAATAGAATAACTCTTAGAAGATTCTAAAATACAAATGACTAATCTTTTTTAGTAAGAAAACAGAATGAGGAAAAATCTGTCAAACTATAACATGAAAATGTGGAATATCTAAATGACAGTTTTGTTTAAGCTTTCAGGCACTACTGAAGCACATTTCAACCTTAAGTGTTGATCCAGGCAGAGACCTTTGAAGTAAATTGTTTACATTGATTTGCAATCCAATAAGCCTTTGTAGTTAAGCTACCCTCTTTGAATTTACAACCTTGCTTAATTCAGCAGAAAATTGTTGTGCCTGTTTCAGAGACCCATGTAGATGACTTGAGCACAATTGAAAGAATTAAACTTGTGATGTTGGTGAAGGAAAGCCTGAGAATCCCTTTGAAGACTAGCTGGACACATAGAGCAGTCGTTGCTTATGAAGAACTGAGTTTGACTGAAGGAGTTTAGAGGTCAGAAAGTATTTACCTCAGCACCTGACGCAGAATAGGCACCCAAACTCTCATGCCTGTAAAACAGCAGCAAGGAAGCTTACCTCTGCAAAAACTCATCTCGAGTGAATGGATACAGAACTTAGATTCTTCTGGTGTTTAGGCACTTCTTAAGTGGCAATTTATGTACTTTCAAAAGATCCATTATGTCAGAGTAGCTTGTAGCATGTAGATTTTTAAAAGGGTTATTAGCAATATCCTTGGGCTTCCCTGGTGGCTCAGAGGTTAAAGCGTCTGCCTGCAGTGTGGGAGACCTGGGTTCGATCCCTGGGTCGGGAAGATCCCCTGGAGAAGGAAATGGCAACCTACCCCAATATTCTTGCCTGGAGAATCCCATGGACAGAGGAGCCTAGAGGGCTACAGTCCACAAGGTCGCAAAGAGTTGGACACGACTGAGCGACTTCACTAGACTCACTAGACTAGACAAGCAATACCCTAAGAATACCTAGAAGAAAAGAAGCACAGCTTTTATGAAACCAAATGTGCTACTGGAAACATTTTTTAAGAGTATTAAAATTTTCTTCAAATTTACCCTCCAAAAGATATGAATGTGAAAGTTTCTCAGTCATGTCAGGCTCTTTGCGACCCCATGGATAATACAGTCCATGGAATTCTTCAGGCTAGCATACTGAAAAGGGTAGCCTTTGCATTCTCCAGGAGATCTTTCCAACCCAGGGATCAAACCCAGGTCTCCCTCATTGCAGGCAGATTCTTTACTAGCTGAGCCACCAGAGAAGCCCAACCTTCTAGTATTTCAAGATTAAGACAATATACAAGGTCTTTCTTCTATCATTCCTGCAGTCCTTGGTGTACTTTGATTCTTTTCATTCTGAAAAGTCATATTGAGAACCTTCTATGTACTAAAAGAAAGGCAGTTTGTAAAGAGGTGAATATGCCTACTCAGCGGCAGACAGCCCTGAGTCTAAAATCCAGGCCTTCCATTTACTAACCTCTTAAATAGAAATGCTAATAATAGTTGCCTCATAATGGTTGTTATGAGGGTTAATAAATCAGTGTATGGAAAGTACTTAGAATCTGGCATGTGACAAATGCTGAATAAATGTTAACTATTATTGGTATTTTGTTATTAATTCACAAATTTTCTGCAATTCAAGAATGTAAGAGCAAAGCAAAGAATCTTTGATTTTTTAAGCAGGTACATACTTGAGTTTATCCACTGGAATTTTCTTCAAATGTTAGAGATTCAGGAATTGAGAGATTAGGTAAATCTTCTGCTTTTTAACTTAAAAAATTCCGGCTTAAAGAAAATAACTGGTTTTTATCAGGTGATGTCAATCCTTGATGCCATTACTTTCAAGGCTTTTTCGTTTTTGTTTTTTGTCCCATCGAGAAAATTTACTACTTTATCTGACAAAGATAATTTCTACCTTCTTGTAAGTTAGATCCTTTGAAACTGTCCCTCCCTGACAGAGTGACCAGTCATCATCCACCAAACTTGACAAGGGTAACGTGACTTATGACTGGCGAGGCAGCCAATGTATTAGTTGAATGTTAAGAAAATAATAAAAGCTAAGTGATAGCATGTTAAAAAGCAGAGACATTACTTTGCCAACAAAGGTCCGTCTAGTCAAGGCTATGGTTTTTCCAGTGGTCATGTATGGATATGAGAGTTGGACTGTGAGGAAAGCTGAGCGCCAAAGAATTGATGCATTTGAATTGTGGTGTTGGAGAACTCTTGAGAGTCCCTTGGACTGCAAGGAGATCCAACCAGTCCATCCTAAAGGAGATCAGTCCTGGATGTTTATTGGAAGGACTGATGCTAAAGCTGAAACTCCAGTACTTTGGCCACCTCATGTGAAGAGTTGACTCATTGGAAGAGACCCTGATGCTGGGAGGGATTGGGGGCAGGAGGAGAAGGGTACGACAGAGGATGAGATGGCTGGATGGAATCACCGACTCGATGGACATGAATTTGGGTAAACTCAGGGAGTTGGTGATGGACAGGGAGGGCTGGCGTGCTGCGATTCATGGGGTCACAAAGAGTCGGACACGACTGAGTGACTGACCTGAACTGATCTTTTATGTGGGAGTTAATATATAAATAATGGATGATAAAGGTGTATTTTACTCTGAGATCAGAAGCTGGCATCAGGTAAACCTGAGGCTATCTGCGGTATGGCCTATAGTTCAACAACAAACTAATGCAAGAACACAAAAACCCCCAAACAATCTGATTTTAAAAGGGCAGAACTGAATAGACATTTTTCCAGAGAAGAAATACAGTAGGCCAACAGATAGATGAAAAGGTGCTCAAAATTACTAATCATCAAGGAAATGCAAATCAAATCCATAGTGAGCTATTACCTCCCACTTGTTAGACTGGGACATTTATTATCACAAAAGCATGAAATATGTGCTCAGAGTATGTGGAAGAAAAGGGACTAACTCTTGTGCCCTCTTGGTAGGAATGCAGGTTGGTGCAGCCCATGGATAGCAAAATAGAATATCCTCAAAAACTAAAAATAGAACAAAATAACTAAATGGCAGTTCCACTTGTGGGTGTATGTCAAAAGATTTGAAAACAGGCTATCGAGCAAATACCTGCAGTCCATACTCATTGCGGCATTCTTACTCACAGCCGCCTGATGCTCTGCAGTCCTCTGTGCTGTGTTACACAAGGAATAATTTTCTACATTAACTATGCTTTTCACTGGGATGAAGTTTGGGGCAGATTCGCTCTCTTTCACCATCACAGTTTGTAATTTTATATTGCCATTACACAGAAGCCAACATGACCTCTTAGGTTGGTAAATGGGGACAAGGATAAAATCTGTATGCCAATTGCTAAGGAACATAAAATAGTCAGATGAAGCCTGGATTCAAAGTTCTGACTAATAAAAATTCTGGTCTTGGTTGTTATGTAGCAGAGTTTGTAAGAGCAAAATTGATAGAGAACTAATAGAGTTTCAGGAGTTGAATTGTCAGAGAAATCTGAGGCAGGCATCCAAGGCCCTCTGATTGCTCAATACCTCTGCTGTTTTTTAGGCCATAAACCTGGCAGCAACGACATCTGGACTGCTGAACTGGCATGGTCAGCAGCAGTGGTAGTCTTTATAGTATACCTCTCTAGTGTCAGAAAGAGATATTTACAGTAAGCAGAGTAAGAGGCAGCCAGTTAGGCAGAATAAGTAACTTGTACTACATCCAGAGTAGGAAACCTCTGCTTCTCGGGCCCATCTGGATATGATGTAAATCCTGGACCCAAATCACTACTACCAGGACCTCTACCTCCGTTTCTAAATGAGAACTTCTCAATCTTTCCTCCCATTGTGGTTTCAATTAATGGGATCCCAAGAAACCATTTCTGAATCTGTTCAATTAGAGATCCTGAATTTGGAACTGGGTAGAGGAACATGTGGAGGAGAAGGCAATGGCACCCCACTCCAGCATTCTTGTCTGGAAAATCCTATGGACGGAGGAGCCTGGTGGGCTGCAGTCCATGGGGTCGCTAAGAGTTGGACACGACTGAGCGACTTCACTTTCACTTTTCACTTTCATGCACTGGAGNGCTCAAGAGTCTTGTCTAACATCACAGTTCAAAAGCATCGATTCTTCAGCGCTCAGCTTTCTTTATAGTCCAACTCTTAACCTCCATACATGACTACTGGAAAAACTATTGCTTTGATTGTACGGACCTTTGTCGGCAAAATGATATCTCTGCTTTTTAATATGCTCTCTAGGTTGGTCATAGCTTTCCTTCCAGGGAGCAAGCATCTTTTAATTTCATGACTACAGTCACTATCTGCAGTGATTTTGGAGCCCAAGAAAATGAAGTCTGTCACTGTTTCCATGGTTTCCCCATCTGTTTGCCATGAAGTGATGGGACTGGAAAACATCTTAGTTTTTTAAATGTTGAGTTTTAAGCCAGCTTTTTCACTCTCCTCTCAGCTTCTTCAGGAGGCCCTTTAAGTTTTTGCTTTTTTCCATAAGCGTGGTGTCATCTGTATTTCTGAGGTTATTGATAATCTCCCAGCAATATTACTGTATTGGGAGCCAGTAAATTAGCCACACCTAATATCAAGCTTCACTGATATGTAATTTCAAGTACAAAGGTAATTGCAAAGTATGGGTGAAGTGGGAAAAGATCTGGGACCTCCATCACTCTCCACAGATGCATTCTTGACACATCATGTTGTGCTCTGGCTCAGATTAACCTCAAAGTCTCTAAGTGATATATAAGGTTTATCACTTACACAGATAGACCATTGGTTTAGTTATAAAGCTGACTTCAGAGACCTACCTCTTAAATAATAGACTGTAAACAAACCTAGTGTATCATATTAGCATCTCATAGATGAGGCCTCTCATTGTAGCAGATTTACCTTTTTTGTTTCCCAGGAAACTTGTGATTTGTATGATTATGAGGAGAAGATTAAACTGTATCCCTTGTTTTTTTGGCCAGGATAGCTTCTTCCCTACCCTCTTCTCCTGCACCCCCACAGTGAACAAAGGGTTGTGGCTTAGCCATTCACTTCTTAACACATAGCTGGGTGAATATGAATGAAATCATTTAGTAAAGCTTTGTAGTAGCTTTATGAAAAAAGTCTTTGTACGAGAAAACTGTTTCTCAGAGATCCTGAGGTAAAGATGTGTCTTAAGATCACTCATGAAGAATTATTTCTTGTGAACTGTGGTGTTGAGAAGACTCTTGAGAGTCCCTTGAACTGCAAGAAGATCCAACCAGTCCATCCTAAGGAAATCAGTCCTGAATATTCATTGGAAGGACTGATGCTGAAACTGAAACTACAGTACTTTGGCCTCCTGATGTGAAGAACTGACTCATTTGAAAAGACCCTGATGCTGGGGAAGATTGAAAGCGGGAGGAGAAGGGGATGACAGAGGATGAGATGGTTGGATGGCATCACCAACTCAATGGACATGAGTTTGAGTAAACTCTGGGGATTACTCAAATGGAGTTTGCAAAGAATTGGACACAACTGAGCGACTGAACTGAACTGAATGGAAGATCACTCTGGGAGTACTGTCACTGGGATTTATACTTGGGTCTTACTGACTCTATAACTCACGGGCTTGCCAGTGTGCCCCAAACTAGCTATTTGCATTTAATAAAGTCTAGTAACCATTGCTCCCTTGCAGAGCTTCTAGAATGTTTCAAAGTCAGCTTCTAGAATGTTCCAAGTCAGGTTCTTAGAGAAGGAAAGTATATATTTTTATTTGTTTGCTGCCACTTGTGGTCATGAGGATGTCAGGTGAGTGTATGCTCCACGGTTCTGTCTCATCACAACAAAGATTTGGAGTGATGGACATTAAAGCCCTCAGTGTGTCACAGCTCAGCACATGGGGCGGGGGGCAGAGGGGGAGAGCCAGCCCTTTGGCTCCTCTTTTTGTATGTTTTTTCCTCCCCTGGGCCTGCCCTATGTAAATTGGGCTAGCCAGGAGTGCTGTTTGTTCTACCTGAGGTCCTCACTCNGACATTAAAGCCCTCAGTGTGTCACAGCTCAGCACATGGGGCGGGGGGCAGAGGGGGAGAGCCAGCCCTTTGGCTCCTCTTTTTGTATGTTTTTTCCTCCCCTGGGCCTGCCCTATGTAAATTGGGCTAGCCAGGAGTGCTGTTTGTTCTACCTGAGGTCCTCACTCTGGTCCTTGGACCTTCCTTTGTTCTATTTTCACGGTCTTTTCCCTTCCCTTTTAGCCACTGCCATTCTGGACTCCTGTTTCCTATTTTAACTACCTAACGAGGATAAACTTAAATATATGAATTTACCTTCTTTATTGGACTGTGAGAGACAAATATCCCATAGTTGATTGAACACTATCCTTACAAGTCAAGAAATTTAGGTATAGATACAGCTGTGTCACCTGATAGCTGTGTACCCTTGGACCTTATGTTATCAACATCTCAGTTTCTTTTCTTTGAAATGGGATTAATCATCTCTTAGGTTCCTGAAAGTATAATTTTCAGTAGAATCAGTACCACTTTTATGAGTTTTCATTTTCTTTTTAATTGATTAAAACTTTAGTCTTTTTTTTTTTAAATTCTTTTCTGGGGACAGAGTTGACAATTTAATGAACTCCATAAATTCTTATACTTAATCAGTTTGCTGGAAGCTTTCCATGCAATGCATGTTAGCCTGGGGTCTTTCCAGTTAATTTTTGGTGAACCTCGTTTGTCAAACTGTTGAGCATATGTGGTTATACCTGTTTGTATTTCTAAGATCTTAGGCTGCAGGATATTTTCCAGTCTTTTTTTTTTTTTCTTTTTGAATCTAGCATAGGGTCTTTTTATTTTTTATTTTGCTTTACAATACTGTATTGGTTTTGCCATACATTGACATGAATCTGCCACGGGTGTACATGNTATTATTTTTTTAGGTTCTTTTTTTTTTCATTTTTATTTATTTATTTTTATTTTACTTTGCAATACTGTAGTGATTTTGCCAAACATTGACATGAATCCGCCACTGTGTATGTGAGTTCCCAATCCTGAACCCCCCTCCCACCTCTCTCCCCAAATCATCTCTCTGGGTCATCCCAGTGCACCAGCCCCAAGCATCCTGTATCCTGTATCAAACCTAGACTGGCGATTCGTTTCTTACATGATAGTATACATGTTTCAATGCCATTCTCCCAAATCATCCCACCCTCTCCCTCTCCCACAGAGTCCAAAAGTCTGTTCTATACATCTGTGTCTCTTTTACTGCCTCGCATACAGGGTTTTCATTACCATCTTTCTACATTCCATATATATGTGTAGTATACTGTATTGGTGTTTTTCTTTCTGGCTTACTTCACTCTGTATGATCGGCTCCAGTTTCATCCAACTGATTTTAAAAAAGAAAATAGTAAACTGTGTAAGAATGCCAAATTTTTCTCCATTAAAATAGTTAATAGCTTTATTTAAATATTGACATACGATAAATTGCAATATTTAAGTGCATATTTTGATACATTTTGACATAGGTACATACCTGTGAATTAGCCACCATCAAGACGATGAACATATTCATCATCCACAAAGGTTTCTTCCTTTCTGTAGTTTTGTCTCCCTCCCAAACCTCCCTGCCCCTTGCGAAGTACAGATTTCTATTAATAAGTTGATTTTTTTTTTTTTTAGTACTTTAAAGATGTTGCTCCACTATGACCAGGTTCATATTGCTTCTGATAAGAAATATTTTGTCATCCTTATCTCTATTCATTTGTATGTAATGTGTCTTTTTTCTCTGGGTGCTTTTAATATTTTTGCCTTTATCAGTGGTTTTGAGCAGTTTGATCATGATATGCTTTGGTGCAGTTTTTAAAATGTTTCTTTTGCCTTTGTAAAACTTCACGCTGTGCACTATGCTTTTCACCAAATTAGTAAAAAATTGAGCCATTATTCTTCATATGTTTTTTCTGTACCCCCTATTTCTTCACTACTTCTGGGACTTTAATCACACATATATTATGTTGCTGGAAGTTGTCACATAGCTCGCTAATTCTCCTCATCATTATTTTAGACTTTCTGCTCTCTTTTTCATATTCTGTAATCTCTATTGCTGTGTCTTCAAGTACATCAGTTACTTGTGCTGAAATACCCAGTCAGCCATCAATCCCATCCAGAGGATTTTTCATTTCTGACATAATAATTTTAAGCTCTAGGATTTTGGTTTGGAGTTTTTTTAGATCTTTTTTAGTATTTTCCATGTCTCTAGTAACATGCTCAGTTTTTTATTTAACTTATTAACCATGTGGAATATAGTTATGACAACTAACTTAATATCACTGTTAATTTTATTATCTGTGTTTTTATTTATTTATTTTTTTTAAGGCAGATGTTGCATCCACGTGTTTCACTTTTGTTCTCTGTGAGCGGGTAAAGGGATACAAGAAAAAGTATCCTGGTGAACAGAAGTAGGTTCAGCAGCTTTGGAAAGATGAGGACATCTTCCTCCATCTGGGCAATGGCCATCTGGTTAGACATGCCCTCAGTTTTGTGTTCTGCATTAGAGTTGGGAGGGAGAAGTTCCATAGACAAGTGGAGAAGCAGCAGGAAGGTGCTGTGTTGGGGAAAAAGCCCAGTCCTTCCACTAAGAGGGCCTCACTGGGTACGGCAAAGATGTGTCATCACCTTTGGAGGACCCGGATGCCTGCTTCCCCTGCTTTACAACCTGTAGGCTCACCGGAATATCCAAAGACTTCTCATAGCAATCTCCATACCACAGGAGGAGCTCTTGGTTCTGGTAGGTCTCCTTACAGCTTTCATAAATGATCTGCCCTTGACATAGTGTGGCCACAAGGTTCTGCTCTAATGGGAAATGGGCACAGCTGACATAGGACGTCCAGTTCCCTCCACCTCCTTTTCCATCAATAAAGTGGCTCAAATCACCATCTTCAAAGATCTCCCATGTATTAAGGAATTGTGCACTTGACTTTGCTGGTGTTGACCACTTTACGCTGAAAGGTCCCAAATCTGATTCCTTTGGCCCCAAAGCTACTATAGAATACCCCCAAATCTGTGACTTCACCAAACTTCCATTTGCTGGAGGTGGAGACCTTCTGGTAGCTGAAGGGAGTCGTTATTCAGAGTCTGAGGAAGAAAATCAGACCCGGAGGTGTCGTTGGGGATCAGGAGGCTGGAATTGCATGGTGCACATGGGCCAAAAGTTGCGGGCTGGGAATGACCCAGTATAGAACTAAGTGCAGGTCTTCCTGCGCAAAGTGGAAGCGGTAAGATGCCTTGCCCTCGGTTCACGAGTTTGGGGCTGGAGAATTCCATGAACAGAGGAGCCTGGTGGGCTACAGTCCATGTGATCACAAAGCTATACACAAGGACTGAGCAGCTAACACTTTGACTTTACAGAGCTCGCTGGGGGACTCAGGTGTGTCCCAAGTCTTTGCTGGTGGTGACTGCCATTCTGGAAGTGTGCCGCCTCCTTGGGGAGGTGGGGAATTGGGTACCAAGTCGGCAGCTTGCTGTACCAGGGCAGGTCATAGAGTGGCTCCCTTGGCAAGGCCAGGCCAGTGCACACAGCAAGGGAGGTGCTGTCCAGAAGCCTATGTGGACAGGGCCTGCAATTGCTAGAAAGGCTGGAACCCTCCTCTTTGGGGGTCAGGGCGTTCCTGTAGTGGCCGTAGTTGGGGGTAGAGGGTAAAGGTGCACAGTAGGCAGGTAGGTGTTGGGAGCTGCTCTGGAGCCAATCAGGTAGAAAGCACCTCTTGTCCTAGGGTCCAGCCTCCCCCGGTGGCCACAGGGCCATCCCAGGCCACCCCAGCATGGCGAGTCCCCACCCGGAAGGCTCGCCACCGCAGGTGTGCTCGGCTTTTCAGACCTTCTTGTTTGCTTTTGATTGGTATTATTTTCCCCCCTAATTTGGGTTGTCTTTTCCTGGGTTTTCCCAATGTCAGACATTGTGAATTTTGCCTTAAGTGCTGGACATTTTTGCATTGATAACGTGTATGATTGCCGTTTTGTTCTGAGATGAAATTAAGTTACTTGGAATAGTTCCTACTTTTGAGACTTGTTAGTCACAGAGTAGCGTTTGGGCTAACTAGAGCCACTCAGTTCCCATTTCCATCATCTCAGGTCAGGAAATAGTCCAGGTTCTGCCTGGGTTTTCCCTCCCAGTTCTGTTGCCTGGAACATTCAAGGTCATAAAGCTGTGACAGTTGTAAGCCTAAATTTCTTTCCTTTCTCTCAGTGATCATTTTCCTTTTTCAATGTCTTGAAGACTGTTGTTTGTGTATTTTGTCCAGTATTTCTTCTGGGAGAGTAAATCCAGTCTCTGTTCTGTTGCTGCTGCTGCTGCTGCTAAATCGCTTCAGTCATGTCTGACTCTGTGCAACCCCATAGATGGCAGCCCACCAGGCTCCCCCGTCCCTGTTCAAGCTCAGTTTAAAGTAGAAAGCAACTGAGATATTTTAGAGCAAAATGTTTGAGAGAATTTGCTCTAATATAATTAAAGCACTGGTTATTTGGTACAGATGTAAAAAACTGATCACTTTGACAGAAAGTGACCTATCTATATGGAAAGTTAGTTATAAAAATAATTTTAACTCTTTTGAATTTNTTAAAGATGTTGCTCCACTATGACCAGGTTCATATTGCTTCTGATAAGAAATATTTTGTCATCCTTATCTCTATTCATTTGTATGTAATGTGTCTTTTTTCTCTGGGTGCTTTTAATATTTTTGCCTTTATCACTGGTTTTGAGCAGTTTGATCATGATATGCTTTGGTGCAGTTTTTAAAATGTTTCTTTTGCCTTTGTAAAACTTCACGCTGTGCACTATGCTTTTCACCAAATTAGTAAAAAATTGAGCCATTATTCTTCATATGTTTTTTCTGTACCCCCTATTTCTTCACTACTTCTGGGACTTTAATCACACATATATTATGTTGCTGGAAGTTGTCACATAGCTCGCTAATTCTCCTCATCATTATTTTAGACTTTCTGCTCTCTTTTTCATATTCTATAATCTCTATTGCTGTGTCTTCAAGTACATCAGTTACTTGTGCTGAAATATCCAGTCAGCCATCAATCCCATCCAGAGGATTTTTCATTTCTGACATAATAATTTTAAGCTGTAGGATTTTGGTTTGGAGTTTTTTTAGATCTTTTTTAGTATTTTCCATGTCTCTAGTAACATGCTCAGTTTTTTATTTAACTTATTAACCATGTGGAATATAGTTATGACAACTAACTTAATATCACTGTTAATTTTATTATCTGTGTTTTTATTTATTTATTTTTTTTAAGGCAGATGTTGCATCCACGTGTTTCACTTTTGTTCTCTGTGAGCGGGTAAAGGGATACAAGAAAAAGTATCCTGGTGAACAGAAGTAGGTTCAGCAGCTTTGGAAAGATGAGGACATCTTCCTCCATCTGGGCAATGGCCATCTGGTTAGACATGCCCTCAGTTTTGTGTTCTGCATTAGAGTTGGGAGGGAGAAGTTCCATAGACAAGTGGAGAAGCAGCAGGAAGGTGCTGTGTTGGGGAAAAAGCCCAGTCCTTCCACTAAGAGGGCCTCACTGGGTACGGCAAAGATGTGTCATCACCTTTGGAGGACCCGGATGCCTGCTTCCCCTGCTTTACAACCTGTAGGCTCACCGGAATATCAAAAGACTTCTCATAGCAATCTCCATACCACAGGAGGAGCTCTTGGTTCTGGTAGGTCTCCTTACAGCTTTCATAAATGATCTGCCCTTGACATAGTGTGGCCACAAGGTTCTGCTCTAATGGGAAATGGGCACAGCTGACATAGGACGTCCAGTTCCCTCCACCTCCTTTTCCATCAATAAAGTGGCTCAAATCACCATCTTCAAAGATCTCCCATGTATTAAGGAATTGTGCACTTGACTTTGCTGGTGTTGACCACTTTACGCTGAAAGGTCCCAAATCTGATTCCTTTGGCCCCAAAGCTACTATAGAATACCCCCAAATCTGTGACTTCACCAAACTTCCATTTGCTGGAGGTGGAGACCTTCTGGTAGCTGAAGGGAGTCGTTATTCAGAGTCTGAGGAAGAAAATCAGACCCGGAGGTGTCGATGGGGATCAGGAGGCTGGAATTGCATGGTGCACATGGGCCGAAAGTTGCGGGCTGGGAATGACCCAGTATAGAACTAAGTGCAGGTCTTCCTGCGCAAAGTGGAAGCGGTAAGATGCCTTGCCCTCGGTTCACGAGTTTGGGGCTGGAGAATTCCATGAACAGAGGAGCCTGGTGGGCTACAGTCCATGTGATCACAAAGCTATACACAAGGACTGAGCAGCTAACACTTTGACTTTACAGAGCTCGCTGGGGGACTCAGGTGTGTCCCAAGTCTTTGCTGGTGGTGACTGCCATTCTGGAAGTGTGCCGCCTCCTTGGGGAGGTGGGGAATTGGGTACCAAGTCGGCAGCTTGCTGTACCAGGGCAGGTCATAGAGTGGCTCCCTTGGCAAGGCCAGGCCAGTGCACACAGCAAGGGAGGTGCTGTCCAGAAGCCTATGTGGACAGGGCCTGCAATTGCTAGAAAGGCTGGAACCCTCCTCTTTGGGGGTCAGGGCGTTCCTGTAGTGGCCGTAGTTGGGGGTAGAGGGTAAAGGTGCACAGTAGGCAGGTAGGTGTTGGGAGCTGCTCTGGAGCCAATCAGGTAGAAAGCACCTCTTGTCCTAGGGTCCAGCCTCCCCCGGTGGCCACAGGGCCATCCCAGGCCACCCCAGCATGGCGAGTCCCCACCCGGAAGGCTCGCCACCGCAGGTGTGCTCGGCTTTTCAGACCTTCTTGTTTGCTTTTGATTGGTATTATTTTCCCCCCTAATTTGGGTTGTCTTTTCCTGGGTTTTCCCAATGTCAGACATTGTGAATTTTGCCTTAAGTGCTGGACATTTTTGCATTGATAACGTGTATGATTGCCGTTTTGTTCTGAGATGAAATTAAGTTACTTGGAATAGTTCCTACTTTTGAGACTTGTTAGTCACAGAGTAGCGTTTGGGCTAACTAGAGCCACTCAGTTCCCATTTCCATCATCTCAGGTCAGGAAATAGTCCAGGTTCTGCCTGGGTTTTCCCTCCCAGTTCTGTTGCCTGGAACATTCAAGGTCATAAAGCTGTGACAGTTGTAAGCCTAAATTTCTTTCCTTTCTCTCAGTGATCATTTTCCTTTTTCAATGTCTTGAAGACTGTTGTTTGTGTATTTTGTCCAGTATTTCTTCTGGGAGAGTAAATCCAGTCTCTGTTCTGTTGCTGCTGCTGCTGCTGCTAAATCGCTTCAGTCATGTCTGACTCTGTGCAACCCCATAGATGGCAGCCCACCAGGCTCCCCCGTCCCTGTTCAAGCTCAGTTTAAAGTAGAAAGCAACTGAGATATTTTAGAGCAAAATGTTTGAGAGAATTTGCTCTAATATAATTAAAGCACTGGTTATTTGGTACAGATGTAAAAAACTGATCACTTTGACAGAAAGTGACCTATCTATATGGAAAGTTAGTTATAAAAATAATTTTAACTCTTTTGAATTTGCAGAGAACCTTTAAGCTACCTAAAGGTAGTGCTGGAAATTCTGATAAATATTTGGCAAAACCACAGTTAAAGATCTTCTTCACTTGAGTTGTAAAAATAAATTCTAGTTGGATTAAAGTTCTGAAACATAAAATTATTACTTTTAAAGAAAATCAATAAAAATAATCTGGGGACTCTGGGTTATGGAAGTTCTCTGTAAACCAAAATTAGAAGCCATAAAGTTAAATTGGTAGATTTGATTATATAACATTTTTTAAGTCTCTACAACCAATATACTTCACTATAAGCAGTGTTAGAAAGCAAGTGACAGATGAAAATGAATATACAAACAGCGGTCACTAGAGTAATAGTAAAATATGTAAATAGCCAAATAATGAAAATCACAGACTAATGGAAAACAGGGAAGAAAATATAAACACAATTTATACAATTTCTTGTTATATACCCAGTTTTAATACTATACTTCAGAAGAAGGAATAAATGAGTATTTTCATTGCAGTATTGTTTATTACTGTAAAATTGGAAGCAGGCTATATTTTCATTAGTGGGAAAATAAGCTGCAAATAGATTATGTATATACAGCCATGACATACTATATATCAGGTTTGAGAATGACATGGCAAAGTCTCCAAGGGACTTATTGTGGTGGGTAAGAGGGAGAGGGATGGAAACAATTTTTATATTACATGAAGTGTGACTTTTCTGTGAAAAACACAAAGATATGCATGCATACATCAACACTGTATGTTTCTCTAAAAACTTAAGTGTGTATGTGTATTTAAAGAAAAAAAAAAAAGAGCCTATAGATATAATCTGATAAACTGATATGAAAAGCAGGGATTGCTTGTGGTAGTTGAGGTAGGTTTTTACTTGGATTTATTTCATCTCCTAACACTGAGAGTGCATTCTTCATTCCTTGTAATAATTGTGTAAATAATGCTGAACAAACACTTAAATTAGTTGTATATTTGGAAGGAAGTATGCATATAGCAGTTTGTGTGTGCATGCAAGGGGGCCGGTCAGTGGAATGCAGTGGGTACCTGCTGTTCCTGTAGCACAGTATCCCTTCTTCTTTTTCCAGTTTGTAGAGTCTTTTAGTTCCTTTTTTGTTTTATTTTGTTTTGTTTTGCTTAAACTAGTTGAAATTGAGTTTGTATCACTTGCAACTGAACAAATTCTTAATTTTCTCACAAGGACATTTTTTTGTTCTGTTGTTCATTTTGTTTTAAAAAGTACATAAAAACAGTATGTTACTGTATAAACGCCTGCTTCTCTTCAAGAAATGAGTCACTAACCATGTATGGGGCATAATTTTAATACCATGGAATTAGAGGGTAGATTGGGAAAGGAATAGTGCTTTTGAAATTTGCTTTTAGAAATGTATTCATGATTAAATAAGAAGATTTTGTTTCTATATTATGTGGATGAGGCTACAGATCTGAGCCATATGGAATTTAAATGATATACTAATAAATTTAAGGGTGTTAGGTAGTTAGAATAGGAAAAAGGAGTCCAAAATAGTAGTGACTAAAAGACAAAGAAGGGAGAAGCCTGCAAAAATGAAACAAAGGAAGGTCCGAGGACCAGAGTGAGGACTTCAGGTGAAACAAACACACCCCCTTCTTGGCCAGCCCAGTTTGCATAGGGCAGGCTCAA
Source organism: Oreotragus oreotragus (assembly GCA_006410675.1). Lineage (NCBI taxonomy): Eukaryota > Metazoa > Chordata > Mammalia > Artiodactyla > Bovidae > Oreotragus > Oreotragus oreotragus. The sequence continues at coordinate 367,717 of SJYX01021753.1, read as the reverse complement.
GGGGTGGTGGGGAGGAGATAAACATAGAAAAAGAAGGAAGCCAAGATGGATTGAGGCCTCTTTTGGGTCAGTCTGCCCTCATGCCTGAGGTTGTATTTTCCTTTGCTTGCCAAATAAAACCGAGCTGTAACACTGGTCTGCTGCTTCAAATTTTTGCTGCAGTGAGACAGAACCAAGGAAAGTACACACTCCCCCAACATATCTGGTGCCATGATTCAGATTTAACCTGGCTGAAACAACCTCAGTTTGGCCCCCGCGAGGCAGAGGCCAAGCACAGCAGAAGCCCAACTTTGTGAAAGCTCCCGCGGTGGAAGCTGGACACAAGGAAAACCCAGTGCAGTGAAAGTGACAAGAAGCCCAGCATGCCGGAAACCAGGACTGCAATAACAAATTTGGCATCAAGCTCACACAGCTCAGTCTCAGATTCCAGTACTGGGTCCTTGCTCATATGGCTGGAAGGACATATGGCTAGCAAAATCTTAATTCCTTTACAATCTCCTGATTCTTGTTTCTTGAACCCCCTGCAAACAGGCAAGTGCAGTGGGTGCAGTGAGGGACCCTGGCAGGGGTTACTCCCCAATGTAGAGTCCCAAAGACTCTACTATCTGCTGCTCCTTAGTAGCTGTTGCCCAAGCAGGTGAGGGTTCCTTTTTCCTTAATCTTCTTTGTGCCAAGGATTAGGCCAATGAAAACTGTGAGCACAGGTCAGGTACTTAGCAGATTTTCTGGCAGATTATGAAGGTGATTCCTCTGCATGTTTTTCTCACTGCGTTTTCCTCCCGTCCTTCAGCTCCTCTCTCCGTCTGTGCCACTGCTTACAAAATACTGGACAGGTCATCATCTTTCCTGAAGGGGAAAAGTTGTGTTTGAAACTGTTTACCTAAGATTAGGACCCGAACCCACGTGGCAGGGACTCTGTGCTATGCTTAGTCACTTAGTCGTATTCTGCTGGGTCTTGAGCCCAGCCAAAACCCTCGGTGCCTGATTTTAGGACCTAATGAAGCTCAGGTTCTTGATGTCTCATTGCAAAAAAAAAAAAAAAATCAGTGAGAAACACAGCAAGAGGTAAGAGGTGGATTGGTTCAGATTCAGCGAGAAGCACACTCCAAGAGCGTGGGCCGTCACAGAGGGCGAGGGCGATGGCTGTGGAATGTGGTGTGGCTAGCTTTTATGGGCTGGGTGATTTCACATGCTAGTGAGTGGAAGGTTCATTCCAACTCCTTTTGACAGTGCCTTGGAACTGTCCTGGCACCTTGCAGATTGAGGATCAAGGTTTAGTTAAATTTGCCTGGTCACCTTGGACCCATTTGACTTTAATCAGTTTATGTTATGCCCTTGGGCTACATCATTCTTTCAAAAGTTGTGCCCTGCCCTCTTCCCTCCTATTTCATGCTCTTTTTCCTGAGCCCCCTCCAGGCCCACAGTGTTTCCTCTACAGTCTTCTGGAGGGACAACTGTAAAATAGCTGGCCCTTGGGAGGGACATGCTGTATAATATCCAACCCCTCTAGATATTCAGGCCTTCATCTTCCATGTTTCCTACAACATGTGCAACAACAGCATCTCTCAGTGAACCGTCTAGGGCGGGTGTCAGGCACACAGTGCCTGCTAGAAGTCCGTCTGTTGGTGGCATCCCTCAAGGGCAGCTGGGCTTCCAGGGGTAATGTTTGCCACTTGGGAATTAGCCCTGCAGGCCATTTGGGCCCAAACACTGAACTACCCTTCTTCTAAAGTCACAAACATACCCCCCGAATCAAATCTCCACTCCACTTTTATTGAACATCTGGTCTGTTGTCTCTTATCGATTTGTTCCTAAGCCACTTCCTAACTCCTACAGCCAGGACCCTGCCCCCTTGTAGACAATATCACTCCACCCCGCTTAGTATTAAAATACTCTTAATGCCCCTAACAGGACCAGATAACCCACTCCTTTGTCATTATTTCTGTTATTACCTAAAGTGGGTCTATGACAATAAAATGTTTATCATTGGAAACACCCTAAACTGCTCTTGTGGAGGACTAGGGAACAAATCAGTTACCTACATTCCCTCAGAGCAATAAGAGGGTAAAGCTTATGGCTGTTGCACCAGGTTCCCAGTCTCAGGGCACAGGCTTGGATTGCTTTACATCATGGTATCTATTCCCATCCGTGGTGGACAAACTAGCAACGAGTAAGATTACAACCCCTTAATTCTGCCCAGCACTAGTCACACTGGAGACCTTGGGGATGCCCAACTCCAGTGTGGGGGTCCCGGAGGTCGACCTGCCTTGACCTGTCTAGGGATCTGGTCCTCAGGAGGTTGTTATGCTTCAACTTGCTTGGGGATCCACCTGTCCAGGGGTCCCAGGAGGTCAACGTGCCTTGACGTGCCTAGGGACCCAATTCTCGGGAGGCTGACATGCCTCAACCTGCCTAGGGATTTGATCTCCAGGAAATTGTCATGCCTCAGCGTGTCTGGGGATCTGCACCCTGACTCAGGGATGCCCAGCTCTCAGGTTGCAACAGTACTGGGTAGGATAAGCTTCAGAAAGACTCACCCCTAAGGCAGTCCACCCATGGAAATAGAAGGATGCCTGTTAGTTGTGGGACTGTGCCTGGTCTCAGCAGTAACTCAGAAGCCCAACAAGAACCCCATTACCTTTCTGGAACATTTGAAAAAGGCCCTTCAATAGTTTACCAATCTGGACTTAGACTCTTATGAGGGACAGCTGATTTTAAAGGACAAATTCCTGTCCCAGTGTGCATCAGACATCAGGATAAAGTTACAACAGCTACAGCAGCAGGGCCTTCCTGCCTCTTGAGATGATGGCCACCAATACCTTTTATAACAGAGAACAGGAGAGGGAGGCCAAGGCCCAGGAAAGGGAGAGAAGGAAAGAGACGAGGCCTGCCCCGATGCTGGCCGCCTTCCAGGGAACTCCTATGGCAAACCCCAAGTCCTCGAAGGACAGGCACAAGGCAAATGCCTAATCTGTATACAGGCCAAAGAGTGTCCAAACCATGGCAAGTCTCCTTAAACAGCTTGCTACAAATGCCATCAACTGGCACATTGGGCGGCACTTTGCCCTTGGGATCCAAGAGCCTCAAGGTCAAGCGCCAAGGCTTCCCTCACAGTGGTTCAACAGGACTGAAGTGGTCCACTCCAGCCAGCCCGCCTGTCACAGATAACCATCACAGGGCTGGAGCCAAAGTGCCAACTACATGTGGCAGGTAAATCCGAGAATTTCTTATTTGACACAGGGGCTACCTACTGTGTCCTGACCTCCTTCTCCAGAGCCTTTTCCTCCCACACCTGTGCCGTTTTGGGTGCTACAGGAAAGACAGTTACAAAAAGATGCACCAAAGCACTTTGTTGTTGGGATGGACAAATATTTTCCCACCAGTTTCTGGTGGTCCCTGACTATCCTACTCCTTTATTGGGAAGAGATCTTTCCCTGCCTTCGAAATCTTGAAGCTACTGCAGTCCTGATAGAAGATGCTTTAAAACTCTCTCGGGGGCAAACTAGTTTTGCCAGCCACCAAGTAAAACAACTCCTGAATCAGAGAGGCCATTTATGGATGTCTGATAAAAGGATCCTCAGATATCAAGTAGTGCTGATGGAAAATCCAGGCCTGACTGTATCCCCTTGTGAGGTTCTTTTTTAAAAAATATATAAATTTATTTATTTTAATTGGAGGTTCATTACTTTACAATATTGTATTGGTTTTGCCATACATCAACATGAATCTGCCACACCCTTGTGAGGTTCTTAACCCAGCTATGTTCCTGCCTACCCCTGAGGGCTCTCTCCCCTTCTACTCTTGCCTAGAAACTTTGGGCCACTGTAAAAAACCCTGAGAGGGATTGTCAGGAGATCCTCTGACCAATCCTGAGGAAATCTGGTACACTGATGGAAGCAGTTTTGTCCTGGATAGAAAAAGAAGAGCTGGATATGCAGTAGTCTCAACTTTGAGACCATAGAGGCTAAACCTTTGCCACCTGGTACTTCAGCCCAGTTGGCTGAGCTCATAGCCCTGACTTGAGCTCTAGAGCTGGGAAAAGGAAAAAGAGTAGCCATTTACACTGACTCCAAGTATGCCTTTCTGGTGCTACATGCACATGCTGCTATTTAAAAGAAAGAGGCCACTTGACCATGTGAGGGTTCCCAGTCAAATATGGTGATCAAAGCCTTAGGCTCCTGGAGGCAGTCCATCTGCCCGCCGAGGTTTCGGTCTCCCACTGTAAAGCACACCATAAAGGGAGCACAGAAGTGGCACGAGGGAACCAAGCAGCTGATCAGGCAGCTGGGAGAGCAGCACTACAGAGCCGTGACCTCACAGGGGCTGCCGCCTCAGTTCCACAGACTGGTTTGCCAGGATCGCCTTCCTGTACCGAAGGTGAGACTCTTAAAGCTATGAATGAGGGCTTTCAAGAAGATCATATGGGGTGTTCCAACAGGAGGGACTCCCTTTTCTGCCTGGGAACCTCCAATGGAAGTTGGTTAATGCCTTACATGCCGCCACTCCAAAAATGACTAGGAAGGTCCTTCAGAGGAACAGGCCTCCAAATGACTGTAACGCAAATGGTCTCCTCTTATTCCACTTGCCAGTTAAACAACCTCCAAGAAGCTCGAAGACCCCAGCTAGCCCAGCCCATCCAGTGGCATGGGACCTACCCAGGAAAGGACTGGCAGATGGACTTCACCCAGGTGCCAGTTTCTCAAGGGTATAACTACATACCAGTCATGATAGATACATTCACAGGATGGACTGAAGGCTTTCCCACTCGGACTGAAAAGACTGAGGAGGTGGTTAAAAAAAAAACTGCTCCATGAAATCATTCCAAGATTTGGTCTGCCCACATCATTACAAATTGACAATGGGACATCATTTACTTCTAAGGTCACCCAAGGGGTCTCTAAAGCATTGGGCATTACTTATTATCTCCAACTGGCTGGAGGCCTCAGTCCACAGGAAAAGTAGAAAGAGCCGATCAATTCTTAAAATCAGCGATAAAACAGATAACCCAGGAGACCTCCCTGGGATAGAAGGAGGCTCTGCGATTCATGGAGTCGCAAAGAGTCAGACATGATTGAGTGACTGAACTGAACTGAACTGAACTGAACAACCAACAGCTCTCCTTTGCACCCGTATTGCCCCTAAGGAACAGATTGGTCTTAGTCCTTATGAGATGCTCTATGGGAGACCTTTGGTTTATGTCAATGACTTCTTCCCAGATCCAGAGGCTTAGACCCTCTGGTCTTAAACCATGGCCATTGGGCAGTTCTAACAGGATATATGCTTGTGGAATGTCAACCAGGACTCGAAAGATTCTAAAGAGCCACCACTATATGCTCCAGGGACTCAAGTCCTAATTAAAGTCTGGAAAGATGTGGCTACTCTGTCCATTGGATTTTCCAGGCAAGAGTACTGGGGTGGGGTGCCATTGCCTTCCCCGAATACTGGCTTTAGTATTAATAAAGCTAATTAGAGACTATGACTTTCATTTGCTGACCAAAAGATTTGCTAAAACTTACCAAGGGAAACTTTGAGTTAACCAGATATACTGACTTGGGATAACTGTCCTGAGTGGGACAAAAAATAAAATTAATCTCCAGAGCCCATAGATGTTTAATAGATGAGCTCTGCTAATTAAAATACATGAATCAATGCTTGTCATACCCTGGCCCAGTCAACCACAAACACTTCTTCTATATGAGGTGAAATAAAGAAGGGATGAGCAAAGAGGATTGAGTATTACAGGGATGAAGAAAGAAGACTGGGTATTATAGAGTTATTGTGATTCTGTATGGGAAAACAAAACCAGAGGAACGAAGGTTCCTTCCTAACCATATCAGTCATTACATGAAACCTCTTTAGAGCCTAAGTACATATCTAAATGTTACTATATGCTATAATCAAGATAGTTTTAACTTAGTGGCCAAAAATCTGTGATAATCACTTATGCCTATATAGAAAGTGATGTAATCATCCTTAGACTATAAAAAATGAACTATTAAGACACATTAATTAGCTGTTTGGTGGTCTGTATAAGCATTGAAGTATTAATCATTTCTGCCTTTCAAATAGACTTTATTTAATAATCTAATCCCAAACTTCCTAAAATGTGCATTTCTCCTACAGTTAATACTGAGTTACTCTAAGGAACTATGCAGAAACAACAACAAAAAAGCAGTTCTGATATGCACACTCTGCTAATCAGAAAACTTGGCCTTTTTTCCAGGCTAAAATTTAAAATATATTATTATAAAGTTGATATGTGAGCAATTGGGAAAGGAAACAGGATCATTAAAGCCAGCATGGCCTCATTAAAACAAATTATGTCAGAGTAACTACAGTTTTTTTTCTTTTTTTTTTTTTTGCCTGACAAGGTTACAATTGGTTATAGAACTGCTAAGGACAATAATAATAGAAATAATAATTGAAAGGAAAACAACAAAAAATGCAATGTTCACTTTTCTTTGAGTTCTTATCGCATAAATTAATAGATTTGAGCTCGGGAAAAATGCTGCCTAATACATAACACCTGGAATAAATAAGCTATTTTATGACTGTTGCCATTGTTTTAAAAGAAGCTTTAGATTAAATATACTGGGTGTTTCCCAGGTGGCACAGTGGTAAAAGAATCCGTCTGCCAGTGTAGAAGATGTAAGAGACTCGGATTTGATTCCTGGGCCAGGAAGATCCCCTGGAATGGAAAATGACAACCCGCTCCAGTATTCTTGCCTGGAAAAATTCCACAGACAGAGGAGCTTGGGTGGCTACAGTACATGGGATTGCAAAGAGTTGGACGTGACTGAGCAGCTGAGCACATATACACAGGGTGCTATAGGCTAAATATTTTTGTGCCCCTGAAGTTCAAACATTGAAATCCTAATGCCCAATGTTATAGTTAGTATTGGGAGTCGGCGCCTTTGAGAGGTGATTAAATCATGGGGGCAGATCCCTCATGAATGAAATTAATGCACTTAAAAAATGAGTTCTCTTGCCTGTTCTGCAAAGTGAGGACAGAGGGAAAAGTTGATAGTCTGCAAACTGGAAGGGGGCTTTCACCAGGTACAGAACGTGTCAGCTCCCTGATCTTGGACTTCCCAACCTCCACAACTGTAATAAATAAATTTCTGTTGTTTATAAGTTACGCAGTTTATGATATTTTGTTATAGTTGCCCAAACGATAACATTTTGGAAAGTTTTCAATATTGTCTAAGTTGATTAAATGTGAACTTGTAACTGAGTTGATATCAGAAGAATTTAGTGTAAAGAAATGTTTTCAGTGACATAGAAAATGTCTGTGATCTAGATTTTTTTTATTAAACATTTTCATTAATGATTTTCTGAAGGCACATATATTCATTACTAGATGAAGTAAAAGAGAAGGGTAGCAAATCAGGATCCCAAAGATTTTGTCATTCTAGAATAGGCTAAATAGAATGAAATCAAAGACAATAGGTAGATTGAAGAACGGTGTGCTCAAGTGAAAAAGACACAGAACACTGTCCATGTGCATTAAGTGGGGAAGCATTAGTTAGCATTAGTGTTAGAGGCTTAGGTACTAGATGAAAAGAAAGCTTATTATGAGTCAAAGTGTCAGATGACTTGTCAGTAAAACAAAGCAGCCCTGTGTTTCACCAAATTCAAATTTGTTATATATGTTAGTGGTACAGCATGAGCATCAGTTGAAAGAGGTTGAGGGAAAACCAATTTTTGCTCAGTCACTAAAACTGATCTTTCTAATGATCAGTTGGAGCTAACCAAAGGGGGATGCTCAGCCTTGAGAAATAGTTTAGTCTCAATCTTTGGAGTATTTTCAGCAATAGTTTGAGATCCTGTAGAGTCGGAGTTTCATAATCAGAGATAAAAATCAGAAGGGGAGGTTGTTTAGAACATGAATAGCTAGAACCCTCTCCTTTATATTCTGATCCAACAAGCCTGGGATGAACCCAGGCATCTCATCTGGATTTTCTTTTTTTCTTTTCTCACTTTTCTTCTTTTTTCAACAGTGTTCCTGCTGATAACCCAGGCTTGAGTATTTGATCTTGACTATTTCCAGAATATGTTCATTTATTATGGATCAAACAGGACTTTCCTAAAGCACCTAACACTCTTGATTGAGATCTGAAACATAAGTATTAAAGAGGAGTAAGATGACTGTTCCAGGCTGATGGAGTAGCATGCACTAAAGCTTTGTGATACAAAAAGCAGGATAGGATAAGTCATTCAGTGAAAGCCAGGGTGACCAGAAATTGGAGCATGAAGGAGAAAATAGTGAGATGAGACTGAAGAGGTATATAGGAATAAGACCACCTGTGGCCTTGCAGCTCTTAATAATTTTGATATTTGTCTGAGAACAGTGGGAAGCCACTGAACAGTACCAAATAGCAGAGCGACATGATTCTATTATAGTTTTGAATGGATTATTCGTATCTTCAGGGTGGTAAGAAAATGAGAGAGGAACAAAAGATGATACCAGAAATTCAGGTAGGAGGCTGACTCAGAATCAAAGACTCTTAATCTCAAGAGATTAATGTTATCTGGCAAGGTAATAGAGGACATGGAAAGAAGTAGATATATTCAAAAGATATTTATAAATTAATGCCAACAGGATTATTTGACATTAAAACAGTAAACAAAAGTATTCAACAGTAAAAGGTTGAATACAGGATTGGAATAGTAGGAAATTTAAAGAATATGTCATTTATTTATGGAGTCACTACCATTTGCTGGGCATTCTTCAGTAGCTGAGGATATACCAGTGAACAGGATCGACAAGGTCTCTGCTCTTGTGAAGCTTACAGTCCAGTGGAAGAGACAAATAGATAAACAAGAAATGAATAAAATATATGAAAATGATATTTATTTTGAGGAAAATAAAATGTAATGATAATAGTAGCTGAAGAAATATTTTTACTTAGAAATGTCTAGGAAGTAGGTAAGAGTTAAGGTGAAATATTAATTACAAAAGTGACCCAGTCACAAGAAATAGTTAGAGTATTCCAGATCACAATAAAAAAGCCAGTGAAGATGCTCTAATTAAAAAAAAAAAAAAAGAAAACTAATATCATCAAGTAAATAAAGGCCACTTTGGCTGTAAACTGGTGAACAAAAGGGTAATAGAAGAAATTACAGTGGAGAGGCAGGCATGGCTAAATTGTGTCAGACCTGGTGTACCAAGTTCAACAGCTTACATTTTATACAGTGCCTAGGAAAAAGCATAAAATTGTTTTGAAAAGCACGGTGATTAGATTCCATCTGCAGATGGAAGATGATGGTGGTGACTAGTATGTCATTGATGAAGATGGAGAAAACAGATATACTTTTCAGGTTGTTTTTGAGGTAAACAAGGAAGGATTTACTGTTGGATTAGATATTGATTATCAAGAAAGAGATCCTTCTCTGTTTTTGGTTGAACAACTGCATAGGTCATGTTCTTAGATGAAAGGAATAGACCTGGGGAGGAATAGATTTTCCAAGGATAGAAGGGAGAGAAAAGAATTTTTGATCATCCAAAATTTTGTTTTTTTTTTTTAAGATACCTATTAAATATCCATGTGTACATGCAATTTTGATGAGGGTTTGGAATATTCTCTCATTTGCACATCTACATAGATAGTGGTTGCATTTATTCAGAAAAGAAATTCTGTCTAAAGTTTAACTGAATAACAACTTGTGGTCCAGTGGGGTGAAAGTGTTAATGGCTCAGTCACGTGTGCCTCTTAGTGACCCGGTGGACTGGAGCCCACCAGGCTCCTCTGTCCGTGAAATTCTCCAGGCAAGAATACTGGAGTGGGTCGCCATTCCCTTCTGCAGAGGATCTTCCTGACCCAGGGATTAAACTCTGTTCTCCTGCATTACAGGGAGATTCTTTACCCTCTGAGCCCCTGGGGAAGCCTAGTCCAATGTGACCCTAAGTAACAAAAGCAAAATATTATAAGCTACTGAATTCATCAGCCACCACCCTCCTATAGTGCTTTTGTCATTCCTGAAGAAAGAAGGCTACAGTTCCTTTGGAGATGTTAACTTGCCGTTTCTATTAATTAATTTCTCCGCTAACCTTTGTTAGGGCTTCTCAAGTGGCACAGAATCCACCTGCCAATGCAGGAGACGCAAGAAATGCAGGTTTGATCCATGGGTTGGGAAGATACCCAAAGGAGGAAGTGGCAACCCTCTCCAGTATTCTTGCCTGAAAATTCCGTGGACAGAGGCGGGCTACAGTCCATGGGATCGCAAAGTCAGACACGGCGGAGTGCGCGCGCACACACACACACAGCCTTTATTATTTCTTTCCTTCTCCTTACTTTAGTCTCTTTGGTTTCTTAGTGTCTTATGTAGAAGTTTAGGTTATAGATTTGGATCTTCCTTAACATAGGCATATAGCTATACATTTCTTTCTAAGCATTGTATTTGTTGTGTATTTGTGTATTTGTTGTGTCTTGTTTTCATTTATCTCAGTGTATTTTTCTGATTTCCCTTTTGAGTTCTTTTTTTTTGTTGTTGTTGTTGTTGTTTTGAGTACTTTTTTAACCCATTGGTTATTTAGGAGTGTGTTGTTTAAACATAATTAATGAGTTTTCCAAATTTTCTCTTACTACTGATTTCTAATTCCATTCCATTGTGGTAGGAGAATACACTTTGTATTGTTTCTAGCCTTTTAAGTTTATTGAGTCTTGGTTTATGGCCTAGCATGTAGATTATCCTGGAGAATATTAAATCTGCATATATCCTCTTGCTGTTGTGTGGAGTTCTCAATAGATATCTGTTAGATCTAGCTGGCTTAGAGTTGCTGAAGTCTTTTATTTTCTTGTGGGATCTTCTGTCTAGTTGTTTTGGTCTAGTTGTCTGTAGTTATTCTCTCTCATAAATTACCCAGTCTACTGGTGTGAAAGTGAAAGTTGCTCAGTCGTGTCCCACTCTTTGAGACCCTATGGGATATTCAGTCCATGCATTCTCCAGGGCAGAATACTGGAGTGGGTAGCCTTTCCCTTCTCCAAGGGATCTTCCCAACCCAGGGATCGAACCCAAGTCTCCCGCATTGCAGGCGGATTCTTTACCAACTGAGCCGCAAAGGAAGCCCAAGGATACTGGAGTGGGTAGCCTATACTGTCTCCAGTGGATCTTCCTGACCCAGGAATCAAACCCAGGTCTCCTGCATTCCAGGCGGATTCTTTACCAACTGAGCTTAGATCTCCTCCCAGTTGCCTTTCACTGCAACTTCCACTGTTGAGAATGCCCTTAAGATTGACTTTCTCTAGCGAAAGCAGTTCAGGAAGTGATTCAGAGCTGTTTTACAGTTTGTCCACCCGAGGCAAAATCTCTAACCTGGGGCTCAAGAGTTAAACTGGGACAGTGGTATGCTTCTCTTTGAGTGACCCTTCTCCCTCTCGGATTGGAATGCTAAGAAGTCAGGGTAAAGGAGCCAGAAGTCCTCAGGTGCTTACCTCACCTAACATGGGACTACTGCTTCAGGAACCAGGGCAAAGATAAAAAGAGCCTCCACTCTCAGGCTGACAGTATCATGTAGTAAAGTCTCTGTACCATGACATTCATCCAGGATATAGCTCAACAGCAGGTAGCTAGGGGGCGGGGTGAAACGTCTTACTCTACCCTGAGGGGAAATGGCTTTGTGACAGGGAGTTAGGGACAAGGAGCCCTGTGTTCCAAGCTGCAGCAGTTTGGAATGGAGTCCCCACCTTGCTCATTTGGGAGGTGTAGTGAGTGAATACTCTTCTTCAAATACCACAAACTCTTGTCCTTTTATTTAAACCAAAATTTCAAATTTTTCTTTAGTTGATGTTTCTTCATTTACTGTTTGTCTTTAGGTCTATTTCCATAGTTTCATTTTTTTTTAATGTTTTTGTTCAATATAGTTTTCACTATATTCAATGGGGAGTGGGTCATTGTTCAGTATAGTTTTTACTATATTTTATGGGGAGCGGGTCAGCACAGCTTCTTAGTTGACATGTAGACAGTCAGTCTCCAACAATCTCCAAAGTTTTAAGCCCTTTAACTGTGGCGTTCAATGTTTATGGCTATAATTCTGTAGGAGTTGTCTGAATAAATGTTGCTTGGCCCTCAGATTGAATTTGTTTTCAGTCACTTAGCATAAGTCTGGGGTGGTTCATATTTGAATTTCTGCCTCATCACTTTAATGGAACTGACACATATGAGCTTTCTTTCAGTCTTGGTGTATTGGCTGGTAAGAGGTTTGCAAATTGCAGCCAAAACAGACCTTTCCTTCCTTGATCTAAAATTCTTGCTAAAATTGACTTCTCTTTCTAGATTTTTGTGGTTGATTCTTGCCAAGTGTTTTATTGAGAAAAATAATGCTAAAGTAGGCAAGTTTCTTCTACTTTAGTCCTTGACCATAAGCCCGAGGAGTCAGTTAAGCATATGTTTGGCTTATTGATAATCAATTGCCCCTACCAAAAATGTGGCTGAATTGCAAGCTCTTCTTGCAGGAAGTTAATAGCAGTGTCTTCACAAAAGAAGCCAGCGCACAATGTCAGAATCATCATGATCGCTTGTCCTCCATCAGGGAGAATCTCCTCCATACAAGGACCATTGTCACTGAATACACGAGAATGACATCCTGGCTTCAGAGACTGTACAACATAGTAGAGAGAATACTGGAAATCTGTGTTTTCACTCTAAATTTGAAATTAACTCTGTGACCTCTGGAAAGTCATTCAGACTTGTAGATCTGTTTCTTCATCTTTGATATGAAGGTGTTGAATGAGAGGATGCTGTCAGCCCCAGTAGTTTATGACTACATATAATGTTAGTTGCTATGATGGAACACTGGAGAATAGTACCAATGGTCCCTAAGCACAGACTGGAAAGATATAATACAATCACAAAAAGAATATTTAAACATACAAGAGAGTATGGTACATGTTAAATAAACACTATAGAAAATAATTCTGTCATGGACAATTAATTATGTCCTGGATGTAAATCACCTAAAGGCTCCACTTCTCTGTTTAGCTTTCATTACTACCAATTAGTTAAATTATCAGAGAAGTCGCTTTCGCAGTTACAAAGTATGAGGTCTGAGGAAATCCCCAGGATAGGGGGACACATTCCTAACAAGTCATAACATTTCAGAATATGCAGGTAAACTGAGGTATAAAATTGTAGTGACTTAGAAGCAGAATTTTAATTCAAGAATCTAAATGCAGTGAAACATCTAGCTACAGCGTAATTCAATACCAACACCTCAGCCAATAACACATTTAAAATGAAGCAGCAAAAAAATTGATTTTTAACTGCAGCTACCTTGGGTTTCTCTTTGATTGGTTTAGTGATGCAGGTACAACGGAATCAAACAAATAATTGCTGACGTCCTCAATGAACAGCTTCCTGTACCTCCAAGCTGTCAGAAGTGGAAATAGTTGCTCTTATGTGTAATGGCATATATGGGACCATTTGTCTGCTTTGAAAGCTTTATGAATCATTTTCAAGTGATTTCCCTTGATACTTTGTAATACCAGCTATTACAGCTCTTCTCTCCTTCTTGTTCACTTCCTTTTCTGTGCTCATTTTAACATGCAACTGAGTGTACTAAGTGGGCCATAGTAAGTCACTTTTCATAATTAGGTTAAAAGGATACCGTTTTAGTGGCTTTTCCCATAATTTATTTTCTGAATAATATGAGAGAGAGATTTGAATGTGGTACAAATCTTTTTAGTTGCTAAAAGCCAGTGTAGTTGACTCATGCAGTTAGAGGAATTTGGTGCTAGGATCTAATATAAAGCTTTTTATTGCAAGTATACTATAATTTACACAACAAAAACATTTTTGTGGGACTATTATCTATCTTATAATACCCTAAGGGCTTATAAGCAATTAAACAAGGACAGAAGTAAATGAGCTAGAAACAATGAGTAAAACCTATCTTTTAAAATAGAAACTTGCCAACATCTATATTTTGTTATGAGTATCTGCTCTATTTGCTGCAGGAAAAAGACCCCACTCATTTGGAAGTAAAATCCTGAGTCAAGTTGATTATTCACTGTATATGTTTTTTTAATAGTACTTTTCTTTTAAGTTAATAGTTTGAATTCAGTTAAGTTAGTATGTTCTGAGTGTGAAAAAATAAAGAAAATGAAAATGAAGTCATTCAGTCATGTCCATCTCTTTGAGACCCCATGGACTGTAGCTTGGCAGGCTTCTCCATCCATGGGATTTTCCAGGCAAGAATACTGGAGTGGGTTGCCATTTCCTTCTCCAGGGGATCTTCCCAACCGAGGGATCAAACTCAGGTCTCCAGCATTGGAGGCAGGCTCTGCCACCAGGGAATACCATTCTGAGTATGAAGGCACGCATTTTTGTGTCACAGAAATTCAAAATATTCATGGACTGTAGCTTGGCAGGCTTCTCCATCCATGGGATTTTCCAGGCAAGAATACTGGAGTGGGTTGCCATTTCCTTCTCCAGGGGATCTTCCCAACCGAGGGATCAAACTCAGGTCTCCAGCATTGGAGGCAGGCTCTGCCACCAGGGAATACCATTCTGAGTATGAAGGCACGCATTTTTGTGTCACAGAAATTCAAAATATATAGAATAATGTAAAGATACAGTTCCATTGGCCTATAAGATCAAATGTCTAAAAACGGAGTTTTAACATGTTTTACTGCAGGCGACTCATTCGAGATGTTTTCAGGAAATTCAGTTAATTTCAAAGATTGCTTGGCCAAATTTAAATTCTGTCCTTCTTCTGTTAAATTTATTCCTATGTCTTTTATTGTTTCTGATGCTGTTGTAAATAGAATCGTTTCCTTAATTGTTATTTTTATTATTCTGAGAGTCATTCTTTGTGGTCTTAGACCCAACTCATTCAGTTCTTTGAATGTTAGTTTGATTATTTTCATTAAACCCCTTCCTTTTTAAATACCTTGAGTGATATCTAGTCCCTGCAGTGAATTCTAAATGATAAATGATGGCATTGTTGTGTTGTAATTCATGAGTGATATTAGATTAATCTGTAATGTTGAGAAGATGTTGACTTGTAGGAATTTGGATTATGTCACTTAAAACAATGGGAAAATAACAGCCCATTAATTTCATGCATATATGTTAAGTATTGCCTGGAAGATGTGGCGTGAAGAAACTTATTTCGAGATGCAGACAGTATCATATCATATCAAACCGGTGGTAAAATTCATTTAAATGTTTTTAAATGGACCTACGTTGGAAGAATTTAATCGTGTGGCAACTGTTCTCATATGTCCTGTGAATACAAGGAATGTTTATACTCTTTGATGTTTAGGAAAAGACTGGGTGCTGTAAATTGAAGACACTTGATCTTATAAATAAGCTCAGGAAAGCTGAACTTACTTGAAGATGAAACAGCTGTTTGGCTATATAGGATAATTTCAAATCTTTTACTTTATACTAAGAGAAAAATATAAAATGAAAGGTTAGAAATCCCAAGCTGTATTTTATTTAATTAAAACATTTTACAGACCAGATAATTTTAAGCTAAAAAGTTGGATCACATTGTGCTCAGGAGCTTTCCTTACCATGCTTCAGGAGTTTTTATAAGATATCTAGTAGATTTAATAATAGGCTTCCCTTGCAGCTCAGATAGTAAAGAATCTGCCTGCAATGCAGGAGAACCGAGTTCANAGACCAGATAATTTTAAGCTAAAAAGTTGGATCACATTGTGCTCAGGAGCTTTCCTTACCATGCTTCAGGAGTTTTTATAAGATATCTAGTAGATTTAATAATAGGCTTCCCTTGCAGCTCAGATAGTAAAGAATCTGCCTGCAATGCAGGAGAACCGAGTTCAGTCTCTGGGTCAGGAAGATCGCCTGGAGAAGGGAATGGCAACGTACACTCCAGGATTCTTGCCTAGAGAATCCCATGGACAGAGGAGCCTGACAGGCTACAGTCCACGGGGTCCCAAAGAATCAGACACAACTGAGTGACTATCACTTACACACAGGTTTATCCTTAAAATGTGGAAACTGTCAGATTTCATTTTCTTGGGCTGCAAAATCAATGCAGATGGTGACTGTAGCCACAAAATTAAATGATGTTAGCTCCTTGGAAGAACAGCTATGACAAACCTAGACAGTGTATTAAAAAGCAGAGACATCGCTTTGCCAACAAAGGTCCATACAGTCAAAGCTATGGTTTTTCCAGTAGCCGTGTATGGATGTGAGAGTTAGACCATAAAGAAGGCTGAGCACCAAAGAATTGATCTTTTTGAACTGTGGTGTTGGAGAAGACTCTTGAGATTTAATAATAGGCTTCCCTTGCAGCTCAGATAGTAAAGAATCTGCCTGCAATGCAGGAGAACCGAGTTCAATCTCTGGGTCAGGAAGATCGCCTGGAGAAGGGAATGGCAACATACACTCCAGGATTCTTGCCTAGAGAATCCCATGGACAGAGGAGCCTGACAGGCTATAGTCCACGGGGTCCCAAAGAATCAGGCACATCTGAGTGACTATCACTTACACATAGGTTTATCCTTAAAATGTGGAAACTGTCAGATTTCATCTTCTTGGGCTGCAAAATCAATGCGGATGGTGACTGTAGCCACAAAATTAAATGATGCTAGCTCCTTGGAAGAACAGCTATGACAAACCTAGACAGTGTATTAAAAAGCAGAGACATTGCTTTGCCAACAAAGGTCCATACAGTCAAAGCTACGGGTTTTCCAGTAGCCGGGTATGGATGTGAGAGTTAAACCATAAAGAAGGCTGAGCACCAAAGAATTGATCTTTTTGAACTGTGGTGTTGGAGAAGACTCTTGAGAGTCCCTTGAATTGCAAGATCAAACCAGTCAATCCTAAAGGAAATCAACCCTGAATATTTATTGGAAGGACTGATGTTGAAGCTGAAGCTCCAATACAGTGGCCACCTGATATGAAGGGCTGACTCATTGGAAAAAGTCCTAATGCTAGGAAAGATTGAGTGCAAGAGAAGGGGATGGCAGAGGATGAGATGGTTGGATGGCATCACTTACTCAGTGGACATGAGTTTGAGCAAACTGCAGGAGATGGTGAAGGACAGGGAAACCTGGGATG
>SJYX01021753.1:318789-350129 GCA_006410675.1 Oreotragus oreotragus | reverse complement strand
ATGTTATGAAATCTTGGTTAAGGACCTGTAAAACTTGTGAAAATGTGGACCCCCCACCCCCCAATACTGAGAGCCCTCCTGGACTTCTAAACTATGAGTCTTGTCCATTCTGAGCGTCTCACAATTTGTCAGCTAGTTATTTTCCTATCAGAAACTGGTTCCCAGAGAGGTTTCAGCACATGAGTTCTACTCATGTGAGTTGTGATTCTCTGTATGTTCTTGTTAGTCTCTCCAGTTTTGAGAGCAGCAATTTGCCTGGTGATTTACTTCTCTTGTGGCTCTAAGAATTTTTGAATTTTCAGTGCTCACTTGTTACTTCTTATAATGGAGTGGCAACTTCCAAACTCATTACATGAGAAATCAGAGCCTGTATCATATTTGAAATCCTCAGTTTTGGGGACTTTTTCTAAAGATTTGATAAATAGAGTGAGCTCCTGATAAGGTAGTTTTGTTAACCATAGCCTAAGGTTCCAGAAAAAAAAGGGAAAAAGAAGCCAAAAAGCAGTGAACAATTGTGTCAATCAGGAAAGGTGTTGCTAGTTTTCAGAATGGCAGAAGAAGTGTGAAGTTTGGGGTTCTCTAAGTAATCCCAATACACCTGCATGTCTCCATTTTAATACCGAGGGTGCAAGTCTTCCAACCATTGTTCTGATTCTCCCATAAGATCCCAGGTGATATTTCAAATTAAATTGATATAACTTAGCAGTTTACAAAAAAATATGATTTTTTTGTTTTTGTTTTTATTAAGCACTGTGAAAGAAAGAAACTCGGAAGTCTATTTCTTATCAGTCTATTTATCAGTGTTTCTTTAATCTCTCCAGTATAGAGAGGAAGAGCCTTGTTCCTTTTTTACTGTTCATAGGTAGCTATTACAAGGTCTAAAAGTCTTATTATGGGTTTCCATAGTTGCATGACCAACTGTTAATTCTCATTTCCTTCAAGTTCTACTTTCTTCTAAAACTGTTGGTACCAATTACTACATTAGTGAATTTTCTTAATTTCAAATGGCACAACCTGTTCTCGGTAGTCCAAACAGAAAATAATGTCATTTTCAGATCAGACTATATGTCAGGACTGAACAGTCAGATTTGGAGGCATTGTAAGGAGCAGCATGGACAAATTATTTCATGGAGGAACTCCTGCTATCCCATTGAACACAATGTGATATCAATTGAAGCCTTCCTGCTATCACATAAGAATACAGTCACCAGAGTGTGTCTTTGTACTTTCAGCTCTTGACGTTTAGACTTCTGCCTTTTCTCTCACTGAAGACTGGTGAAGACTGGTCATCTCTGCCCATCTATTAGAAGGTTTTGACTGCTTCTGTACATTATCTATTTTCAGGTCTTATTAGGCTGTATCTGTGTGGCAGAGCCTGCGTCACATACATGGCTGAAAGGGAGCGAGTTGGGGATTTCTGCTTTGGGGATACAGATTCAGAGACAAAAAACTCTCCAAGCATAAAAGGGATGTACAAAAGGTTTAAAGCAGTTAAAAAGCATAATATTTGTCTCCTGTGTGTACCATTTTCTAGCATAAAATTAACTACTCAGAGTATTATTCTTCATCATGACTTTCTTTTTTTTTTTTTATTCTTTTTTTCTTTTTTTGCTCATCATGACTTTCTTGTACAGCTCTCCCCATTCTGCACCCCTGTAGTTTATAGATGATAAGAGGAAGATGAGAGTTATCTGCTTTTTTTCCTTGATGAGAAGAAGAGGATAAGAATTTATCCCTAAGATTGTTCACCATATACATCTTATTATTTGTTGCAGTAAGTCTACTTTCTTTTTAAAGTATTCTTAACATTTTAAGACTTCCTTCATCCGTTTTGCACCAATATCTTTCAGGCTTATTGCCCAGCTATCTTTCCTCACATTTCTTCAGTTTGCTCTTGTGGTCTTATTTCTGTCCTGTCCTGTGTTTTGGATTTTTATATACCTTCTATCTTGGATATCCGTTTTTATAGAATGTACTCAATAAATTTCCTCAAAGAGTGTATGGGAAGGAAACTTTGTGAATTCTTAATATATCTTGAAATTATTTCATTTTTCCCTTTAACTTGATTAAAAATTTGTCTTTTTATAAAATTCTAGATACAAAGTTCTTTTCCCTCAGAGCTGCTAGAGAAGAGAGACAATGTAAATTAGATACATTTATATACACATACATACCTATATATACATATATATATTTATCACAGGTAATTGGCTTGTAATCAGACTGGTTAAGTAATCTTTTTAAAACTGTATCTGTCTCCACGTCTGTTACTGGAGCTTGAAGTTCATAGTCAGGCAGTTGAGAAGGGAAAATCACAAGTGTGAGGTGGAACCCGGAGAGAAAGTGCTGAAACCCCTGGAAGATGAACTGAAACTCATGTCCATTCTTGTTGTCTCTGATGTTGGTGAAAATTGAATCCTGCAGAAGGGATTATAGAGCTAAATACACACCTGGCCAAAAACCGGAGAAAACTGAAGGTGAATCCATGAAAAGTAGAGAATTGCAGGTTAAATTCCTGCCTTGTACCTTTGAGATGAATCAGCCAATCAGCTATATGAGTCAGCGACAAAGTAGCTGCCTTATGTTCCTAGTTCTTTCCAGTCTTGAAAGAGTCTTCTCCTGGTTTGCCCTAATTGGAAACTTACAAAAAGGGGAATTCTGGGTTATATAGTTTTCAGCTTAGCCAAGTGACCCATTACATAGCCATCACAGTTTTCCCCAAATGATAAATAATTTATCTTGAAATTTTATCCACCACAGGTACAAAAAAGAACTTAGCAAAAGGCCATTAATATGATTTTTCCACATGTCTAGCAGAATAGTTAATGCCAAAATTTTCTGTATGGATTTGTTTAATTCTGGCTTTTACAATATTCATCAGTGGGAATCTTTTTTGTTGAATCCTTTTTTGTATCAGTAACTTTTGAATCATACAGCTTCCACTGGTTCAAAACCTTGAGCAAAACCAGGTTGTTAGCATACAAAATTTTTCTGCTTTTTATTTGCTGTGGTAGAAGAGCCATCTTTTGATTTATCTAAAAGTGTCATCACATTATTATCAGATAATTTAAAATCACATTCAATTATAATCTCTTTAGTTAAGATACTAGTCCTGATTTCTCCTGCTCTGATGGTGTCATAAGCACCAAGACTTTATAGAAGTATTGATAATTAGACTCACAGCTGGGTCTTGTTAACACAATCAAAGACTAATAAAAGTGAATTAAAGCTGAAAGCAATGGTTGGAATGGTTCTGGAATCATTCTGCTACTGCTCACATAGCCAAAACCATTACAAGGTACTCCAAATGTGTAGTCCAAAATGGAAGGGAAATGAGATTCAGCTGGTTTTCAAGAGACACAGGGGGTTTGATGAAAGCCTTGTAAACAAACCAGTGGATTAGTGGAGTCTATCACAAATTGTAAGACATTTTTTACTAAAACAAAGGACCTGGCAGAGGAAGTGCCAAAATGCTGTTCTTTAATATTGAGATGAAGCTGATAGTTTGTTCAATTTACACATCAATTTGTTCAAAAGCTTTTTCTGAAAGGCAAGAATGTTTGAATACTAATCACTTATATTTGGATGGTGCCTAAATCTTCAGTCAGAGTGTATTGTGAAGAGATTAAAATGTTCTTAATTTGGTAAAGGCTGACTTTACATTAGAGAATTTGGAAAATAAAATGCATTCGCCTATGGATAAGCGATAAGGCTGTCATTGAAATATCAACGTGGTTATTTTAAGGCCTTGACTTGTCACCTCTTGTGTTGGTTTTGATGCCAAAAAAAATTAAAAAAAAAAAAATTGAGTTACCCCCTGCCCTGTAGGTTCTAGATAAACTTAATTGTACAAAAAATAGCTTGTATGCTTTTACGAAAGTGATTTTATGGCTCATTCTCTCAAGAGATAACTATTTTAGTTGGTATTATGAAGCTAAATTTCTTGGAAAGTCTCTTTGACTATCCTAACATAGTAGCTAATACATTTGTTTAGGGGGAAATAGAGCAAACCAGGTGCTGGGCCACATTCAAAATAGCTAGTGGAGAATGGGAACTTTAGTATATTTACCCTCACCAGACTAATTAGAAACTATATTTTATTAATTTCAGTATTTTTATGGGTAACTCTTTCTTATAAATTTATGATTCAGATGGATGGCAGGTCTCTAGAGGGGGTTCAGATGTCACCAAATCAATTTGAATTTTATAAATACATTTATACTGTTAAAGGTATAATTTAAAACATAAATGTGCTATGTAGCATGGTTTAGCATATTAAAGATGATCAGTATGCTAATTTTATGTTGCATTTATTCATATTTATGCAATTTTCAAGGAGAAAAATCTTTTCTTGCCAGTTCTTCTTAACTTAAGAATATCCTAAGATTTCAAGATAGATGATTAAAAACATTCTACCATAACCACCCTTTTGCCCATGTGAGTATGTCCAAATTTTAAATGCCTATGTTCATCAAAAACTCACCTTGTCATTCCATTTACTTTCTAAATAAGTAAATATCAATATATCCTACATTGTTAAATAATATTAATAAAATTGTGCTTTTTTCTCTTGATTTTTGGGATCCCACTCAACATTTTTTCTAAAATAGGATTTATGCTGCTGGGGACTGAAATTTTATGGACAGAAAAACAGTAATAGTGAGGGATTTTAATAAGGCACTTATGTCAATGGTCTGATCATTGAGACAGAAACTCAGTAAGGAAGTTCAGTTCAGTTCAGTTTTCAGTCGAGTCCAACTCTGTGATCCCATGAACCACAGCACACCAGGCCTCCCTGTCCATCGTCGACTCCCAGAGTTCACCCAGACCCATGTCTATTGAGTCAGTGATGCCATCCAGCCATCTCGTCCTCTGTCGTCCCCTTCTCCTCCTGCCCTCAGTCTTTCCCAGCATCAGGGTTTTTTCACATGAGTCAGCTCTTCGCATCAGGTGGCCAAAGTATCAGAGTTTCAGCTTCAACATCAGCCCTTCCAATTAACACCCAGGGCTGATCTCCTTTAGGATGGACTGATTGGATCTCCTTGAGTCCAAGGGACTCTCAAGAGTCTTCTTCAAAACCCCAGTTCAAAAGCATCAATTCTTCAGCGCTCAGCTTTCTTTATAGTCCAACTCTCACATCCATACATGACCAGTGGAAAAACCATAGCCTAGGCTGCTACTGCTAAGTCAGTTCAGTCGTGTCCGACTCTGTGCGACCCCATAGACGGCAGCCCACCAGGCTCCCCCGTCCCTGGGATTCTCCAGGCAAGAACACTGGAGTGGGTTGCCATTTCCTTCTCCAATGCAGGAACGTGAAAAGTGACAGTGAAGTCGCTCAGTCGTGTCTGACCGTCAGCAACCCTATGGACTGCAGCCTTCCAGGCTCCTCTGTCCATGGGATTTTCCAGGCAAAAGTAGTGGAGTGGGTTGCCATTGCATGGACCTTTGTTGGCAAAGTAATGTCTCTGCTTTTTAATATGTTGTCTAGGTGAGTCATAACTTCCCTTCCAGGGGTAAGTAATTTCATGGCTGCAGTCACCATCTGCAGTGATTTTGGAGCCCAGAAAACTAAAGTCTGACACTGTTTCAACTGTTTCCCTGTCTATTTGCCATGAAGGGATTGGACCGGATGCCATGATCNCAGAATGCCAGGCCTCCCTGTCCATCACCAACTCCCGGAGTCCACCCAAACTTATGTCCATTGAGTCGGTGATGCCATCCAGCCATCTCATCCTCTGTCGTTCCCTTTTCCTCCTGCCTTAAATCTTTCCCAGCATCAAACGAGTCAGCTCTTCACGTCAGGTGGACAAAAGTATTGGAATTTCAGCTTCAGTATCAGTCCTTCCAACGAACACTCAGGACTGACCTCCTTTAGGATGGACTGGTTGGATCTCCTTACAGTCCAAGGGACTCTCAAGAGTCTTCTCCAACACCACAGTTCAAAAGCATCAATTCTTTGGCACTCAGCTTTCTTCACAGTCCAAATCTCACATGCATACGTGACCACTGGGAAAACAATAGCCTTGACTAGACAGACCTTTGTTGGCAAAGTAATGTCTCTACTTTTTAATATGCTATCTAGGTTGGTCATAACTTTCCTTTCAAGGAGTAAGCGTCTTTTAATTTCATGGCTGCAGTCACTATCTGCAGTGATTTTGGAGTCCCCCCAAAATATAGTCAGCCACTGTTTCCACTGTTTCCCAATCTATTTGCCATGAAGTGGTTTGACCAAATGCCATGATCTTAGTTTTCTGAATGTGGAGCTTTAAGCCAACTTTTTCACTCTCCTCTTTCACTTTCATCAAGAGGGTCTTTAGTTCTTCTTCCTTTTCTGCCATAAGGGTAGTGTCATCTGCATATCTGAAGTTATTGATATTTCTCCCAGCGATCCTGATTCCAGTTTGTGCTTCATCCAGCCCAGAGCTTCTCATGATGTACGCTGCATATAAGTTAAATAAGCAGAGTGACAATATACGGCCTTGATGTGCTCCTTTTTATATTTGGAACCAGTGTTGTTCCATGTCCAGTTCTAACTGGTGCTTCTTGACCTGCATACAGGTTTCTCAAGAAGCAGGTCAGGTAGTCTGATATTCCCATCTCTTTCAGAATTTTCTATAGTTTATTGTGATCCACACAGTCAAAGACTTTGGCATAGTCAATAAAGCAGAAATAAATGTGTTTTTTGGAACGCTCTTCTTTTTCGATGATCCAGTGGATGTTGGAATTTGATCTCTTGTTCCTCTGCCTTTTCTAAAACCAGCTTGAACATCAGGGAGTTCACGGTTCACATATTGCTGAAGCCTGGCTTGAAATTTTGAGCATTACTTTACTAGCATGTGAGATGAGTGCGATTGTGTAGTAGTCTGAACATTCTTTGGCATTGCCTTTCTTTGGGCCTGGAATGAAAACTGACCTTTTCCAGTCCTGTGGCCACTGCTGAGTTTTCCAAATTTGATATAAATGCACCTTAATCAATTTTAAAGGAATAGTCTTAATCAAAGCTACATAAAACATTAAAGGAAAATATTGCTAATTTTTTTAAACAAAGACATTCAACATATTGTATTATTAAAGTAATATGACAAAAAGTACTACAAAAACATAGGCAAAATGAATCCATCAGTGAGATAAATGAGGCAAATTTTCCAAATGAACATCAACTGAATATTTCCTTTAACGAAATGTAATAGGTTGATAAGCCTTTCTATGTAGGATTTAATCTTTAAGGGAAATAAACAAGGCATCTCTAGTTTTCTCTCTGGTCAGATTACTTGAAAACTTCTTATAGCCTTATTATTATATTTAATATAATTTTATAATTCTTATAAAATATATTATTTATACTATTTATTAAATTTATAATATTTAAATTTTTATTTATACTAAATTGATATTATATTACATGATATATGAATTACATATAATTCATATATTCACCATAATAATTAGTGTCATTATTTCAGAACTTAGTCTCTGAAACACTTATGTGTTTCTGGTAAAGACAAAAGCATGTATCAGTTTTGAACAAGAGATCCTGTTGGTATATAACGGGACACAAAGCCTTACAGCACAAGGAGGACGTCTATTATTTTAAAAGAAAGCAGAAACATGCCTAAGAATATCAAAATCTTGACTATTTCACAAATATTTCAATATGTTCAGCAGGAACAAACAAGTATCCAAACCCTCTTAGAAAAGAAATGAGTTGGTTCATTACAACTTGAGCCAAAGTGTCAAGTGTTACACATAGATCCAAATATAGTACCTTCTGGCAAAGAGACAGCAGAGGCAGAGCTGGTAGACACCTGATAGCATTGCCCCAGCAACCTGAGCTCAAGTTTTTGCTTGTTGTGGAGACAAATACACTGGAAATCCAGGCAGGGAATAAATCACATTACCTCAATTCCAGAAAGTTCTTTGAAGATGAATTTTAATTCTCCTGAGATGTCTTTTTGCATGTTTTTGTTTTAATATTTACTGTAGAATTTTTAAATATACACAAAATAGAAAGAATAAATTAATGAACTCCCAGTGGATCCATTACCCAGCCTCAATGATCATCATCAATAATGTAATTTTAAAGTTTAACCCATAATTTTAAACAAAAAATACGTTTTATACATGACATGCGTGCATGCTCAGTTGCTTTAGTCATGTCCAACTTTAGCGACCCTATAGACTGTAGCCCACCAGGCTTCTCTGTCCATGGGATTCACCAGGCAAGAATACTACAGTGGTAGCCATTTCCTCCTCTGGGGATCTTCCTGATCTAGGGACTGAACTCGGGTCTTCTGCATTGCAGGCAGATTTTTTTTTTTTTTTTTTTTTTATATCACTGAGCCACGGGGGAAGCCAGCGGCAAGATTTCACAAACTATTTTCCAGGTTCAGTGAGGGAATGTGGGTTTTAGTTCATCTATGTTGCTCTTAAAGAGTTAGAAAACAATTGGCAGGTTTTTTCAGATTTAAATTCTCAGGGTAAATAAATCTTTATGAGATCGCCATCAATGAAAACCAGCATGTTCAGAAATTCACTTTTATTAGACCAACTGCAGAATGAATGTAGGGCTTCCCAGGTGGCACTAGTGGTAAAGAAACCACCTGTCAATGCAGGAGACATAAGAGATGTGAGTTGGATCCCTGGATCAAAAAGACCCTCTGGAGTAGGAAATGTCAACCCACCCCAGTATTCTTCCCTGGAAAATTCCACAGACAGAGCAGCCTGGCAGGCTACAGTCCATAGGGCCACAAAGGTTCAGATATGACTGAGAAACTGAGCACAGCAAAAGAATGAACAGACTTTCAGGATACATTCATGCTAATGCTAAAGCTCACTAGAAGCTAATGAAAAACACAGATGTGCAATTTATCAATTTAAGATAAAGGATACTTGTGAAGCAATCTGAAAGGTTCAGGGCATTTCACTTCCAGAAAAGTCTAACTGAAAAAATAAAATTTAGGTTAGAAATTTGCGAACAAGAATAGGATCAGAGTAAGATGAGGTGGATAAAGTTAAAGAGAAACTCACCCTATTGGAGTAACCAGATGGACTTTTGCTGGGGACTACTTCAGTGGGTCAGTTAGGATGCTAGTAACACATCTTCCCCAGCACAGGGTGGGAGAGTACTAACAAGGGTTTGCCTTCAAACTTTTCCTCATTTAAGTGTCTAATTTCCACTTTTTTCTCCATTAGTAAAACACTTCACTCTGAAGATACCGAATTTCTAAGCTTCTATTTTACCTACTCGAGGAACATTTTAAATTAAGGTCTTCCTGGCATTTAGGAAGCAGTCTACTTGGAAACTATTGACTCCTGGGTGAGCTATCTACCATCCCTCAGGTCATTTAGACTTCACTACTGGCAAAAAACAATTACAGATTTTTCCTGTTTTTCCAGTTTCCAAAGAAAGGATTCTGGCTTTTTCTGGGATTGTTAAAGAAAAACTATCCTATAATCCAGTCTCTAGAGGATGGTTCCCTTAAGAATGAAAGTTCTGCTTACATTTTCAACTCAAACACACACAAAATTTTTTTTCTCATCTTTTTGCAAGCATGCTGATTCTCTTAATATTTATTTCTAAGAGTAATAAAACATACTCTTTGTTTCTCCTTTGTACATGCACATGCTACTTTATTATTACTACCTTAACTTCTCCTTATCAAAGGGTTGAGAATCAAAATGATTTTAAAAGCTCCCAGTTTGGAATTTTTGTCTCTTTAGCTCTCTTTCTCTCTCTCATATTAAGTAACAAATGAGACACTTTAGTTAACAGAGCCAGAAGTTTTGGACTTCTTTCATTTGTTCTAAGGGGCTTCCTTTCTAACCCAACCCTAGGTAATCTGTAAGAATTTGACTCGATCAAACAGCCTATCTACTGACAAGAATTTTTCAAAATCAGTTCCAGCCCAGTTCAGCTCAGTCGCTCAGTCGTGTCTGACTCTTTGCAACCCCATGAATCGCAGCACGCCAGGCCTCCCTGNTGAGTTTGAACTACATAAGTCCACTTACACATGGATTTTTTTTTTCAATAAATAAGTACTACTGTACTACAGGAACTGTGGTTGGTTGAATCTGCAGATGTGGAGGAAATGCAGGATCTGGAGCACTGACTGTAAAGATATACTTGGATTTCTGACTCGGAGGAGCGGTCAACTGCACCCCAAGGTTTTTTCAAGGGTCAACTCTATATACACCACACACACCCATCGCTTATTCTTGGAAAGGTGTCTTGGCTTCAGAAAATATTTATCCCAGTAATCTGCTACAATGCTTAAAATTTCATCTTAGAAAGTCCATACTTGGGTATCCACAAGAAGTTCTATTAGAACATAGGCCTAAAATGCAAAAAAAAAAAAAAAAATTACTGAATGCTAATAATTTATAAGTGGGTCAGTATAGTCATGATAATTGGGTTCCTTAGAAAAAGTTGGGATTATAGTCATAGAACAAATGGGAAAAGTTGAATGGAAGGAAAGACAGAAAGGTCTTGATAGATTGAGGTAAAGCTCTGGGTACAAGCAGCCTGAGAATCTGTGCGAAACTGAGTAAGGTAGAGGCAGTGAGAGAGGAGAGAGATGATAAAAGTTGGGTTCCTTAGAAAAAGTTGGGATTATAGTCATAGAACAAATGGGAAAAGTTGAATGGAAGGAAAGACAGAAAGGTCTTGATAGATTGAGGTAAAGCTCTGGGTACAAGCAGCCTGAGAATCTGTGCGAAACTGAGTAAGGTAGAGGCAGTGAGAGAGGAGAGAGATGATAAAAGGAGAAACAAATTCACTAGCTTCACAATTTTGTTTCCACTAAATACAAAACCCTGGTATCAGCTGCAGTTTCCAGTAGGCCTACATTGGTAATTCACCTCCAAGATACAAGTTTACCTCAGTTCAGTTCAGTCAGTTCAGTTCAGTTGCTCAGTCGTGTCTGACTCTGCAGCTCCATGGACTGCAGCACGCCAGGCCTCCCTGTCCATCACCAACTCTCGGAGTTTACTCAAGCTCATGTCCATTGAGTCCAGGATGCCATCCAACCATCTCATCCTCTGTTGTCCCCTTCTCCTCCTGCCTTCAATCTTTCCTAGTCATCTGGTGATGTCCATGTGTAGAGTCTTCTCTTGTGTTGCTGGAAGAGGGTGTTTGCTATGACCAGCTCATCCTTTTGGCAGAATTCTATATAGAACTGTTGAAACACAGGCCTTAATGACTCATTAGAGCAGATGGGTTTATTTGACATTTATAGGGCATTCCATCCAAAAGCAGCAGAATACATATTCTTTTCAAGTGCACGTGAAACATTCTCTAGGATAGATCACATGCTGAGCCATAAAGCAAGCCTAGGTAAATTTAAGAAAACTGAAGTCACATCAAGTATCTTTACTGACCACAATGCTATGAGATCAGAAATTACAACTGTACTGTAAAAACAAAAAACAGAAACACATGGAGGCTAAACAGTATGCTACTAAAACAACAAATGGATCACTGAAGAAATAAAAAAATAACCTAGAGACAAATGAAAATGAAAACATGATGATCAAAATCTATGGGATGCCGCAAAAGCAGTCCTAAGAAGGGAGTTTATAGCAATATGATCTTATCTCAGGAAAAAAAAAAAAAANATGCTACTAAAACAACAAATGGATCACTGAAGAAATAAAAAAATAACCTAGAGACAAATGAAAATGAAAACATGATGATCAAAATCTATGGGATGCCGCAAAAGCAGTCCTAAGAAGGGAGTTTATAGCAATATGATCTTATCTCAGGAAAAAAAAAAAAAATTCCAAATAAACTAACTTTACCCCTAAAGCAATTAGAGAAAGAAAACCAAACAAAATACATAGTTAACAGAAGGAAAGAAATCATGAAGATCAGAGCAAGCAGAAATAAATAAGAGACAAAACAGTAGAAAAAGATCAAATGAAAATAAAAGCTAGTTCATTGAAAATGTAAACAAAACAGATACAACTTTACCAGATTCATCAACAAAGCACTCTGAAAGATAATTAACAATTTAAAGGTTTAAAGAGAACAATGTATGTGAGGGTTATGTAATACCAGTGAATGGGTGTTTTGTTTAGTAGCAAGATCATTAATATGTTTGCTGGTTCCTCTATCCCATGTAATTGCCCCAGATTTCAAATCCTAAGTGAGGCCTTGAATTTTTAAATTTTTATTGGATTTTAGTTGACTTACAGTGTTGCATTAGTTTCATGTGTACAGCAAGTGAGTCAGTTACACATATATCCACTCTTTTTGATTCTGTTCCCATATAACTCATTACAGAGTATCAGGTACAGTTTCCTGTGCTCTATCAGTTCTTATCAGTTACCTGTTTTATATATAGTAGTGGGTAGGTTTATCAACCAATCTTTTAGTCATATGAATAATTACAGCCTTAACTACTCTTTGTAACACTTCTTCCCCTAAAAATTTTTTTATTAAGACATCTTCAATATAGTGTGTTGAATTGTTTTGGATAATTATCAATTGCAAATTGTTGCATACTTGATTATGATAGCATACTGATAAAGTCAAATAACGCTGTGGCAAAAACATACATGTATATTGAACACCATTTAATAAAAATCCATACCTTGTTTGGAGGGACTCTGAGATAGAAATGGAAAAAAAAGATAATTGTCAAACCTGCTATAGTATATCTACCAACTTGCCCTGTTGTACTTCTTTTTTAGTCTTTATTATGTGACTACAACTGAATTAACAGGAACCACTATGATTCATCCCTGTAGTCTACTTCCTGTCTCCAGAAGGTGCCTTGAGTTCTGACAATACAGGACTCTTAGAGAGTTTTTGCAATCAGTATTCCACTTTCAGGCATTTTCCCAGTTAGGGCAGTTATCTGTTGTTCTCAACTGGAAATCCATATTTCTTACACAAGGAACTTGGAATAAGATCATTAGCATGTTTCTAGATCAGCCTGGGTGTTCTTTGGAAGGAATGATGCTAAAGCTGGAACTCCAGTACTTTGGCCACCTCATGCGAAGAGTTGACTCATTGGAAAAGACTCTGCTGCTGGGAGGGATTGGGGGCAGGAGGAGAAGGGGATGACAGAGGATGAGATGGCCGGATGGCATCACCGACTTGGACGTGAACTCCGGGAGTTGGTGATGGACAGGGAGGCCTGGCGTGCTGCGATTCATGGGGTCGCAAAGAGTCGGACACGACGGAGTGATGGAACTGCACTGAAGGAGATCCAGTGCCCCTTCTCCATTTGCCAGTGTGGAGTAATGCACACATCTCTGCTGTATCCTTGCTTCCTTCCACCATGCCTCCCCTCTTCACTCCTTCTTCGCCTTCATCTTTCCTTTTCTCTCTCTGCTCTCTCTCGCTCGCTCTTTCCTCTTTGTGTCTCATCATTCTAGTACAGTGGGTAAACTTTGAGATACCAGTCTGAAGATCCCTGCCAGACACAGGGAAATCTCACCAGTTTTTTTTTTTTTTATCCCCCATATCCAGCTGTTGTACATGCATGAAGCTATGGCTTTGTCCTTTATTCTCTCCTTTTCATCTCTAACTAGAAGGATTAAAACAAATGATGTATTTTTCATATAACAAGGGTACAAGTGTTGTTTTTTCCTTTTTCTTTCTTTTTGCCAAACATTAACATCTTTCCTACATGCTAGTGTAGTTTTCTTTGGCAAGTTTAAGCTCTTGTTTGCACTTAGACATACACTTTCAGATGTATTTTTGTCACAGAAGTGTGGTTTCGCTTTAGAGAGACCATCCATCCTAGTGATCAGGAGCTGAGGTCGGGACCCCATTTTTCTATTCCAGCTCTTTCTGAAGCATTTTCAGCAGTTTTATTCCTCACTTATTATTTGTCTGCATTCTGCCAAGATTTTTAGAAACTATTTTCAAAAATTTATTTAACTCCCAGGACAACATAGAACATAGTCTGTTTTGTGATCTCCATTTTATACTTGGATGAGTTAAGTAAGTTGCTGAAGATCACACAGTTAATAGAAGATTTTAGGTAAATGGCATTTTTGTCACCAAAAATCCATTTACCTCTCTCTAGTAATCAAATTTAATTTTCAGATCATGTAATTTTTAAGCTCTGTAAGCCTGTCATCTTCATGGCTGGATTTTATTCTTGAGAGAATATGGAGCTTTTAACCATTTTCCACCAAATAAAAAAAATCATAGTGGGAAAGAGAGAGAAACATGCCAAATGGTGAAGAAAATTCAGTCCTGTTAACCCTATTTGATCCCTGAATTCAGCTGAGCCTAACTCCCCGCCTGGACTTGTTTTTAGCTTTTTGAATATAATTGACAAATGAAAATTGTTTATATTTAACATGTGTAAACATGATGTTTTGATACACATATCCATTACTTCACATAGATACCTTTTTTGTTGTTTTTGTTTGAGCATTTAAAATGTCTTAGGAAATTTCAAGTATATAATACAGTACAGTTAACTATGGTCACCATGCTGTACATTAGATCTCCTAAATTTATTCATTTTGCAGCCAAAACTGAAAATATGATAAATATGCAATGGAATATTATTCAATTTAAAAAAAGAAGGAAATCCTACCATTTGTAAAAATATGGGTGAACCTGAAGGACATTATGTTTAGTAAGATAAGACTGAGGAAGACAAATACTGTATGACTTCATTTATATGAAGAATCTTTAAAAAATCGAATTCATAGAAGCAGAAAGTAGAACGTGCATGCCAGGACCTAGGGGAGGGGGTCAGGGGTGGAATAAATGTTGACCAAAGGGAATAAAGTTTCAGCTATGCTAAATCTTTTAAAATTATTTGCGCAAAGAGATTTTTAAAAATTGCTTTGACTAGTTTATTTTCTGTCACTTACAATGATCCAGTATTGGAGCCAGAATTTGAACCCAGATCTGCATGGCTCCAAACTTGTACTGTAATGCATATGCTATAATATACCTCTCAATGAGTGTTATACTGAGGACACTGGAAGTTCAAGGGCATCTTCGCCAATATCTAGTGACTTAAAAGTTAAAGATACCAGTTTTCCCAGCGCCACTTGTTAAAGAGATTGTCTTTACTCCATTGTATATTCTTGCCTCCTTTGTTGAAGATAAGTGTCCATAGGTGTGTGGATTTATCTCTGGGCTTTCTATTTTGTTCCATTGATCTATATTTCTGTCTTTGTGCCACTGCCATACTGTCTTGATGACTGTGGCTTTGTAGTAGAGCCTGAAGTCAGGCAAGTTGATTCCTCCAGTTCCATTCTTCTTTCTCAAGATTGCTTTGGCTATTCAGCACTGTTTATAATAGCCAGGACATGGAAACAACCTAGATGTCCATCAGCAGATGAATGGATAAGAAAGCTGTGGTACATATACACAATGGAGTATTACTCAGCCATTAAAAAGAATACATTTGAATCAGTTCTAATGAGATGGATGAAACTGGAGCTGATTATACAGAGTGAAGTAAGCCAGAAAGAAAAACACCAATACAGTATACTAACACATATTATGGAATTTATAAAGATGGTAATGATAACCCTGTATGCAAGACAGCAAAAGAGACATAGATGTATAGAATGGACTTTTGGACTCTGAGGGAGAGGGAGTGGGTGGGATGATTTGGGAGAATGGCATTGAAACATGTATACTATCATGTTAGAAACAAATCTCCAGTCTATGTTCGATACAGGATACAGGATGCTTAGGGCTGGTGCACAGGGATGATCCAGAGAGATGATATGGGATGGGAGGTGGGAGGGGAGTTCAGGATTGGGAGCTCGTATACACTCGTGGCAGATTCATGTATGGCAAAACCAATACAGTATTGTAAAGTAAAATAAAGTAAAAATAAAATTAAAAAAAAAGTGAAAGATACTCTACAGTTTCCTTCACTATTAAAGAGAATTTTGTCTTGTAGAAATTCAAATGCATCCATTGTGACAATTTGTTGAGGAAGTGCAAAAAAGATACCTTTCTCAGAGAGATATGAGTGAATTTTTCATTATGAAAGCCGTTATAAATTTTCTGTAGATTTGAGGTATATTTTACTTTAAACGTCTTCTGTGAAGAGAGACCTCAGTGTCCTTCTCATCTTTTCTTCAAAAGAATCCTCTGAAATGTCACCATTTTTCCCTAGGTCAAATTATATGAATGTTTCTTAAAAAGAGTTACACATATGGCCCATTTGTTTTACTTCTCTTTTTTGTAGTGCCAAATCAGTATATTCTAGTGATGCGACAAATGACTCTAGTATATCTAGGAAGGTCATCTTTGTTACTTCACAACAAATAAAAACACACGCCATGACCATTCAGCACTTATAAAGTCTAAGTAATTTCAAATAAAATTGCTGCTTAGCTGAATACTTAGGCAATTTTGGATTGATTGTGCCAAATCAGTATATTCTAGTGATGCGACAAATGACTCTAGTATATCTAGGAAGGTCATCTTTGTTAATTCACAACAAATAAAAACACACGCCATGACCATTCAGCACTTATAAAGTCTAAGTAATTTCAAATAAAATTACTGCTTAGCTGAATACTTAGGCAATTTTGGATTGATGGAGTGAATCAAAGAATACTTACAATGTAAGCTCATTTGGTTCACAAGAGAGGTGAGCTGACTTAATTCAAAGTGTTCTCCAATTCATTTAAACCTCATTCTCTTTTTCTTACTTTGGATTACTGTATGCTATTGCTAATTCCATTTGGTAAACTGCATCTAGTTTTGTAAGTTAACTATTTTGTGAACTGTATTTTCTATTAAAAAATCTGTGAACTATAAATCCACTTGAATCTTGGGAAGTCATTAAAAATATTTGGTCCTTAGAAGCACTTCTTATCTCTGTCTACAGTATCTCACAATCAACAAAATAAGTTAGAAACTTCTGTATGATTTTAACTGTTATGATGGTTTATATATGATAGCTTCCATGTGATTTTTATATTTGATTGTAAAATATGATAAAATTCATTGCAGGGTTAATAGATTCCTTGACTGAGTTTTAATTTTATAGTTTGGGACTTTTAAGGGAGACAGAAGAAACTTTAATTTCTTATTCTGCCATATAATGTTTCCCTTATTGTGACAAAATATATTATTTTGTATTACAAACATTGCCCTAAGAAGGAGTTTCTCTTTTTTCTATAAAATATATGTAAGTTTTCACACGGGATGTTGCTTATTACATATGTATCTCCTGGCTTTAAGATTTTTCAGTTCCAGAATACCATGATTACTCTGTCTAAACCCATTTGGGAAAAATACCTAAATCTCCATTTAAGAAATTACTTAGGACTTCACACTAAATGACATTATGGCAGTATAGTAACTTTACCACTTACCTTACTTCTGTTCTCTTAGATCATAGTTGTCAGTGTAGACTGGAACATTGAGCTCATTGTTTAGGCAGATAGAAGTTATGATCCACCTCTCCTCATTTTGTCTGCCCCTACCATGTTGAAATAGTGACCAGGTTGTGCAGTAGTAAAGACTCTGCCTGCCAGTGTAGGAGATAAAGAAGATGCAGGTTCGGTCCCTGATTCAGGGAGGAGTACCTGGAGGAGGAAATGTCAAGCCACTTTAATATTTTTGCCTAGAGAATCCCATGGACAGAGGAGCCTGGCAGGCTACAGTCCATGGGGTCTCAAAGAGTCAGATATTACTAAATGACTGAGCATACACACACACCCCCCTGCAAGAGCTTGGTGGCCAACACTTCATGAATCATTGATTGCTACTGCTAAGGAGAGACGCTCTAGAGTGTCATGAATAGTAACTTAGCATGGTTTACATGTTCTTTTTAATATAGAGTAATAAGAAATATTTTATCTCCTGAAATTTTTGATTCATATCAAGTAGAAAAATCACAATGAAGTTTGTCCCAGAATGAGGAGCAGTTTTGAAACAGAAAGATTAAAATCAAAAATGTCTTTCTATAATGTAATTCTTTCACAACATCATATTTTAGGATTTGAAATAGCTCAACTGGAATTCCATCACCTCCACTTTGTTCACAGTGATGCTTTCTAAGGCCCACTTGATTTCATATTCCAGGATGTCTGGCTCTAGGTGAATGATCATACCATTGTGATTATCTGGGTCATGAAGATCTTTTTNTTCCAGTCCTGTGGCCACTGCTGAGTTTTCCAGATTTTCTGGCATATTGAGCATAGCACTTTCACAGAATCATCTTTCAGGATTTGAAAGAACTCAATTGGAATTCCATCACCTCCACTAGCTTTGTTCGTAGTGATGCTTCCTAAGGCCCACTTGACTTCACATTCCAGGATGTCTGGCTCTAGGTGAGTGATCACACCATTGTGATTATCTTGGTTGTGAAGATCCTTTTTGTATAGTTCTTGTGTGTATTCTTGCCACCTCTTCTTAATATCTTCTGCTTCTGTTAGGTCCATTCCATTTCTGTCCTTTATTGAACCCATCTTTGCATGAAATGTTCCCTTGGTATCTCTAATTTTCTTGAAGAGATCTCTAGTCTTTCCCATTCTGTTCTTTTCCTCTATTTCTTTGCACTGATCACTGAGGAAGGCTTTCTTATCTCTCCTTGCTATTCTTTGGAACTCTGCATTCAAATGGGTATATCTTTCCTTTTCTCCTTTGCTTTTGGCTTCTCTTCTATTTTCAGCTATTTGTAAGGCCTCTTCAGACAGCCATTTTTCTTTTTTGCATCTCTTTTTCTTGGGGATGGTCTTGCTCCCTGTCTCCTGTACAACGTCAAGAACCTCTGTCCATAGTTCATCAGGCACTCTGTCTATCAGATCTAGTCCCTTAAAACTATTTCTCATTTCCACTGTATAATTGTAAAGGATTTGATTTAGGTCACACCTGAATGGTCTAGTGGTTTCCCTTACTTTCTTCAAATTAAGTTTACCTCACAGACCTCTAAATAAACACTTAACGGTCCTTTAAAATTAAATCAGCTTTGGTACCACCTGAGCTTACCTGGCGGCTCAGTCAGTAAAGAATCCACCTGAAATGTAGAAGACCTTGGTTTGACACTTCAGTTAGGAAGATCCCCTGGAGAAGGGGATGGGAACCCTCACAAGTATTCTTGCCTGGAAAATTCCAGGGACAGAGGAGCTTGGCAGGCTATAGTCCATGGAGTTGCAAAGAGTCCGACACGACTGAGTGACTAACATTTAAATTTAATAAACTTGGTACCATCTACTTTTCAACTTGCATTTACTTCCCCTATCTGCCACCAGCCTTGTTCTTTCCTAGAATTGAAAAAAACAAAACCAAAAACAAAGCCTTCCCCCACCCCGCAACCAGTTCTTTCCTCTCTATTCACTTACTTAGGCCAAATCTTGCCATCTGCTATTCCATTTTCAACACTGCTTTCCCAACTTCTTTCTTACTTATTTGCCACAAATCTAATGTTCCTTGGGTAACTCATTATAAACAAAATTTCTGCATTGTACTGTGTTGCTGCAACTAAATAAAACTTTAGGTCTGAGTTCTTCAGTATTCTTACTGACTTCCTTCATTCAATCCTTCATCTTCCTGTAACATTTAAATGAAAGCTGGGGACATTTCATAGTACGAGATACCAGGCATGGTACCAGGCACATATGTACTAAAAAATATTTGTATTAACTTTATATAACTTTAAAGTCAGGAACATTCAATATGTAAATCCTTGGAAGTAGTTTCCTCAAAGTTAACAAGCTCAAAAATTCATTCATGAGAAACTGGACTAGAAAATTCTAAAAATCAAAGCATAAAAAGCAACTCTAATGCTTGCCTGAATTAAAATCTGCAGTGTATTTTGTCTTCCTTTAATTCATTCATATCTTCTTTTCAGGATACAGAAACAAAATGCTTGGGTTGCAAACACTTCAGAAGAAGCTGGATATGGCCTCAGAATTGAGTATCAGAGTCATTAAATTTTAATCTTGTTTAGGAAAATGTCAGCTTACTTTGGGTAAAGGGCAAGTTGCCATTTCTCCCCATATGGAAATGGTGGAAACAAGGGGAAACACCTGCACATCTTTTCCACAATCTCATATTATGCTATGGAATTTCTGATTATTAATTCATTAAACATTTTAAGAGTATTTTTGGCTAGCACTGTACTGAGTGATATATGCAAATGGAGCAAGTGCACAGTCCTTGCCCCTAAAGAAGTCACAATGGCAAGAGAGAGAACCAGGCAGAATTTGGAACAAAAGCTGTGACCACATAATAATGTACTGGTGGGGGTGGGGGATGGGGCATCTGGAAGCCCAGTGGTTACCAGGAGAGTGGTCTCCTGAAGGTGAGAGTTTTTAGGCCTGCTCCAAAAGAGTTTGATTGTAATGATTTGCAGGAGTGAACGTTAAAGAGTCTTCTATTTAGGAGATAAAGAGCCGTGATTTAAAGGTGGTAAGAGTCTGAAGTGTGGCAGATGGTGAGAAGATTGACTTCCTAGCCGTCAAAAGTCGGATTTGGGGAAGGACTGATTTTGATATTACCTCAATAACCTCAGATAGGCAGATAATACCATCCTTCTGGCAGAAAGCAAAGAAGAACTAAAGAGCCTCTTGATGAAAATGAAAGAGGAGAGTGAAAAAGTTGGCTTAAAACTCAACATTCAGAAAACAAAGATCATGGCATCTGGTCCCATCACTTCATGGTGAATAGATGGGGAAACAGTGGAAACAATGGCAGACTTTATTTATTGGGGCTCCAAAATCACTGCAGATGGTGACTGCAGTCATGAAATTAAAAGATGCTTGCTCCTTGGAAGAAAAGCTATGACCAAACTAGACAGCATATTAAAAAGCAGAGACATTACTTTGCCAACTAAGGTCCATCTAGTCAAAGCTATGGTTTTTCCAGTAGTCATGGGAGAGTGGGAGAGTTGGACTATAAAGAAAGCTGAGCACTGAAGAATTGAGCTTTTGAACTGCGGTATTGGAGAAGACTTTTGAGAGTCCCTTGGACTGCAAGGAGATCCAACCAGACTTTCCATAACCAAGAAAGTGAGATTATCTCATCCTAAAGGAAATCAGTCCTGAATATTCACTGGAAGGACTGATGCTGAAGCTGAAATTTCTATACTTTGGCCACCTGATCTAAAGAACTGACTCATTTGAAAAGAATCTGATGCTGGAAAAAACTGAAGGTGGGAGAAGAAGGGGATGTATAACCAAGAAAGTGAGATTATCTCATCCTAAAGGAAATCAGTCCTGAATATTCACTGGAAGGACTGATGCTGAAGCTGAAATTTCTATACTTTGGCCACCTGATCTAAAGAACTGACTCATTTGAAAAGAATCTGATGCTGGAAAAAACTGAAGGTGGGAGAAGGGGATGACAGAAGATGAGACGGTTGGATGGTATCACCGACTCAATGGAGATGAGTTTGAGTAAGCTCTGGGAGTTGGTGATGGACAGGGAGGCTGGCATGCTGCAGTGCAAGGGGTTGCAAAGAGTCGGACATTACTGAGCGACTGAACTGGCTGACTGATTTTGAGAATGCAATTGGTAAGTTTGGGGAAGTCAGGTGATAATGAGGGGAAGGGATGGAGATTTGTGTTGTGGTTGTTATTTAAAAGCTTAGATATGATATGGTGGGTAAAAAACAAATAGGGAAATTCCCTGAGAAGAATGATTTTTATGATAGCTATGTAAAAATCAGACTGCAATAGAGAGGTCCTGGAGCTCAGTAGACAAGCTAGACATGCCATATTTTATGCCTTGGTTGTTAAGACCTGAAATAAAATGGTAGCTGAGGAAATTTCAAAGTTGAATTAAGATAAAAATAAAGAAAAGGCTGTGCTACACACTATCCCATTCCTATTGTGCTTAGTTGCTCAGTCATGTCCAACTTTTTGCTACTCATGGACTATAGCCCGCCAGGCTCCTCTGTCCCTGGGGATTCTCCAGCCAAGACTAGTGGAGTGGGTTGCCACATCCTCCTCCAGAATCTTCCCAACCCAGGGTTCAAACCCAGTTCTCCCACACTGCAGGCAGATTCTTTATCACCTAAGCTAGCAGGGAAGCCCATTCCATTCCTATTCTTTAATTATCAACCTAATTAACAATTATCTCCAGATAATTTATCTCCAGTCCCCCCTTCCCATGGAGCACCTCTCCCTAGCTTACATCTTTGTATCAGAGACATTGAATACATCCTTTTTAGTACTCTCCACCTATGCCTTCCTTTACTTCTTCTTTCCATTTCACCTCCTCCTGTCATTTAGTCAAATGATTTTAGTCCTTATAAGACCTTAAGGCATTAATAATGTCAGAAAATTCTCTGAAATTCTTTCTGCTAGTCACTTTAACTACACAATGACAACATAGAACTTACTTTCAAAATTATTAGAATTTTTGACTGATGATGGTATTCATGCTAGTTAATGCTCAATTTTTTAAAAATCATGATTGTTGTAGAAAACAAAAGTCACTTGTGATCCTGCTAACATTATTAAAATACTAATGCATTCCTTCCAGATATTGTAAAATGTGAATAATTTTCACATATTTTAAAATACAGTTAAAATATCAGGCTGCAATAGAGAGATCCTGGGGCTCAGTAGACAAGCTGCTGCTGCTGCTGCTAAGTCGCATCAGTCGTGTCCGACTCTGCGACTCCAGAGACGGCAGCCCACCAGGCTCCCCCGTCCCTGGGAATCTCCAGGCAAGAACACTGGAGTGGGTTGCCATTTCCTTTTCCAATGCATGAAAGTGAAAAGTGAAAGTGAAGTCGCTCTGTGTGTCCAACTCTTCGAGACCCCATGGACTGCAACCTACCAGGCTCCTCCGCCCGATTTTCCAGGCAAGAGTACTGGAATGGGGTGCCGTTGCCTTCTCCGACATGTCCTATTTTAGGCCTAGGCTTTTTAACTTATTTTTAATGGGAGAATAGTTGCTTTACAATGTTGTCTTGGTTTCTATCATACATCGATATGAATCAGCCATAGGTATACATATGTCCCCTTCCTCTCAGTATATACATCTTTGCATCTTGCTTTTAGTTTTCACTTCCATAGTTATTTTGGAGGCTCCTAGAATTCAAGTGGTTCTACTCAGAATCTTGCAAAGATCCCTGCTCTTGTTGCCTCTCTGTAACTCAGCCTGTACTCTCTATAACCTACAATTATTTGTGACTTCTGCTCCCTGTGGTTTTTGCTGTCTGGCATCCACCACTTGCCTACTCAATGCACCTTTAAGCCATTTTTCAAACCACCTGTCTTTCTTTCTCCTTACAGTGTTTGGGTAGAGCTTTAATAAATTTCCAACAGACCTATTACTCTTGGGTCTAGTGTCCATGCCAGTTCACAAAATGTTGCAAAGAGGGAGGGGTCATGTCTAGCATAACAGAACTTATGAAGACGAAACCTCTTAGAGGAAAGGGAATGGCAGACACAATTGTCTTGATCTTTATTCCTTCATTTCTTACTTTTTGAAAATAAGATTTTTGATGACTATATGATTTTCTGTCCTGTGAACATTCCAGATGTACCTAACTGTTCCAACAGTGATGAACAGTTAGCATGTTTCTGATTTCCACTATTATAAACAATAGTGAGATGAGTAGCCTGCTAAATTGCTTGAGTCTCAAGCAAAAACTCTTGATTTCTAAAAGTTGAATTACTACATCAGAGGTAGCATTTTTGATTGATAGTGTTTGCCAAACGAACTTCCAAAGGTTTTATGACATTAAAATAGGAGAAAGGATTTTAATTTGTTATATTTTGCTTTTTAGGAACCACAGGGAAATCTATACCGTATGCTAGAACTACTTAATTAGAAGAAATATTTGCTTTTAAGAGATGCTCTCATGTAATGAATTTAGTACATTTTAGGAATGAAGGTGGTAGGGAAGATTACAAAACAGCAGTTTGTGTTCTGAGGAGGAGGAATGAACTGGAGATGGACTTGAATTGGAAAGTTATTATGCACTCAAATATATTGAAAAAGGAATGAAAGGCACATTAAGCTATGCAAATTCATTCCTTATCTTTAATCTTTATATGCATAACTACATTTTACACAGTTGAGCCTGCAGGTACATTTTGGTATTTTTCAACTATTAATCGATAAGGCTATTGCCATTTTGTGATCTGCTCCAAGAATTCCCAAGGTCAGTATGCCAGAAGTTAATTAGCTTTTCCCTTTAAGTTAGAATTTTTTTCTCCCTTCAAATTTTTGTTGTTCGGATAGTTTTGGATATTATCGCATGAGTACCTTAGTGCAATCATTTCTAAAAGTCACGCCACTGAAAGGTATTTCTCAAAGTGGAATTGTTGTTTTAAAAGATACGAACAATCGTATTACTTGTCTTATATATTGCAAGAATCGGAGAAGGCGATGGCACCCCACTCCAGTACTCTTGCCTGGAAAAATCCCATGGACAGAGGAGCCTTGTGGGCTGCAGTCCATGGGGTCGCCAAGAGTCGTACACGACTGAGCTACTTCACTTTCACTTTTCACTTTCATGAACTGGAGAAAGAACTGGCAACCCACTCCAGTATTCTTGCCTGGAGAATCCCAGGGACGGGGGAGCCTGGCGGGCTGCCGTCTATGGGGTCACACAGAGTCGGACACGACTGAAGTAACTTAGCAGCAGCAGCAACTGTACTCCACTGACATTAACTTTGCACGTCTGTCTCGCTGGTTCTTTCCATTTTCCATCTTCCCCACGAGGAAACGGAACACAAATGGCTCAGAGTCGAACGCAAAGTATAAATAAATGCTCAACAAATACATGGATTAATCTTTCCGTACCTGTAGGCTTGACTTTTCTCTAGATTTTTCTCCTCGAGGCTCTTCCTCTCGTTTCTTTCCGGAAACTACTTCATTACCTTAAATTGGCAGTTTCAGGTAAAGTAATTTTGAACAGAAGCGACTTTGGTTTCCCTTACATCTTGTTTCCCATTCTGGAAACGTATTTGCTGTCTGAGGAAGCCAAATTCAAAGCACTCACTGCCACCTGAGCTCGCACCTGGCTGCCTCCTCAGAAAGGAAATGTTTTCTGGAAAACTTTCTACGCCAGTCAACACGGGCAGCTTCTGAAGATAAGGAGATAGGCCACGTTTCTGTCAACCCATTCGACGCTGAGTGGCAGAAATTCTATGAGGGGGCAAGGACGTCCGGGGAATATTTTGCATCTCAGTAGCTTGGAGTTAACACTGGATGCCCCTCCCAGGCCCCGACAGCTACGACAGGTGCGAAACCCTCCCAGCAGGAGCTTCTGCCGTCCCCGCTGAGCCACAGGTGGCGCAGAGAACACCCATCCCCGCACTCCGGGCGCCGGGCTCCTCCCTCAGGCCGCCAGGCCACGGGTCCCAGGTCGCCGCCGAGCGGCCGGCCGGCCGGCGCTCGAAAGGCTGGGTAGGGCTGGGGCGGGGTCGGCCGCGCGTCACCACTGACGTAACCGCCCCAGCCGGCCGCCGCCGCGGGACCGGCGAGCGAGGGGTGGGGGGAGCAGGAAGGGGAGGGGCGCAGGTAGGGAGGAGGGCGCGGGAGGAGCGCTAAGATGGCCGCTCCGGCGAGGACTGGGCCGTGGGCGAGTTGGGAGAAGCAGAGAAACGGGGACTCGAGGGGATGCAGCGCGGAGAAGATGTAATCGCAAATGATCGCGTCTCTGATGCCGGC
Source organism: Oreotragus oreotragus (assembly GCA_006410675.1). Classification (NCBI taxonomy): domain Eukaryota; kingdom Metazoa; phylum Chordata; class Mammalia; order Artiodactyla; family Bovidae; genus Oreotragus; species Oreotragus oreotragus. Next base: position 324,547 of record SJYX01021753.1, on the reverse strand, counting down.
AGCTCCCACTGCGGAGCTGGCGCTCTCGAGATAAAGCCGCATCCTGCTCCTGGCTTTGGTTGCCGCCAGGCGATGCTCGAAGCGCTTCTGGCATGCTTGGAAGGGCCGTTCAACTCCTCTTAAAAGAATGTCTTGCCTCTCTGCATTAATCCGTCCTGGCACTTGCCAGCACCTGCTGCCACTTAGAGACACTTAAACGACTTTTGAATACCAGCTTCCTAAACCTTTCCCGCTGGCCTTCGGGGAAGGAATGCTAATAGGCTAAACTTGCTTGGGACGAGTAAAAAAAAAAAAACGTGTCAACATAGGGAGAAAAAAAAGACTGCTCAAGTTTAAGAGATAGGACTCGCTCTCTCCCCCTACCCCTGCAAAAAAAAAAAAAAAGAAAGTGAAACATGGTAATTATTTAAACTGCAAGTTTGTGTTGTTAATTCTTCGAGTAACTGGATAATTTTTTTGCAATTTAATTTTGATGTTAAAAAATAAGTTTTTAAAGAGCTGCTTTATCCTCAAGTACCTTTGACCATTTTTAAGCCTTAATTGTCAAATCCTGCGAGTAACGAGTGTGGGGGTGGGGTTGTAAGATTAGTATAGAAATACCACTTTACAACTTTCAGGCCAAGTCCCTGAGCTTGAATTCCTTATGATTAGATCTTTAGTCAGTTCTGAACCCAGCGTCGGAATCTACTTAAGGATGTAAATCAGAGGTTTATTCAGGAAAGCAAAATAGCCACGTATTATGTTTTTTATCAAGTTTTATATTATCTGTGCATCTTTTCCCCCTCAACGTGTGCACCAAAGACAAGTTATTTATCTGTGGAAACCTGTATCGTTGTCCATATTTTTCTCTTGACACCCCAAACTGGTGTTCAGCTCATATCCTCTATTTCATTTTTCTCTTTCACATGATACAACAACTACTCCACCTGACACCTCTCCTGATGAGTCTGCACTTGCACTTCCTCTCCTTCCTGCAATGACTGTTTTCTATCCCAGCCTCATGTCAAAACTTCCACTGGGGGAGAGGTTATAAGGAATCCTGAGCACAAGCCTGAGAAAGCCATATTCCTGATTGTATTGTCCATGGTGAATATTGAAAATCTGCTTATTTCTCATACGTTATTAGAGAAGATGAATTCTCTGTCATGGGTTTATATAAATTGTGGGTTAATTGTCCACTGTTCTCCAACATAAAGAACAGGAAAATGTGATCTGAAGTGGCCTGAGCCTGCAATGAAGGAGACCTGGGATCAATCCCTGAGTGGGAAAGATACCCTGGAGAAGGGAATGGTTACCCACTCCAGTATTCTTGCCTGGAGAATTCCATGGACAGAGGNTCTCCAACATAAAGAACAGGAAAATGTGATCTGAAGTGGCCTGAGCCTGCAATGAAGGAGACCTGGGATCAATCCCTGAGTGGGAAAGATACCCTGGAGAAGGGAATGGTTACCCACTCCAGTATTCTTGCCTGGAGAATTCCATGGACAGAGGAGCCTGGAGGGCTACAGTCCATGGGGTTGCAAAGAGTTGGACATGACTGATGGACTTGCACACTTTCAGAAAGACTATATTCCACAGGGAACTCTACTCAACACTCTGTAATGATCTATAAGGGAAAAGAATCTAAAAAAGTGGATGTAAGTATAACTATTCACTTTGCTGTATACCTGAAACTAACACAACATTGTAAATCAACTATACTCCAGTAAAAGTTTTGTAAAAATATGTTTTAAAAGGGTGCTGGTTAAAGAGGATTGTGTTAAAATGCATGGACAATACAGAAAATGGATTTAATAGAAAAAAGTAACCCCCACTAACTATCAAAGGATCCAAATTCTAGCACTGGCTGCCAGTATATGATTTTGGACACACAATCCTTTCCTTTATTTTTTTTTATTTTATTTTTTCAGCCAGACAACTGACTAGGCTAGTTCCTTCAAACTGTGATATTCCATGACTCAGTTTTCTCATGAGAGTGGAGATATTAACCTCTTTCCCCCTGGGCCCACAAGGATGTAGCAGCTGGGATTTCTGATGGGTAGAACAGCCTGTAAAGATGAGCACAAATGGGATCTGGGAGCGTTGTGGGACTCCAGTGGCCAAACTCCAGTTAACAAGCCACAGAATTACCACACCTTTAATCCCTTTTTCCGAAATGCTGCACTGGCTCTGCCTTCCACACCCTGCCCCTCTAACCACTCAGGAGGTTGAGCAGGTGGAGCCCAGGCAGATGCTGGCGGAAGTAAGGGGAGGATAGAGACCAGAGGAAGATTTTGTTCCCAGGGCTAATAATAGAATCTTCTGCAAATGACTGATTCACCTTCTCAGTTCTTGGAAATCTTGGACATCTTGCCAGGGAGGGAAAAGGGAGACAGACTACTTTTCCTCCTTCTCTGATATTGCCTCTGATACAGATCCATGGGTTATTCCAAGCTCCCTGGCCTGAGGGAACAGTGCCCTAGGAAGCAGCTAGGGAACAGAGAAGCTTCTCCTTGCATACCCTGCCTCCAGAATCCTGTCCCCACCTCTCTCCAGATGAGCTCTCTAAAAGTCTTGTTATTCATTGGGGATTCCCTCATAGTTCAGTTGGTAAAGAATCTGCCTGCAATGCAGGAGACCCCGGTTCGATTCCTGGGTCAGGCAGATCCCCTGGAGAAGGGATAGGCTACCCACTCCAGAATTCTTGAGCTTCCTTGTGGCTCAGCTGGTAAAGAATCCGCCTTGTAAGTGGGAGACCTGGATTCAATCCCTACGTTGGGAAGAGCCCCTGGAGAAGGGAAAGGCTACCCATTCCAGTATTCTGGCCTGGAGAATTCCATGGACTAAGTCACAAAGAGTCAGACACGACTGAGCGGCTTTCACTTTCACTTTCATTGCTGCGTCTAATAGTGGGTTGTCTGGTTCTGCAGTCCCAAGTTATTCCTTCAAGAATGGGGTCATATAGGCTGTTAGCCTCTCACTCTTTAAATGAAATAACCTCAGATACTTTTGGTCTCCTTGATCATGATGGCTTTAAAGTTCCCCTCAGCTTTGGTGCGGTGGTAAAGAATCTGCCTGCCAATATAGGAGACGCAAGAGATGCCAGTTGGATCCCTGGGTCAGGAAGATCCCCTAGAGTAGAGAATGGCAACCTGCGCTAGTATTCTTGCCTGGCAAATCCCATGGACAGAGGAGCCTGGTAAGCTACATCTGTGGGGTCACAAAGAGTTGAACATGACTAAACCACTGGGCCTTCTCGAAGGTTGACTCAACTTTGGAAGGGTAGGTTCTGACTTCTCTTTTCTTTAACCATTTATTTTAGAAAGCTTGCTATTGTAAATCTTATCTCTATCCATTTGAGATCTAAATCTTCTCTCAGCTTCATTCTACTTTTACAACCCTGGAAAGTCTTTCTCTATGACCAGAGTCTTTTCTCTGAAATGTAAATATTGAGGAAAATATCACCCAGTTTCTGGAAGGGTAAGATCCTGACTTAGGGGTGAGAGGGAGGAAGGCTAGTTCTAAGTTGCAAAACTACCTCCTTCAAGAAGATACCAGAAAGTTTACTTTTCCTTTAGTGTGCAGTGTAGTGTGTTAGTCACTCAGTCATGTCTGACTATGCAACCCCATGGACTGTGGCCCACCAGGCTCCTCTGTCCATGGGATTCTCCAGGCAAGAATACTGGAGTGGGTTGCTATTTGCTTCTCCAGGGGACTTTTCTTTTGGGTAAGGCCAATTGGCAAACACTGATGGTCTAAGATGCCTGCCACTCCAGCACTTAAAAACTCTTCAGCCCTTTGTTTCCACCTAGCTGGGCAACGAGACTGGTCTATTACTAGCAATAGTATCTAAATAAAATAGAGCTCTGTTTGCTTGTCATATCTGGTATGATTTTTTTTTTTCTTTAACACTCATGGTTATGTTTTCTTTTGAATCCCTCTTTCCTGCTCTTTGTTATCTTGTGGTGTATTAGGCAACCAAGTGAAACGTCACTGTAAACTTGTGTGTGTGTGTGTGAGACCTCTCTCACTAGACTGAAACTTTCTTTGGGAAGAACACTCTCTACTGTATATTGTCTGGGAGAGCCCTGTCAGTGTTCAGGCTCTGTTTATTGACAAAACACTTTATGTCTTATACAAACCACAACTGTTAGTTCTTTTAAAAATCCCAAGGTTTAAAAAACATATTTTTACTTCCTTCACTCTGTATGTGAAATAAGTCAGAAAGAGAAAAACAGGGGACTTCCCAGTAGTTCAGTGGTTAAGAATCCACCTGCCAATGCTGGAGACAGGGTTAGATCCCTGGTCCAGGAAGATCCCACATGCTGAGAGGCAATTAAGCCTGTGAGTCACAACTACCGAAGCCCACGTATCCTAGACCCTATGCTTTGCAACAAGAGAAGCTGCCACAATGAGAAGCCCACACACCAAAACTAGAGAGTGGCCCCACTTGCCACAACTAGAGAAAGCCAAAGTGTAGCAACAAAGACCAATGCAACAAATAGATATCTTTTAACAAAAGAGAAAAATATCCTATATTAATGCATGTATGTGGAATTTAGAAAAAAATGGTACAGATGAACCCATTTATAGTGTAGGAATACAGTCACAGTCATAGAGAATGGACATGTAGACACAAGGCAGGGAGGGGCAGTGCCATGAATTGGGAGGTCGGGATTGCCATGTGCACTGGCATGTGTAAAACAGATACCTAGTGGGAACCTGCTGTATAGCACAGGGAGCTCTGTAGTGACCTAGAAGGGTGAGATCTGTCTCTTATACACATCTAAAGGATCCAAATTCTAGCACTGGCTGCCAGTATATGATTTTGGACACACAATCCTTTCCTTTATTTTTTTTTATTTTATTTTTTCAGCCAGACAACTGACTAGGCTAGTTCCTTCAAACTGTGATATTCCATGACTCAGTTTTCTCATGAGAGTGGAGATATTAACCTCTTTCCCCCTGGGCCCACAAGGATGTAGCAGCTGGGATTTCTGATGGGTAGAACAGCCTGTAAAGATGAGCACAAATGGGATCTGGGAGCGTTGTGGGACTCCAGTGGCCAAACTCCAGTTAACAAGCCACAGAATTACCACACCTTTAATCCCTTTTTCCGAAATGCTGCACTGGCTCTGCCTTCCACACCCTGCCCCTCTAACCACTCAGGAGGTTGAGCAGGTGGAGCCCAGGCAGATGCTGGCGGAAGTAAGGGGAAGATAGAGACCAGAGGAAGATTTTGTTCCCAGGGCTAATAATAGAATCTTCTGCAAATGACTGATTCACCTTCTCAGTTCTTGGAAATCTTGGACATCTTGCCAGGGAGGGAAAAGGGAGACAGACTACTTTTCCTCCTTCTCTGATATTGCCTCTGATACAGATCCATGGGTTATTCCAAGCTCCCTGGCCTGAGGGAACAGTGCCCTAGGAAGCAGCTAGGGAACAGAGAAGCTTCTCCTTGCATACCCTGCCTCCAGAATCCTGTCCCCACCTCTCTCCAGATGAGCTCTCTAAAAGTCTTGTTATTCATTGGGGATTCCCTCATAGTTCAGTTGGTAAAGAATCTGCCTGCAATGCAGGAGACCCCGGTTCGATTCCTGGGTCAGGCAGATCCCCTGGAGAAGGGATAGGCTACCCACTCCAGAATTCTTGAGCTTCCTTGTGGCTCAGCTGGTAAAGAATCCACCTTGTAAGTGGGAGACCTGGATTCAATCCCTACGTTGGGAAGAGCCCCTGGAGAAGGGAAAGGCTACCCATTCCAGTATTCTGGCCTGGAGAA
>SJYX01021753.1:301632-317656 GCA_006410675.1 Oreotragus oreotragus | reverse complement strand
AAGAGAAAAACAAATATAGTATATTAACATGTATATGACTTCCCTGGTGGCTCAGACGGTAAAGCGTCTGTCTACAATGCGGGAGACCTGGGTTCGATCCCTGGGTTGGGAAGATCCCCTGGAGAAGGAAGTGGCAATGCACTCCAGGACTGGAAAATCTCATGGACAGGAGCCTGGTAGGCTACAGCCCATGGGGTCGCAAAGAGTTGGACATGACTGAGCGACTTCAGTTTCACTTTATGGAATCTGGAAACATAGTACCGATGAACATATTTACAGAGGACAAATGGAGATGCAGAGTAGAGAATGGGCTGGTGGACGCAGCGGGGGAAGGGCAGGGCAGGACAAATTGAAAAAGTAGCATATATACATATGCATATATATGTATATACATATACACACTATCATGTGTAAAGTAGGTAACTAGCGGGAAGCTGCTGTATAATATAGGGAGCCCAGCCTGGTGCTCTGTGATGACCTAAGAGGGAGGGGATATATATATATATATATATAAAATTATGACTAATTTTCATTGATGTACAGCAGAGAACACCACAACACTGTGAAGCAATTATCCTCCAATTAAAAAAACTAAAAATAAAAAAGAAGAAAAACAGGACATTGGTATGGTGGAAGACTTCCTGGAATTTAATTGGGAGCACAGAGGGATGAGTAGAGGCTCCAAGGGAATCCCACTGTAGATTGCACCAAGGTTTTAGAGCCTACAAGTGGGAATTGTCTTTCCTCATTTAGCTTGAGCCTTTTGAGAGTATTCCAGTAGCACCCTTGTTTTTCAAATTTGATTATCCTTAAATCTACTAACTGCCCTGCTGCTGCTGCTGCTGCTAAGTCGCTTCAGTCGTGTCCGACTCTGTGCGACCCCATAGACGGCAGCACACCAGGCTCCTCCATCCCTGGGATTCTCCAGGCAAGAACACTGGAGTGGGTTGCCATTTCCTTCTCCAATGCAGGAAAGTGAAAAGTGAAAGTGAAGTCGCTCAGTCATGTCTGACTCGTAGCGACCCCATGGACTGCAGCCTACCAGGCTCCTCTGCCCATGGGGTTTTCCAGGCAAGAGTGCTGGAGTGGGTTGCCATTTGCCTAGGCAGTGTCAAAGCTTGAGAGAAAATTATTTGTCCAGGTTACCACTGTCCATATCATATAGATCATGTATTCTAATACCCACATAGAAAAACCAAAGTGCAAAGAAATGAAGCAACTGTTTAAGGTCTATCTCTGTGCATGCTGTTCATGATAGCATCAGGATGGAGATTCCAAGTCTCCCACTCTGGTCTTCTGTCTGGTGTACCATCTTGCTTTTCTCTTACTGAGGTCAGGAGTTTGCAGGGCCAGGGAGCAGGAGCTGGATGTTGGAGGCTGTAGAGCCTCCTGTGAGAAGAGGTGGGAATTAGGCTCTTCTGTGAAGTCACTGCTGTCAGAGAATGTGCTGTGGTTGTGGTGGTGGTGAAAGCCTGCAATGGAAATTTAAAAGAAACACATCATGCTTTAAAAAAAAAAAACCTGAAGTATAGCTAATTTACAAATGTTGCGTTAGCCTCAGGTGTAACCAGAGTAATGCAATTATATAAGTACACTTGGTCGCTTGGTCGTGTACGACTCTTTGCAACCCCATGAATTGTAGCCCGCCAGGCTCCTCTATCTATTCATAGGGATTCTCCAGGCAAGAATACTGGAGTAGGTTGCCATGCCCTCCACCAGAGAATCTTCCCAACCCAGGGATCAAACCCAGGTCTCCTGCATTGCAGGAGGATTCTTTACCACTGAATCACCAGGGAAGCCCACACAGATGAATTCTTTTTATTCTTTTACATTATAGGTTATTACAAGATATTGAATATGTTTCTCTGTGCTGTACAACAAGACCTTGTTGTTTATCTGTTTTATATCTAGTAGAGTGTGTATTGGGCTTCCCAGGTGGTGCTAGTGGCAAAGAATTTGCCTGCCAATGCAGGCGACGCAAGAACTGGTTCAGTTCCTGGGTCGGGAAGATCCCTTGGAGTAGGAAATGACAACTCATTCCAGTGTTCTTGCCTGGAAAGTTCCATAGGCAGAGGAACTTGGCAGGCTACAGTCCATGAGGCTGCAAAGTCAAATACAACTGAGCAACTGAGCATACACACATAATGTGTATCTGTTAATCCTAGACTCCTAAATTACCTCTCCTGCGCCTTCATTACTCCCTTTGGTAACCATAACATTGCTTTCTGTATCTGTGAGTTTGTTTCTGTTTTGTAAGTAAGTTTCTTTGTATCACTTTTAAGATTCCACATGTGATATCATATGATATTTGTCTTTCTCTTTCTGACTTATTTCAATTAGTATAATAATTTCTAGATCCATCCATGTTGCTGCAAATGTCATTATTTCATTCTTTTTAATGGCTGAGTGATATTTCACTGTGTATATATACCATGTCTTTTAATTTATTCGTCTGTCCATGGATATTTAGGCTGCTTTCATGTTTGGCTTCCCATGTGGCACTAGTGGTAAAGAACCTGCCTGCCACTGCAGGAGACATAAAAGATGCAGGTTCAATCCCCAGGTCAGGAAGATTCCCTGGAGAAGGAAATGGCAACACACTCCAGTATTCTTGCCTGGAGAATCCCATGGACNCCCATGTGGCACTAGTGGTAAAGAACCTGCCTGCCACTGCAGGAGACATAAAAGATGCAGGTTCAATCCCCAGGTCAGGAAGATTCCCTGGAGAAGGAAATGGCAACACACTCCAGTATTCTTGCCTGGAGAATCCCATGGACAGAGGAGCCTGGCTATAGTGCATAGCATTGCAGAGAGTCAGACGCAACTGAAGCGACTTAGCAGGTATGCATGTTTTGGCTAGTGCCACTGGGGTGCATGTCTTGTCTTGAATTAGATGTTTCTCTGGGTATATGCCCAGAGGTAGGATTGCTTGATCATATGGTAATACTATTTTTAGTTTTTGAAGAACCTCCTTACTGTTTTCCATAGCGGCTGCACCAATTTGCATTCCCACCAACAGTATAGGAGGGTTCCCTTTTATCCACACCTCTCCAGCATTTATTTGTACTTTTTGATGGTGGCCATTCTGACCCATGTGAGGTGATATCTCACTGTGGTTTTGATTTGCATTTCCCTAATAATTAGCAATGTTGAGCAGCTTTTTGTGTCTTTGGAGAAATGTCTATTTAGGTCTTCTGCTCATTTTTGATTGGGTTGTTTGTTACACCACGCATCTTTGAGACAACTGTAGGTAGTGGGTTGGTAGAAACTTCCATACCCTACCTGGGGAAATGTTTCTTGCTACTACAAGTGATCTTTAAAGTTATTTGCAGCAGTAGCAGTGACATCAGAGAGTCATGTGACTTAAGACTTTCTATTCAACTCAATGTTTAGAGTTATAAAACGTTTATCTATACTTTTATTCTTATTCTTTTGTATAGATTACTGAGCACTGCTGGAGAAAATGACAAAACCATTGCCAATCCATGTTCTGCAACTTGAGCTGAGCCCTAACATTATTCCCCAATTCGACTACTAATATATGTTTCTATTATTCTTGTCCTTTCTCCATAGTGGTGATCTCAAATCTTTATGATCTTCCTCAGATTTCCTGCCTCACACTTTTAATGATGACCTGACAGGAAAAAGGGAGAAAAGAATAAGCATACATTTCTTGACCTCCTCTCCAGATGACCAATGTAACTAGTCACGCCTGTCCTTTTTCATTTCCTCTCATCTCAAAGATCTGTACCTTAGTCCCTGGCTAAATCCTCCAAAAGTGCTTTGGATCTCAATCATTCCCACTCTCCACTGACCTCGCATCAACATTTCCCTACCCTCCTGAACCATGGTCCCCTGCACTCGATTGATTCTTTTCCTCCAGCAAATATACATGCTTAAAACTTCATCATCCTAGGGAAAAAAAACACAAAACACTCCTTAGAGACTCTTGACTCTTTTATCTACTTTGCTTGCATAGTTTCCTATTCATTTTTCACATTAATATTATAAAGCCCTGTCACACAAATAAAAATACCCTTATCAATTTTCCTAATCATTTTCTAGTGGAAAATCTAGTGGTGTAATTGCACTGTCTCTCCTACTGGATATTTTATGGTATATGTTACTGAACACTACACGCCCCCTTCTTGAAACATTTTTTTTGTTGTTCAGTCGCTCAGTCATGTCCGTTTTGTGGCCCTATGGGCTGCAGCACGCCAGGCTTCCCTGTCCTTCACCATCTCCTAGAGCTTGCTCAAACTCATGTCCAGCAAGTCGGTGATACCATCCAACCATCTCATCCTCATCCCCTTCTCCTCCTGCCTTCAGTCTTTCCCAGCATCAGGGTCTTTTCTAATGAGTCGGCTCTTTGCATCAGGTGGCCTAAGTATTGGAGTTTCAGCTCAGCATCAGTCCTTCCAATGAATATTCAGTGTTGATTTCCTTTCTAAAGTTACTGTGTTTCATTGAGTCTGATAAGCTATTGTTTGTAAGGCTTATAATTATTTTCAAGGAGGCAAGTATATGTGTGTGTGTGTGTGTGTGTGTGTGTGAGACAAAACCATATATCTTACAATTACATTGGCTGACAATGCCAATTGTTGACCCATTCTATTTCAGACATATTCAAATACAGAAAAATGTACATCTTAGAATAAGTGAAATACAGCATCTCTAACCACAATAACTCCTTCTATAATGAAATCCTATCACCCTAGCAGAAAATAGAATCTATTAGTTATTTGAAATGTGTAACTCCTGGAAACTTCCTCTCTGGCAAAGCAATTCCAATCTTTCTGTATACCTGCTGCTGCTGCTGCTAAGTCACTTCAGTCGTGTCCGACTCTGTGTGACCCCATAGACGGCAGCCCACCAGGCTCCCCCATCCCTGGGATTCTCCAGGCAAGAACACTGGAGCGGGTTGCCATTTCCTTCTCCAATGCATGAAAGAGAAAAGTGAAAGTGAAGTCGCTCAGTCTGTCCGACTGTTAGCGACCCCATGGACTGCAGCCCACCAGGCTACTCCGTCCATTGGATTTTCCAGGCAAGAGTACTGGGGTGGGGTGCCATTGCCTTCCCCGTCTGTATACCTGACTTCTAGCCACAGATGGGACATGTTTGAGAGAGGAACTGATATGCTGGGTATTTCATGAATTGTGTATAAAAGTATAGTCATATAGATTCTGCACAGCCTGTTTTGCTGGACATCTTGGCATTATTTTTTGCTTGTGTGAGGCTGACATCTGCTGGACAAGTAACACTTGATCAGAGCTTTGTATTTTAGAGTAAATTAAAATTTTTGACAGTGAAGCTTGGCTTTGGTGTGTATACTACATGTTCTCTATTTAAATTTGGTAAGCTTGGCAGTTAATTTTCTTTTCAAGTTTTGTATGCTGTGGCTGAGTCTCAGTGAGCTTTAGAATGAGAGCTTGACCTTGGGGGCATCTTTAATATGTGAGGACGAAGCCCTTTAATTAAATTAGTTGTTCTTAACCTTCACCGGGTGCCAGGATCACTGGCTGTGACAGACTGTTTATAAACATGGCCACAACAACCCTCCCATTCTACAGGCCTTTTCACAGTGTGACTTTGCCAGTCCTATTAAAGAGGTAAAGTACGTTTTCCTTCCTTTTGAATCTGGCTTGGCTTCGCAGTTTAATTTCAGCAACGGCATGTAGTTGAAGGGGCATTGTACAGCTTGCAACACGTCCTTAAAACAGGCACTGCAATTTCAGCTTTGCTGAACATTCTTCAGTTAAGACTACTGAAGAATGACTCAGCCCCCATGGAGAGAGTACCTGGCTGGCAGCGAGCACCAAGATTCAGTCCAAGGTCAGCACCATTAGGGCGAGCCCATTTTTGACCAGGGCCAGCCCAGTCAACTAGCCAAAAGCAGTTGCATAAGTGAAACCAGATGAGACAAGCAGAAGAATCCCCCCAGCAAACCCACAAAACAGAAATAATAAGTAAGTTTTTCTTTAAGTCACTACATTTTGGGTGGTTTATTATACAACAATAGATGCTTGATATCACTGGGAAAACTTTTAAAGAAGAATAAACAATAATAATGCCCAAGTTCAAATCTAAGAGATTTATATTTAATTCTATTAGGTGGAATCCAGGAAATGAAACATATACTTTTAAAAAAGCTTGCAAGATTGGGAATCACTGATCTAAATATTTTATGCCCATAATTACTTTTTCTAAAATCTCATCATCATCTACAGCAGCAACATCATAACAGTTACTCTAATAAATCACATTTCTTTCACATACTCCTTATCAGGTTTCATAGGAACAAACAAAAGATGATTTCTGCAAGACTGCTAAGCTAGTAGGAGGTAGGTTATTTGACTTCATATCCTAATTTTTTTTCAGCTACGCATAGTAGATTGCTGCTTCTAATATTTACCTCTTCTGTGAGTGACTGATACCTACTAGTTATGTACCTGGAGATGAAGATGATGGGCACAAGAGAAAATAAAGTGACTAGGGCCCTAAAACCACAGATAATTAGAATTGAAGGAGTTAGACTCATAAAGACCTTTGTGATTCAGGACCAGTAACAATGGAATTTCAGTGTTAATCAAAATTTTGGTTAACAACTGGTTGCTGCTGCTGCTGCTGCTAAGTCGCTTCAGTCGTGTCCAACTCTGTGCGATCCCATAGACGGCAGCCCACCAGGCTCCCCTGTCCCTGGGATTCTCCAGTCAAGAACACTGGAGTCAACAATTTGGTTAATATTGGACTAGGAAGTGCAGTAAATAGTAATAAGACATCCAAAATAGAGGGAACTCTAAGCAAGATGATTCATTTACTTAATTCAAGAAAGATTTCAATTCTTACTCTCTTGCCATATTCTCTGTGGTCCTAGGGGACAGGCAATTGTAGCACCAAGAGACTAATTTCTGCTTAAATACCAGTCTTTAGCTAAAATTAAAAAGAATAAAAAATACCTCTGAAAGAATTAATGCTTGAAATTCACATCCAGAGGAAAGACATTTTAGCTACAGTAACTACCTATATAATATTCATGGTCCTTCTTTGAGGAGGGAAGGAAAGCTTATGTATATCTAACCCGAGCTGCAGGATGGACTTCATAGCTTAAATGAACACAGCTGTAAGACACATTAAGGAATTTTGCCTCAGTCCTATGATTTAGGCTGGTTAGAAAGCAGCTAAAAGCATGTGCGAGGGTATAAATCTCCATGGTTGGTTTTCACCTGTTGCAAAACTACAATGCTTCTTAAACTTCAATTTGCAAGCAAATCACCTAAGGGTCTTAGTAAAATCTGATTCATCAGATCTAGGATGGGGAAGGGCTGGGATCCCACATTTCTAACAATATCCCAAGTGATGCTAATACTGTTATTCTGCAGACTATATTTGAATATTAAGGTAATACAGAATTTTCTCCCTGGACAACAGTTTTTGGACTGTGATCACCAAACCAACCACATCAACACCACTTGAGAACATGTTAGAGATGCAGATTCCCAGGCCCTGTCCAGACCTATTCAATCGGAAATTCTGGCAGTGAGGACCCAGGCATCTGTAGTGCTTCAAGTCTTCCAGGGGATGTTGATGCTAAAGTCTGAGAATCAGTGATTTAGAGAAGTATTTATCCAGCCATAATAGAATCACCCTACCTAAGAGCTTAAAAATAGAAAAAAATCAGTCCCTGGGCTCCATATCAATTAAATTAGAAGGCAGGATGTGGGATACTTCATCGTGAGTATTTGTAAAAATCTCAACATGTGCTTGCAATGTGCGGCCCAGTTTGAGAACCGAGAGAGACAGAGAGAGACGAGAGATCCACTTCACTTACTTCTGGAGTCTTCACCAGCAAAAGTCTGGTAGAGGTGGTGATGTCCAGGTCGGCTGGGCCAGTGGCTCTCCTCCTCCTCACTGTTGCTTTGCACCTGTAACCAAGATCCCTGCAGAACTCAGTCAGCACCAGTGGTGGGGAAAATTGCAGGACAGCAGGCGACTATAGGGGAAAGAGGCTGAGTGTACTTGAGAAGCCTGGCCTCTTCTCTTGTGGTAGGAGCCTGGCAGTGAGGAAGGCAGGGCCAGCGCTACATTCAGTGAGAGGTGACACACATGCAAACAGGACTGCAACTCACCATGGCTTCTCTTTGTGGCAAGGGTTTGAGAGATTTTCCTTGAGACTCTGGCACTTGATCGTAGCACTGTCTATAGACCCAGGCAAGAGGAATCCCGAGTTTTAGAGAGCTCACGGGCTGAAGAATCAGTGTCCACTTTGATATTGCACTACCCTTTCTAGACCATGCTCTGGATGCCCACAATCCCCTCCCCAAATGCAACTCAAATGGCCCCAAACCTATTTCAGGGAAACGCATTGGTTTCGCCTGGTGTCTGTTCTCTCAAGGCTGGCCTTTTTCCTAGGGTATGCACTCCCAGGCCTGAATGATGACTGGTAGATGGTTATATGCATTGATAGGGGGGTTGTGGGGGCTTCCCAGGCGCTAGTGGTAAAGAACCCAGCTGCCAATGCAGGAGATGTGAGAGATGCAGGTTCAAGCCCCAGGTCAGGAAGATCCCCTGGAGGAGGGCATGGCAACCCACTCCAGTATTCTTGCCTAGAGAATCCCATGGACAGAGGAGCCTGGTAGGCTACAGTCCATAGGGTTGCAAAGAGTCAGACACGACTGAAGTGACTTAGCATGCATGTACACATGCAGGGGTTTTGTGGCATTTGAATACGCCAGCTGGGGTGTTCACACATGGTGTGCAAAATCCCTTATGGTGCAGGACAGACATGGGTATGGGAAGAGAAGGAGATAGGCCAGGGCTGGGATGGCTCTGCCCATGCTGTCATGTTCTAGCACTGAAGTCCTAAGAGTGAGAATTCTAGATTTGAATCTGAACTTCTAGAACTTCATGGTTATATACTTGCCAAGGTAGAAGAGATTTTATATAATTGTGTTTAGTGTGTAACTGACCTCTATCTTTACTCTTGTGTGTATCTCACAGATGATAGGGGTAGGTGTGTTTGATGGGAAACTTTAGTGAAGATCAGCATGGAAGAGGAATTAGAAAAATAGTGACAAAAACTAGGCGCTCTTAAGAAAATGGGTCTATTTTTCTTTCCCCTTCCTTCTATATTAACGTTGGTTGATCAGTTGTATCCGACTCTTTGCAACTCCATGGACTATAGCCCGGCAGGCTCCTCTGTCCATGGAATTCTCCATGCAAGAGTACTGCAGAGGGTAGCCATTCCCTTCTCCAGGGGATCTTCCCGACCTATGGATCAAACCTGGGACTCCAGGATTGCAGGCAGACTCTTTACCATCT
Organism: Oreotragus oreotragus; assembly: GCA_006410675.1. Taxonomy (NCBI): domain Eukaryota; kingdom Metazoa; phylum Chordata; class Mammalia; order Artiodactyla; family Bovidae; genus Oreotragus; species Oreotragus oreotragus. Next base: position 308,338 of record SJYX01021753.1, on the reverse strand, counting down.
GAGCCACCAGGGAAGCCACTTTCAAAGGTTTCTGAATGTAATTCAAGACTGGTATATCTGACAAGGAAGATATATTTTAACCCAAGGGCAGGAACCCAGAATTCAAGGGCAGGAATGCCAACCTCTCCTTCACTTTCAACCCACTCACCTCCAAGTCCAAAGTGTCCTGCCACTGCTCAGTTAGAGATCGATGCATTTCTCTTCTCTCTTGGCTCTGTTTCCATTTCTGTTGGACGATGGACAAATCCAGTGATTTAACCTTCTTGCCCATGGGATTCTTCTGAAACAGACTCCTTCTTGCTCTGCTCTTTCTTAGCCAGAAGGCATCATCCTTGACTGAATGGGTTTCCTTACTGGTGGCCTGTAGCCCCCACAGCTCTCTCTTTACCTGTGCAGGGTCTGTTCTCCACTGTAGATCTGCTCTAGGCAGAGAATATGAGCAACATGGTATCTTGAGATCAGAATCCAGAGTTTCTGAAGGTTCTTGCCATGTGGACATCCCCTGCTGTGTTTCTTCTTTAAGGCAGAGGACACACGGACAGGAAGAAGTAGGCAGTTTTGTACCCTTGATAGAGTGAAAGGGATCTCCCTGTGGGCCTGGTCCAAACCCTGAGTCCTGCTGGAGGACCAACTTCTCTCCTCTCACTCTGTCCATCACTTCCCACACCACCTGGTCTAAACTGTTTCTTTTGGGAGTATGGTCGGGTGGTGATAGCCTATCTCGTGGGCATGTGTACAGGCACATTTTGGAGATGGCTTTCCGGAGGCGCTCTCTGGGTGAGTGAGGTTCAGGCTCTGGGGACAGAATCTTGATGGATGGCACATCAGTTGGGTTGCAATTCCAGAACATGTGGGATGGTGTGAACTTTTGGACAGGTGTCTTAGACACGTAGGAGTAGAGACAGAAAAAGGCATCTGCGGTGACGGCCAGTGTTTGCACTTGCTTAAACCTGCCTGAGTGCAAGGGATGAAGATGGTGAGTCTAGGAGTCATCAGAAAGTTACTTCTTGAATTCTTCCCTTTAATAGCTTTCCTAAAACTCAAAGTTCAGAAAGAAGATGCCAATTTCTCTACCAACATCTCTCGCATTTAGATTTCTTAGACCTAGGATTCCCTTTCTTGACTTTTTGACTCTTTATCCCCAGTAGTCTAGAAATTAATTCTATACAGGATGAGAAACTTTTTCCATATCTTGATTTAGCATATCCTTTCTGCTGTCAGTATACAATGGCCTCTATCACTATGTTTGCTTCAGCAGTCCCCAACCTTTTTGGGACCAGAGACCAGTTTCATGGAAGACAATTTTTTTTCATCGACTTGGGGTAGAGGGATCGCTTCAGGATGATTCAAGTGCATAACGTTTATTGTGCACTTTGTTTTTATTATTATTACGTTAACTCCACCTCAGATCATCAGGCATTAGATCCCAGAGGTTGGGGACCCCTGCTTTAGATGACAAACATGACTAAAAAAGGCAAAACTAACATTGTGTCCTTAGTAAGAAAAATTTAGAGTTATGGAAATCTTTGATAGAAAAAAATTGAGAGATAGCAATTACTAGGTAATGGACAAGGGTAGAGAAATCTAGATGGACTATATTATTTCTAATAGACTTTGCTTCTCAACATGTGGTCAGTAGTTCAGTAGCATTGGCATTACTTGGGGACTTATGTAAATACAGAATCTCAGACTGTATCCCATGCATCTTAACAATATCCTTTCATAATTCATATGTACATCCATATTTGAAAAGCATGTGATAACCATTTACCCATTAAACTGTAAGTGTCCTAAAGGCAAGATCATGTTCTTGCCTAGCTGCTGTTCTTCCAGAATTTAACATCTGAACCTGCCACATAAAATACATTCAACAAAAACATCCTCAACCTTTAGGGTGCATAAAAATCATATAAAGTGCTTGTGAAATACTTCCACTGAAAATCCTTATTTCAGCAAGTGGAACTCAGGAGTATAGTTTTATCAAATTTTAAAGTTGAATCTGATACAAAGGATCTGAAACAACCCTATCAAGAACACCATTATGATGGGGGAGGGTGTGGACTGTAAAAGAATATTATTTGAAATATATTATAACATATAGAATAAAATAGAGCCTTTCATCCCTCATCAAAGTAGAGAGGCCCTCTCATATCTTTCTTCAGTATGGAATTGGGACAACTTAAATCATTGTTTTACTAGATGTGGTAAGATTACACATAAGGATCATTGGTGTGCTTACTTAAATATTCCTGAGCTCTTCCTTCTGTGGAAGAAAAGCCAATGAATATGAATGCTTTATAAACGCCTGCACAATTTAACATAATTAACAGAACTTCTGTCCTAAATGGAAATTGCATTAATGTAATGGCTATAAATGGGGAACATTCACTAATTCCAACTGAGAAATAGAAAATGGTGATAAGATTTAAAGACACCAGTCCAATTTGATTCAACAGAAAGACAGAAGATCTAAAAGAAAGTCACTGTGATACCAGGTCTCTTGAAAACTCTTCAAGAGAGAGAAGCAGAACTCAAAGTTCTCCATTCACTGAAGACAACATAGGAAGAAAGAGACACAAGAGACAAAGGGCCACGAGAAGCTAACCAAAAGCAAGTAGGATTTAGAGCCATTGATCCCGGTTATGACTGTCTGGAGGCTGAGAGAGTAGAGCACGGGTCTGTGCTAACACTCACTGGCCAGCATGAGGCAAGGGTCTTCCATCTCAATCCTCCGCACCTGGGACTTGAGGAAGAGCTGGAAATCAATGCCTTTGGCTTGAGAGGGGGTGGTGAAAAATCGAGCAGGGATTCGAGAAGTGTCTTTGTGGTCCTCCTGACCAAAGCCCAGGCTGAAAAGGACATCTTCCGCATCTTCTTGCACCTTGTCCAGAATCTCTGAGATGCTGAAAAGTGGGGGTTTGGGTAAACACAGGAAGCTTGGAGAAACAGGGTAATCCAGACTATCTAATAATAAAAGTGTCAGGACACTGAGATACCTTTCTGGCCATTTCTCTATCTACCACTGTAACCCAGAAAAGCTTTCACGTCTCTGAATCTAAAGTCTCTGTCTGAAACCTGGGAATTACAATCTGGCCTTGGTTTAAAAATTGAACATGATTTTATTAGAGTACTTCAGTTCAGTTCAGTTCAGTCGCTCAGTCGTGTCTGACAACTGATTAAAATGATTACAGATGAATGAAAATTTGCTATGAGAGGGATCCGAAAAAGCAAAATCAGTATAGTTGCAAAATGATCTAGGGTTGTGTTATTAACCAGTCAGTTCCCATTTGCTATATGATATAGCTGGCTTTTGCCAAGTGCTTTGTCACTTGCTTACCAGCCTGCACCAGTGGTTGGTGTAACAACCAGGCAATGAGTGTGTAAGCAACATAGAACTCATTTTATTCTCACCCTGAGGATAAAATTTTATCAATACAGCTGTATTAGGTAGGCCTGTTTGCAGCACAATTTCAGGATAGAATCCCTGCATCTGTAGATCAAACACTTTCTGTCTCCAACATCCATCTATGTGCAAATCGTTGCACATCAGGCTGGTGACACAAGAGCTCTCTAAAAGTACATTCCAAACATCAGTGAGAGTAGGGGAGCTGTGAATTATTTGAGGCTTTAACTAATCACTGTTAATCTCTTCAGAAAGGATGCCAGTGTTCAAAACTGAGATCATCTTGTTTAAGTAAAAGCTGGATAATTGGAATCCTGGCTCTATTCTTGTGTGTTCCTCCTAACTGCTAATTTCATCTCCATGATCCTGAGTTTCCTTATCTGAATTGTTGTCATAAAACTAGATCCCTGAGGAGGAAGGAGATCAAGGCGGCAGAGAAGGAAGATGCTGAGCTCACTGCCCTCAGTGAACATACCAAAACATACATCCACACGAGGAACAGTTCTTGCTGAAAACAAACTGGATGGAGACTGGCAGAAAGACTCTTCGACAACTAAGGCTATAAAGAATGATCTACATGGAAGTGGGTAGAAAGAGAAGAGAAACGATCAGGTCAGGATCTGTATCCCTAGGAGGGGACACAGAGGAGGAAGGAGGTCCCAGAGGCTCAGAGATCTTCCCTGGGGAATGGATGATTCAAACCACAAATTGGGCACCATAGCCCTCGAGTCTGATGCTGGGCAGAGGAGTCCCATTCACTAGCTTGAAAACCAGCAGGACTAACAGGAGGACAGTAAGAACCGTGCTGGCAAGGATTATGCACACTCTTGCTTACTCCTGAAACAGGGATGAGGAAGCAGATTCAATGTGTCTGGGACTCTGGCCAGCTTCCTGAAACCTACACTGAGCATCCCTCCAGCTCTTCTCACTCGCTAGTGCAGTGCTCCACTAGGGTAGAGGCCGCCATTTGTGAAGACAGTGTGTAGCTGTCGGGGATGCAGCTGGCTTGGACCTGGCACTACATCTGAAAGGGGTGATGGCAGCCATTACTGTTGCTCCCAGAGGAGGCAGATCAAGAATGGGCTGAAACTCTAACTGAATTTGCCAGAACTCCTCCAGAGTGTGCCCTAGCCTGCACTGGGTACCTGCTCTGGCCCTTCTTGCTCTAGCACTGTTCTCCTCCAGGGCAAAGGTACCAAACCTGGGATAGGGGAGAACACACACTAAAAGGAAAGGGAACCAGCTCAGACCTGACCCTCAGGAATCCTGCTCCAAAAACTTAGGATGCAATAGGGAACTTTGAATTTGCCAGAACTCCTCCAGAGTGTGCCCTAGCCTGCACTGGGTACCTGCTCTGGCCCTTCTTGCTCTAGCACTGTTCTCCTCCAGGGCAAAGGTACCAAACCTGGGATAGGGGAGAACACACACTAAAAGGAAAGGGAACCAGCTCAGACCTGACCCTCAGGAATCCTGCTCCAAAAACTTAGGATGCAATAGGGAACTGTCAGTCACTGGTCACAGAAGCCCTGGTTCACACCTAACTTTGGCTCTAGCCAATGCCCTCACCCCCCCCATCTCTAGCTGCACTTTCCACTAAGGTGATAGTTCCCAGCACACTCTGGGGGAAGATGTGACTTGTGCTCATTTCAGACACAGCTCTTCTATAAAGCTACAGTCATCAAGGCAGTATGCTGCTGGCACAAAAACAGACATACAGATCAATGGGACAGAACAGAGCCCAGAAACACACCCATGCATGTATAGTCTAATAATCTGTGATAAAGGGGGGAAGAATATACAATGGAATAAAAGACAGTTTCTTCAATAAATGCTGCTGGGAAAACTGGACAGCTGCATGTAAAATAATGAAATTAGAATATTTTCCTACCCCATATAAAAAATAAACTCAAAATGGATAAAGACAGTTCCATAAGAACAGAAACCATAAAACTCCTAGAAGAAAACACAGGTGTAACACTCTTGAAGATAAATCACAGCAAAGTTTTTTTTGATCTGTCTCATAAGGCAAAGGAAACAAAAGCAAAAATGAACAAATGGGACCTGATTAAACTTAAAACATTTTGCACAGCAAAGGAAATCATTTACAAAATGAAAAGAAAACCTACTGAATGGGAGAAAATATTTTCAAATGATATGACTGATAATGAGTTAATACTACATAGCTCATACAACTCATATCAAAAAATTAAAGAACCTAATTAGAAAATGGGCAGAAGACCTGAACATATATTTTCCCAAAGAAGACATATAGGTGGCCAATAGGCATGAAAAGATGTTCATCATTGCTAATGATTAGAGAACTAAAAATCAAAACTACACCTCACACTGGTCAGAATGGCCATCATGAAAACAATACATGCTGGAGAAGGTATGGAGAAAAGGAAACTTTCTTGCACTGTTGGTGGGAATATAGATGAACACAACCACTATGGAGAACAGTTTGGAGATTCCTTAAAAAGTTAGGAATAAAATTACCATATGACCCAACAATCTGCTACTAGGCATTTATCCTGAAAAGTGAAAGTGAAGTCGCTCAGTCGTGTCCAACTCTTTGTGATCCCGTGGACTGTAGTCTATCAGGCTTCTTTGTCCATGGGATTTTCCAGGCAAGAGTACTAGAGTGGTTGCCATTTCCTTCTCCAGGGGATCTTCCTGACCCAGGGATCGAACCCAGGTCTCCTGCATTGCAGGCAGACACTTTACCCTCTGAGCCATGCAGCCATTTATCCTGAGGAAACCATAATTGAAAAAGACACATGTACCAAAAGGCTCAGTGCAGCACTGTTTACAATAGCTAGCACATGGAAGCAACCTAGATGTCCATCAGCAGATGAATGGGTAAAGAAGTTGTGATATATATAAAGATACCCTAACCCTAACAACTATAGGTTAGTTGTGGTACATATATAGTGGAATATTACTCAGCCATAAAAAGGAATGCATTTGAGTCAGTTCTAATGAAGTGGATGAACCTGAAGACTATTATACAGAATGAAGTAAGTCAAAAAGAGAAAAAAAAATAACACACACACACACACAAAAAATAACACACACACACATACACACACACATATATATGGAACCTATTGGCAGAGCAGCAGTGGAGATGTAGACATAGAGAACAAACTTGTGGACACAGGGCAAGGAGAGGGTGGGACGAACTGAGAGAGTAGCATGGAAATACGTACATTACCACACGTAAAATAGCCAATGAGAATTTGCTCTAAATCAAAAACAGCTCAAGTCTGGCTCCCTGCGACAACTGAGAGGGGTGGGATGGGG
>SJYX01021753.1:261506-301369 GCA_006410675.1 Oreotragus oreotragus | reverse complement strand
TGGGGTGGGAGGTGGGAGGGAGGTTCAAGAGGTGGGGATGTATACCAGTGGCCGATTCATGCTGATGTGAGGCAGGAACCAACACAATATTGTAGAGCAATTATTCCCTAATTAAGAATGAATAAATTAAAAACAAGAAAATCAAGGGAAAAAAGATGTGGTATATATCGGCCATAAAAAAGATAGAAATAATACTATTTGCAGCAACACAGATCTAGAAATTATTATACTAAGTGAAGTAAGTCAGAGAAAGGTAATTATCATGTGATATTACTTACATGTGGAACCCCCAAAAATGATACAAGTGAACTTATTTACAAAATAGAAATAGACTCACAGACATAGAAAACAAGCTATGGTTACCAAAGGGGATAGCAAGGGATGAGAGATAAGTTAGGAGTTTGGGATTAACACATATATGCTACTATATAAACAATGGGTAAACAGTAAGGACCTACTATACAACACAGCAAACTATACTCAATATCTTGTAATAACCTATAATAGAAAAGAATCTGAATAAAAAAATATATATTTGAATCACTTTTCTGTACATTTGAAGCATTGTAAATCAAATGTACTTCAAAAAAAGTTTTCTTCTAAATGCAGACATTTGAGTCTTACCCCCAGAGATTCTATGTTAACTGAATTGGGGTGTAAGGCTCAGTGAGTACAAATCACTAAAAATAGTAAATAAGCTAATAAGTCTGAGAACCAGGTTTGAGATTCAAACTTTGACTCCAAATTCCAAATAATTTTTATAATAGCACACTAGTTCTCATCATTTTCCACCTTGTTTTAGAGTTATTGGTGTGTGGTTTTTTTTCACCCTATAGAATTGTTGAGCTCCTGCAGGCAAAATTTTTATCTGCTTAATTTTCAAATTCCATACAGTCATTGCCTGGCCTGCATTTGGAGATACAAAATTGCTTGAATGGATCAATATTTTATCACCTCAACTGATCAATCAATTAATGGATACACTTCTTGATTGTTTTGTTGCTGTTTAGTCACTAAGTCATGTCCAACTCTTTGTGACCCAGGGACTGCAGCATGCCAGGTTTCCCTGCCCTTCACTGTCTCTGGGAGTTTGCTGAAACTGATGTCCAACTGATTGTTTATTGAGAACTTATTATAAGTCCGGGAAATGTGATGGGACCAATATTACGCTTCCTGGGGTACAAAGTTCCGGGGAGGAGACACCTGCATTTTACACACAGCAACCAGCTCTGACTAGTAGATATCTGTGCGTCCCTGCTATTCTTGAAGCACACTGTCACCCTTGTCAAGTATGTGACTGCATAAAAGCGCTAGTAATAATATATCCCAGAAAAAAACTGGCAATGGTTCTAAGTTCCAGTCTCTTCTGCCTTTCGTCTTCCCTGACCTTATACCCCTGCCAAACTTGGTACCTACCTTGAACTAGTCTTGTTGGTCCCACCAGTCATGCTGCTGGAAGCCAAACTGCAGCCAAGATCTAGTAGCTGTCCAGGCCGGGATGTCTCCAGGAAGCTCCTGCAGGGATCAATGCTGAAGACACAACTAATCTTGTGAGCAATCAGTCTGTACTCTGGCTTCTAGACATGCCCTGCAGGGCACAGTCACTCCCTGCTGGGTATGTTTGAACCGTTTACTGTAAAAGCTGAATCTATGGTCTCATTTCTGGTTGGAAATTTCACTCTCTATTGCGAAACTGCAGCTCTTTGTTTTTAATCTCTTGGACTCTGACGCCCACCCCAGTTCAGTAGCTCCTGAAGGAGGTATCACTCAGCCTGGCTGAAACTAACACTTACCTGGAGTAGAGTTTGCTGCTGGCGGCCAACAGTGTGGCTGGACAAGTAACAGAAAGACAAAGTTAGAAGGGGAGATGAAAATCATCTGAGCTGCCCCTCTGAGCTGAAACCTTGGCCCCTTCTGTTCCTCTCTCGCTACTACTACAGGCCTGTAAACCCTATGAACCCTATTCTTTAGGAAAGTATCTGAAGATTATCAAACATAGACCTGGAAGGGGGACAAACATGGCAGAGAAAAACTGGCCCCGAGCCTCTGAACTTCTGAACCATGCCTGGTGTCCAGACAAGAGTTTCTCTGACCTGAGGAGGACAGAGTCATTCAGGCCCCCAGGCTAGTGTTCCTATCTCACCACATGGGTCTCTAAGGGTCCCAGAAGACACAGGTGGGTTGCTGTACTTCTATCCTTCATTTCAGCCTTTATCTTCCTCCAGTGTAATCTCTCTCTTACACCCAGTACTCAGGCTGCTTGGGGCTTCTATAGAAAACCATTTCAAAGATGTCTGGGCAGCCAATGTTATGGTGATTTTATGTATTATCTTCCTAGGGGCCAAAGGAAAGCTCCAATGATGAACCAGTAAATGTCTTGATAGGCTGGTGAGCAGACATTTCTGGGCATGTGATGCTTTCTGAGCTTTCCATTAGACCATATGGGATTGCTCTTTCCCTGCAGAGAAGACACCAGGGATGGGCTGCTTCTTTCTGCAGTTCTCCCCTTCCAGTCTATCTTCATTCATCCAGTGGATAGCTGCTTCTTCAATCCCAGCCTCGGAGAGCTGTGCCACTTACCCTCTGCTCCAAGGCTCAAGTCATCTTCAAAGCTGGTTCCATGGCTGGGGCACCCTATCAAATAATGAGGCAAGGGCTGCAGAAAATCAGGCTTGGACTCACACACATGCTCACACACTTATATACATATCTACAACCACACAATCATATCACACATCCTCACATTTGCAAAACAACCCCCCAGCCATACATATACTAAAATCACATTCATAATTCTGATTAAAAATAATCATGTATAAAATTGTTTTTGTTTTGTAAAATTACCTATAATTAATCTGTCCCCAAATCACATAGTCAGGTACACAGTCCTTTATCAAAGAATTAGCACATGTGGGTATGCACTCAGACACATAAACATACATACACAGACATGCATTTTATAAAGCTCTTTTTCCATAGCAGTAATTATTAGCTGCTGCTGCTGCTGCTAAGTCACTTCAGTGGTATCCGACTTTGTGAGACCCCAGAGATGGCAGCCTACCAGGCTCCCCCGTCCCTGGGATTCTCCAGGCAAGAACACTGGAGTGGGTTGCCATTTCCTCCTCCAAGGCATGAAAGTAAAAAGTGAAAGTGAAGTTGGTCAGTCGTGTCCAACTCTTTGCGACCCCATGGACTGCAGCCCACCAGGCTCCTCCACCCATGGGATTTTCCAGGCAAGAGTACTGGAGTAGGGTGCCATTGCCTTCTCCAATTATTAGCTGAGCAACCACTAACAGAAGATAATCTTTGAGGACTAGTCAGCCTGTGGGGTCTCAGCCAACACTATCTTCTGGGCCTCCTGGATTGCCTTATGACCATTAATAGGTGTTCTACAGACAGTGAAAAGGTAGCATCTTGTGCTTCCCTGGTGGCTCAGAGGTTAAAGCGTCTGCCTCCAATGTAGGAGACCCGGGTTCGATCCCTGGGTCGGGAAGATCCCCTGGAGAAGGAAATGGCAATCCACTCCAGTATTCTTGCCTGGAGAATCCCATGGATGGAGAAGCCTAATAGGTTATAGTCCACGGGGTCGCAAAGAGTCGGACATGACTGAGCGACTTCACCTGTGCACTCATATGCATGTGCATGTACACACACACAGAGTAATGTCACTGTCTAAGGTGGATGAACAGGAGAAGAAAGAAGAGAGCCTCTACTTACCATTGTAGTTCAACTGTCCTGCTTCCTCAGAAAACCCTTCTTCAGAGTATCTAAAAACCAAAAAGAAACTCACAGGTTTAAATCACTACATTTTCAAAGGGGCTTTTCTTCAAATATCTCCCACAAGTTTGTATAATTTTCTAATGAGAGTAAGTAGTATTTAAATCATTTTTATGTTGAAGAAAATGGAGAGTGATGATTTGACTGACAAATCCAGAGAGGTAGTCAGAGGGCCCTATATTTTAAATTGGACTGCCATCATGCTGACCACAGTGCCCCAAGTCAGCTTAGCAATAATTCTTCAGAAGCTAGGAAAGAAAAAATATGGAAACAAAACTGGAGAAATCTATTTACAGAAGCAGGGGTTTGGGTGCCATAAACTTTCCATTACAAATGCAAATACTGAGACTAAGAAAAAATCTTTAAAGAAATCATCTTATTTACCCACCTCTCCTTCCTTTCCTCTGAGCTCCATTCTTGGTAAATATCATGTCTTTCAGGAAGCAGTAGGAACAGCATTTTGGTTAAAGATTATGTTTCTATATTTTGAGATATGTGCTTTATCAAACATTCACTATCTCCACAAGAACAGATGGAAGTCAGCATACGTGGTAGTGAGAAACAACTTAAACAAGGAAGACATTCACTGTCTGAAACAAGCGAATGAAGTTGTCTATGAAAAAGCTTTGAATGGGGAACAGAGTACCTGGATTCTAGTCCTGGCTCCTTGCTGCTGCTTTGTTGTAAAATATATTAAGTAAGGGGATTTAGAGGCCTAGATATTATCGTTTTCTAAGTTCACTTTGAGCACTGATGTGTTGTGAGTTTTATAGTTGGCTTTCCTGAAAGTTTTAAAAATGGAAGTTGCACATGATGCTTTGAATATAATCTCAAATGGAGGCTGGAATAGAGGAGCATTGCTAAAGCGAGTTAACAGGGAAACTGACTGGAAAGCAGCCACTGGATCTGTTCTTAAGTAAGTCTTCTTTATTCAGTGATCCAGGCAACTCTCAGGCTATCAGAGTATCAGTTCATGAAATGTTTAGTAATGAAAATGGGCTTACAGACACTGTAGAACAAACTGTGCTTAATTTTACAAAATAAAGCACTATATATTACTGGTACTTTCCTTTAAATAGTGAAAAAACCAATATTTTCTAAAATTTGGATTTTTACGTGTCCTCATAAGAAAAACATCAATGTGTGTTATAAAATGTAGAATTATACTCAAGGTAATTAAGAATGGATAACTCTAATAAACACAATTAGAACTACAAATATATACTTTTCTTCCTAATATATAATTGCATAAAAACATATGTTATAATACAACAAACATGTGTTAGTACATAGAACATCACAAATACTAGTATAAATTAATATTTCCTACTACTATTAAAAGACATTATGGTAGCAGATGCAGTCAGCTACTAGAATGACAAGATCTACTGTTGCATTTAATGCTTGTGCTGTCAGTACACAGTAATGCAACTACTAAGTGAAAGTGAAAGTGAAGTTGCTCAGTCGTGTCTGACTTTTTGTGACCCTGTGGATTGTAGGCTACCAGACTCCTCTGTCCATGGGATTTTCCAGGAAATAGTACTGGAGTGGATTGCTATTTCCTTCTCCAGGGGATCTTCCTGACCCAGGGATTGAACCCAGGTCTCCCGCATTGCAGGCAGACGCTTTATCATCTGAGCCACCAGGGAAGTAATAAAACAAAACACTATTGTTGCGTTTCTAGGTATGCCATCAATGGAAATGCCTGTACATATTCACCAAAAGAAATAATATATATAATAACCCAGAATCAGGAGACTCCCAAATCTCTAGTTATTATAAAGTGGATAATTTGCATGATGGATAGATAGACTGGGCTACGCAATTAAAAAGAAGGACCTAAAAAAAAAAAAGAAGGACCTATTGCTGGATGAAAATGCATGGATGAACATCACAAACTTAAGGCTGAACAAAAGAAGCACACATAAAAAGTGCATATAGTATGATTCCATTTATATAACGTTTAAAAAGCACAAAACTTTTCTATGATGCTACAAGTCAGGGTACTGGTTACCCTTGGAAGTAGGGCAGTGAATGGAAGGGGACACAAGGGGCTTCTGGAGTGCAGGCAATGTTTCACTTCAGATTTTCAGATTTCATTACTCTATTCCCTTTGAGAAAATTCACTGAACCCTATACTTAATCCTCACTTATTTTTCAGTAAATATTTTATACTTCAATGTGACTTATATTGCTCTTATTTTAACAGGTTGTTTTTTTCTTTAACTCAAGGAACAGCACATATTTAACGTGTATAACTTGATAAGCTTGGACATATGTAAACACTTGTGATACCATCCAACACCAGTCGAGGAAACAGACATATCCAACAATTCCCAGGGTATCTTCATTTCCCTTTGACTTTTTATTTTGAAATAAGAACACTTAACATGAGATCTACCCTCTAAACAAATTTTGACGTGCCCAATACCACATTGTTAATTACAGGCACTACGTTGTACAGCACTGGTGGCTAGAATGTATTCCTCTAACAGAGCTAGAATTTATATTCATTGAGTTGTAAAATTTATCTTAAAAAGAAAAATTCTACTGATGTGTATACTATACTTCAATAAAATTTACATTAAAATACCACTGATAAAATTCCTTATATGTCCAAAACAAAATTTGGTAACACAAGATTTCTTGGGTGCGCATCCTTTGTTTCTGTTTTCTAGTTGTGCTCTAGCAGGCATTTCTATAGTCTATATATGAGGACCAGCTCAGGCTGACCCTTGCTTTTCTATGTGTATGTAGGATACACAACAGAAGTATGGACACAAGCCTGGATCTGTTGATGTCTTCTCACTGAGAGTGATGGTCTGACATTTCACAGCCCTCACCCAAGTCCCAGGCCTTTCATGAGTTATTGCTTAGGACATAAAATCAATGATTAGAGACTAGATCCAGAGCTTGCTCCTCTCCCTATTTGCATTGAAAGGTCCCTTAGCATCATTTCATTCTGACATAGAAGTTACTGCTCTTCCTATATACCCAGTTCATAAACAAAGAGTACAAAGGAGTATTGAACTGTGGGAAGCATTTTAAATCCTGGGACAGTTCTTACACATTGAAACCTGCAAGCATTCCCATTAACATCATCCCTTTAATTCCCTGTATTTTGATTATCCTTAATTGACTTTTGAAGTAAAAAAATTTTGAACCAGATTATGACAATCAATAAAGACAATATGTTTAATAAATAACAACAACAAAAAAAAAAAACCCAAATAAATCCTTCCTGGCCTTACCTCCCAGGGCAGAGTTAAAATAAACACGCTTGGATTATGCACTGCTATTTATTTCCTACCAAATCAACCAGGATGGGTTTATTTTTATGTTAATAAACAAGTTTAGATGAAAGGCTATATCAAGCTAGAGACATTTCTGGAGAGGAAATAAAGAGCAGGCAGTAGTTTTTAAGTTCTGAGAATTCATTATCACACAAGTGATCACACTTAAACAGGTCACAGAAGCTTTCCCTCCGTGTCTGAGTAGATGGAGCCTCAGCCTGTTGGGGGTGTGGGGCCTCAAATTTTAAGAGTTTCTCAGGAAAGAAATGCTACAATCTGCCTTGAAGTACCTATTCCACTTAGTCAATGCTTTAAATAACTAGGGTAAATGCTTAGCCCTTCCTGTGTTCTGTTGTAGAAATAAACAATATAATGATTCATAATGATGAATTACTCTGATCATAAGAACAGTTAGGTTTTTAACTCCTCTTCTGTTATGCAGTGTAAGACTCCTATCCAAAGGGAAAAGTAATGGAGCAGGGGTCTGGAATTTAGCCGTCATTCACTATGGCTGCCAATTTCCATCCTTCTTGGTTTTAGACTAGATCCAGTCTGTGTTTCCAGACCTTCACCCTAACTTAGTCTCAGCCCAGAGAGGCACTTGACTCACAGTCCTAACCCCTACATTCACCCAATTCTTTACAGACCCCTCTCACTCATTTCAACCTCACGTCTAATTATTAGGCCCAATTAAAATTCATGTCCCTGCATCTGAGTCCTCCAGTCAGGACACCAAACCACCAACCATGCTCAACAACCCCTTTGCTGGCACTTACCCACAATCTTTTTTTTTTTTTNGGATTTTTACGTGTCCTCATAAGAAAAACATCAATGTGTGTTATAAAATGTAGAATTATACTCAAGGTAATTAAGAATGGATAACTCTAATAAACACAATTAGAACTACAAATATATACTTTTCTTCCTAATATATAATTGCATAAAAACATATGTTATAATACAACAAACATGTGTTAGTACATAGAACATCACAAATACTAGTATAAATTAATATTTCCTACTACTATTAAAAGACATTATGGTAGCAGATGCAGTCAGCTACTAGAATGACAAGATCTACTGTTGCATTTAATGCTTGTGCTGTCAGTACACAGTAATGCAACTACTAAGTGAAAGTGAAAGTGAAGTTGCTCAGTCATGTCTGACTTTTTGTGACCCTGTGGATTGTAGGCTACCAGACTCCTCTGTCCATGGGATTTTCCAGGAAATAGTACTGGAGTGGATTGCTATTTCCTTCTCCAGGGGATCTTCCTGACCCAGGGATTGAACCCAGGTCTCCCGCATTGCAGGCAGACGCTTTATCATCTGAGCCACCAGGGAAGTAATAAAACAAAACACTATTGTTGCGTTTCTAGGTATGCCATCAATGGAAATGCCTGTACATATTCACCAAAAGAAATAATATATATAATAACCCAGAATCAGGAGACTCCCAAATCTCTAGTTATTGTAAAGTGGATAATTTGCATGATGGATAGATAGACTGGGCTACACAATTAAAAAGAAGGACCTAAAAAAAAAAAGAAGGACCTATTGCTGGATGAAAATGCATGGATGAACATCACAAACTTAAGGCTGAACAAAAGAAGCACACATAAAAAGTGCATATAGTATGATTCCATTTATATAACGTTTAAAAAGTACAAAACTTTTCTATGATGCTACAAGTCAGGGTACTGGTTACCCTTGGAAGTAGGGCAGTGAATGGAAGGGGACACAAGGGGCTTCTGGAGTGCAGGCAATGTTTCACTTCAGATTTTCAGATTTCATTACTCTATTCCCTTTGAGAAAATTCACTGAACCCTATACTTAATCCTCACTTATTTTTCAGTAAATATTTTATACTTCAATGTGACTTATATTGCTCTTATTTTAACAGGTTGTTTTTTTCTTTAACTCAAGGAACAGCACATATTTAACGTGTATAACTTGATAAGCTTGGACATATGTAAACACTTGTGATACCATCCAACACCAGTCGAGGAAACAGACATATCCAACAATTCCCAGGGTATCTTCATTTCCCTTTGACTTTTTATTTTGAAATAAGAACACTTAACATGAGATCTACCCTCTAAACAAATTTTGACGTGCCCAATACCACATTGTTAATTACAGGCACTACGTTGTACAGCACTGGTGGCTAGAATGTATTCCTCTAACAGAGCTAGAATTTATATTCATTGAGTTGTAAAATTTATCTTAAAAAGAAAAATTCTACTGATGTGTATACTATACTTCAATAAAATTTACATTAAAATACCACTGATAAAATTCCTTATATGTCCAAAACAAAATTTGGTAACACAAGATTTCTTGGGTGCGCATCCTTTGTTTCTGTTTTCTAGTTGTGCTCTAGCAGGCATTTCTATAGTCTATATATGAGGACCAGCTCAGGCTGACCCTTGCTTTTCTATGTGTATGTAGGATACACAACAGAAGTATGGACACAAGCCTGGATCTGTTGATGTCTTCTCACTGAGAGTGATGGTCTGACATTTCACAGCCCTCACCCAAGTCCCAGGCCTTTCATGAGTTATTGCTTAGGACATAAAATCAATGATTAGAGACTAGATCCAGAGCTTGCTCCTCTCCCTATTTGCATTGAAAGGTCCCTTAGCATCATTTCATTCTGACATAGAAGTTACTGCTCTTCCTATATACCCAGTTCATAAACAAAGAGTACAAAGGAGTATTGAACTGTGGGAAGCATTTTAAATCCTGGGACAGTTCTTACACATTGAAACCTGCAAGCATTCCCATTAACATCATCCCTTTAATTCCCTGTATTTTGATTATCCTTAATTGACTTTTGAAGTAAAAAAATTTTGAACCAGATTATGACAATCAATAAAGACAATATGTTTAATAAATAACAACAACAAAAAAAAAAAACCCAAATAAATCCTTCCTGGCCTTACCTCCCAGGGCAGAGTTAAAATAAACACGCTTGGATTATGCACTGCTATTTATTTCCTACCAAATCAACCAGGATGGGTTTATTTTTATGTTAATAAACAAGTTTAGATGAAAGGCTATATCAAGCTAGAGACATTTCTGGAGAGGAAATAAAGAGCAGGCAGTAGTTTTTAAGTTCTGAGAATTCATTATCACACAAGTGATCACACTTAAACAGGTCACAGAAGCTTTCCCTCCGTGTCTGAGTAGATGGAGCCTCAGCCTGTTGGGGGTGTGGGGCCTCAAATTTTAAGAGTTTCTCAGGAAAGAAATGCTACAATCTGCCTTGAAGTACCTATTCCACTTAGTCAATGCTTTAAATAACTAGGGTAAATGCTTAGCCCTTCCTGTGTTCTGTTGTAGAAATAAACAATATAATGATTCATAATGATGAATTACTCTGATCATAAGAACAGTTAGGTTTTTAACTCCTCTTCTGTTATGCAGTGTAAGACTCCTATCCAAAGGGAAAAGTAATGGAGCAGGGGTCTGGAATTTAGCCGTCATTCACTATGGCTGCCAATTTCCATCCTTCTTGGTTTTAGACTAGATCCAGTCTGTGTTTCCAGACCTTCACCCTAACTTAGTCTCAGCCCAGAGAGGCACTTGACTCACAGTCCTAACCCCTACATTCACCCAATTCTTTACAGACCCCTCTCACTCATTTCAACCTCACGTCTAATTATTAGGCCCAATTAAAATTCATGTCCCTGCATCTGAGTCCTCCAGTCAGGACACCCAACCACCAACCATGCTCAACAACCCCTTTGCTGGCACTTACCCACAATCTTTTTTTTTTTTTTTCACTTACCCACAATCTTGAAGCCAGTCTTCAATCTTGTTGATTGGATTTCCTAGAAAAGTCAGATATCGGATCACTGTGGGGACTGAAGGATATCAGACTTCCTCCCTGGAACTCACCCTGTTCCACAAATTTATCCTTATTCAAGCCACCTCATGAACCCTTTTTATTCCCATAAAACTTTCCCTTAAGATATAAGAGTGATATGCTGCTGCTACTGCTAAGTCGCTTCAGTCGTGTCCGACTCTGTGTGACCCCATAGATGGCAGCCCACCAGGCTCCCCTATCCCTGGGATTCTCCAGGCAAGAACACTGGAGTGGGTTACCATTTCCTTCTCCAGTGCATGAAAGTGAAAAGTGAAAGTGAAGTCGCTTAGTTGAGTCCGACTCCTAGCGACCCCATGGACGGCAGCCCACCAGGCTCCTCTGTCCATGGATTTTCCAGGCAAGAGTACTGGAGTGGGGTGCCATTGCCTTCTCCGCAAGAGTGATATACCCATGTAAATAAACAGTGGACATCTCTTTTCTCTTGGCCTCTGTGCCCCCTTTCTCCCAGAAACTTGGGAAATACCCCAAGGTTTGGGAACAGAGGTAGATTCTTCTGTTTAAAGAAAAAAGAAAGAAAAAAACAAGAAAAACCAGCACAATTTTGCTTTTGTCATTTTTGTTTCCTATCAAATAAGCAAGGGTAGGCTTATTTACATAAGGTTTATTTTTTATTTTTCAATCATGTCTGTAGCATCATTTGAACCTCCAAGAAGTTCTGAGAGGCATGTGGGAAAGGTCCTATTACTATTTCAGGTACTAATACTTCAGTTAGACAAGTATGCCCTAGAGGAGTGAGTGGCTTGCCAAAGGTCCCGTCGGCAACTGAGAGCAGCCGAGCCCAGGCACCAAGACTGAGTGCAGCTTTGTCACACAGACAACAGAGAAACACTCCCAGCACTCACAGAGCTCCCCGGCCTGGGGTCCCCACAGCCACTCAAGATGACGCAAAAGTGGGCCTCTTCCTCTTCCTCAGTCTTACGCCCTCTCTTTCCTGCACAATTTTACCTTAGGTTACTGTCTTTATGGTCTTTCCTTGAGCTCATTTAACCCAGTCAAAATGAGCCACACGGAGTGAGAGGGAAAGCAGCTCAGCTGTGTCCGACTCTTTGCGACTCCGTGGACGATACAATTCGTGGAATTCTCCAGGCCAGAGCACTGGAGTGGGTAGCCTTTCCCTTCTCCAGAGATCTTCCTAACCCGAGGATCAGACCCAGGCCTCCCTCATTGCAGGCGGATTCTTTACCAGCTGAGCCACAAGGGAAGCCCAAGAATACTAGAGTGGGTAGCCTCTCCCATCTCCAGGGGACCTTTCCAACCCAGCCTTCGAACGGGGATCTCCTGCATTGCAGGCGGATTCTTTACCAACCGAGCTATCAGGGAAGAAACCGGGGACCCTCTGCTCGCACGGCAGACCTGGGCATCTGCCACATATTCCCTATCACAAGACAATATGCCTCTCTGTTTGGCCTCCTTACCTTCCTGGAAAACGTCATCCAGGCCAGAGGGCTCGGCATCTGGGACATTCTGCAGGGCTGCTGCAGCCTCCTCCTCCAGGACCTGGGTCTGCCAGTGCCGGCTCTGACGGAGCCAGGCCCTGCGTCTCTCCCAGGACGTGGGGCTCAGCACAGAGCCCTCCATGGCGCCGCTTCAGACTTCAGGGCCTCTGGCCACAGAGATGCTATCCTGAAAGTTGGAACACAGTGACACACTGCCATCCTGTGTTCAGAACCCACCACCCCCAGGGCTGCCCCCACATTTTCCCAGCTCTGCACAAAGGAGCATAACCCTCTGCCTATTCAGGAGCTGGGAGGAGATGTCTGATTCTTAAAAAAAAAAAAAAAAAAAGGAATGCTCTGAACAACCTAAATACCAGAGCAAGACTTTCAAATCTGGAAACTTGAAACATCGTATGATTTAAGGGACAATGAGAAAGGGCTGCCTCTCATGATAGGTGAAATGCCGTATTAGAAAACATTTTCTTTAATTCTTAAGAATTTTGTCTCCTAGAATATTCCATTGAAATGAAAATAACTTGAAATTTTCAATGTGTAAATTTCACTTTATTTGATCTTCATAAAGATATATGAAAGGGGAAAAATTAGATCTCAAAGGTTAAACCAATTTTCTAAAGGTCTCACACCAGGATGTCACTCTAACTAGTCATTCTGGGCTTGTTTTGTTTCCGTTTAACATAGGATTTCTCTGGGAGAAATGGGGGTGGGAGAATCCCATAATAAAAACAACACGGAGACACTGTTGTGGTGGTTGTTGTTCAGTCACTAAATCATGTCCACCTCTTTGTGACCCCATGGACCGTAGCACACGAGGCTTCCCTGTCCTTCACTGTCTCCCAGAGTTTGCTCAAATTCATGTCCACTGAGTTGGTGATTCAGCCCAATAATCTCATCCGCTGTCACCCTCTTCTCCTTTTGCCTTCAACCTTTCCCAGCATCAGGGTCTTTTCTATTGAGTTGGCTCTTCACATCAAGTGGTCAAAGTATTGGAGCTTCAACTTCAGCATCAGTTCTTTCAATGAATATTCAAGGTTGATTTCCTTTAGTGTTGGCCAGTTTGATCTCCTTAAAGTCCAAGGGACACTCAAAGCTCTTCACCAGCACCATGGTTCAAACCCATCAGTTCTTTGGTGCACAGCCTTCTTCATGGTCCAACTCTCACACCCATACGTGACTACTGGAAAAACCATAGCTTTGACTATACGGACCTTTGTTAGCATAAAAGTGATGTCTCTGCTTTTTAATATACTCTCTAGGTTTGTCACAGCTTTCCTTCCAAGGAGCAAGCGTCTTTTAATTTCATGGCTGCAGTCACCTTCTGCAGTGATTTTGGAGCCCAAGAGAATAAAATCCATCAGTGCTTCCACTTTCCCCCCTTCTATTTGCTGGGAAGTGATGGGACCAGATGCCATAATCTTAGGTTTTTTAAGGTTAAATTTCAAGCCAGCTTTTCCACTCTCCTCTTTCAACATCATCAAGAGGCTCTTTAGTTTTTCTTCACTTTCTGCCATTATAGTGGTATCATCTGCATATCTGAGGTTATTGATATTTCTGCTGGCAGTCTTGATTCCCACTTGTGATTCATCCAGCCCAGCATTTTGCATGATGTACTCTGCATATAAGCTAAATAAGCAGGGTGACAAGGGTGACAATATACAGTTTTGCTATACTCCTTTCCCAATTTTGAACCGATTAATTGTTTCATGTCTGGTTCTAATGGTTGCTTCTTGACTTGCATACAGGTTTCTCAGGAGGCAGGTAAGGTGTTCTGGTACTCCCATCTCTAAATTTGTTGTGATCCACACAGTCAAAGGCTTTAGTGCAGTTGATGAAGCAGATGTAGATGTTTCTTTTCTGAAATTTCTGGATCAATTAGCAGTTACCACCTTCAGAATCATCACCTTCTAATTTGTCATCTTGGGTTTTTCCCTGGCTGTGAGTTAATTCCCCAGTTCATCAGTATGCTAATATTTCATTTAACACTGCCTAATCAACACTTGTGTGTTTTTCCAAGTGATGCATTCCAATGGCACAAGCCACTTATTTGACGAGGAAAACAGAGGGGATGAATCATTCAATTGTGCAAATAGAGCTTAAAAGATTTGAGGTTAATATACTGTAATTTGCTTATACTCTGTCCTCCTGCCTCTTCTCCACCAGCTGCACTCACAACTTCCACAGTGAACAGGTGGAGGTGGGACCACCCTTCATCCCTGCAGCTGCCATAAACACTCCATCCTCATACCTACACCTTTATCTGTTAGAGTTAGGAAAAATAAAAGGGGGAAAAATAAGAAGAGAGCCAGTTTCCAGAGACTCCTGCTTTTCAAACTCTTAAAAACAAAACCATCAGTGAAGCATTAATTTAGGCACTAAAATAGCTATTTTTGAAAAGAACATCCTAAATATAAAAGCCTTCCTAAGACAATAAAATTATTTTTGGATGCTTCTGTTTGTTACAGACAAAATATATTCAGAGGAAAAGGATATATAATTACTGCTGTCTGATCTAATTTTTTTATTTCAGGTCCAGCCTAAGGCATATATTTCCCCCCAAGGAGAGACAGCAGTTGGCACTGTGCAACTTTATTAACCCTTGGCACTGGGCTCTTTTTCCACAGTCAGTGCCTTTGAGGGGAAATCAAATGATTGAATGAAACCTGTGATGCAGAATGAAGCCACAAAGAGCAGTATCAGAGAGAATTTGTTGTCCTTTGGCTAAAGCTGCTGTGAGGTGATAAAACAAGGATGAAACTGCCACTGTAAAGAATTTAGGGAGAGAGTCTAAAAAGCTGTCTTAGCCCGCATTTACCTGGTCTTGCACCACCATCCAAAGCATTTAATAGGTTGGCATCAGTCAGACTGGGGAAGAAGATATCAAAGGTTGACTTGCCTGTTGTCTTTAATTTCCAGAGCAAATGAACCTCACCTAAATCCCAGGAAATCTTCAGCTCACCAGAACTTATTTGGGGATGAGGGGAATTTAAAAGAAAGTCAGAAAGGCAGGCAGAGAGGAAGGAAAGAAAGAGGGAAAGAAGTGAGAGAAGAAAGTCAGGAAGGGAGGGAAGAAGTGAAGGAAGGAAGGAAAGAAGGAAGGAATATGGATTCCCACATTCAGCCACTTGCTAAAAGTATAACTTTGGCAAATTCACCCCCTTTCTCTGGGCTCGTTTTCTCAGTGAGGATGCTGTAGTCAAGCGCTGTGTCAGAATCTCACTGAGATGAGAGATGGAGGCCTATACTTGGGTTTTAACATCCTCCATGAATCTATCCTGTACTCCTCCTACTTGGAAAATACATCGCACTCATATAGACTCATTTCCCCTCTGTCCCCTGAAAATGCTTATCTCTCTTTTAACCCCAGGCTTTTCACACATTGTTTTCCCCTGTCTTCCCCGCCACCTCAGCCTTTGACACACTCAACCTGCAAAGCCCAGCTCTCAAGCAATTTCTCTGTGAAGCCAGGCCTGGCTTCCACAGCCTCCAAGCAATAGTCACTTCCACCTAGTTCCTTCTCTTTTTCATTGTTCTTATCACTAACA
Organism: Oreotragus oreotragus; assembly: GCA_006410675.1. Taxonomy (NCBI): domain Eukaryota; kingdom Metazoa; phylum Chordata; class Mammalia; order Artiodactyla; family Bovidae; genus Oreotragus; species Oreotragus oreotragus. Next base: position 285,414 of record SJYX01021753.1, on the reverse strand, counting down.
CTATATTTTATTTGTTAATCTAATTCATTATTTACTCTTCTGATTAAAATAGAAGCTCCACCAGGACAGAGATTTTTCTCTGGGTTGTTCACTGCTACGTCCCTGTGCCTAAACAGAATCTAAGTGGTTTTCTCCAATCTCTGCCACACTTGGATTATAGAGATGGGTTCATGGGGCATTGTATGGGAACACTACAAGTACAGCAATATTCCGAGGCAGAAAGAAATAGAATTGTCTGGTTAGTGGTAACGGAAGTTTGAAGCTGTGTTGCTGGAAGATAAGAAACTGAGTGTTCTTTGTGGAAATCTGGAGGAAGTGGCAAATGATTATCAGGCAAGCACATCAGCAGTGAGAATGTTAGAAGTGAGGGATGTATGCACACAGCTGTCAGGATGTCACCTTGGAAGGTATGGGGGGTGGCTTGTAATAGAAGGTATGGAGGTATTTCCTCCAAACAAGTCATACAAAAACACACACCTGTGTGTACAGTGGAGTCGGTGNCTAAAAAAAAAAAAAAAAAAAAGGAATGCTCTGAACAACCTAAATACCAGAGCAAGACTTTCAAATCTGGAAACTTGAAACATCGTATGATTTAAGGGACAATGAGAAAGGGCTGCCTCTCATGATAGGTGAAATGCCGTATTAGAAAACATTTTCTTTAATTCTTAAGAATTTTGTCTCCTAGAATATTCCATTGAAATGAAAATAACTTGAAATTTTCAATGTGTAAATTTCACTTTATTTGATCTTCATAAAGATATATGAAAGGGGAAAAATTAGATCTCAAAGGTTAAACCAATTTTCTAAAGGTCTCACACCAGGATGTCACTCTAACTAGTCATTCTGGGCTTGTTTTGTTTCCGTTTAACATAGGATTTCTCTGGGAGAAATGGGGGTGGGAGAATCCCATAATAAAAACAACACGGAGACACTGTTGTGGTGGTTGTTGTTCAGTCACTAAATCATGTCCACCTCTTTGTGACCCCATGGACCGTAGCACACGAGGCTTCCCTGTCCTTCACTGTCTCCCAGAGTTTGCTCAAATTCATGTCCACTGAGTTGGTGATTCAGCCCAATAATCTCATCCGCTGTCACCCTCTTCTCCTTTTGCCTTCAACCTTTCCCAGCATCAGGGTCTTTTCTATTGAGTTGGCTCTTCACATCAAGTGGTCAAAGTATTGGAGCTTCAACTTCAGCATCAGTTCTTTCAATGAATATTCAAGGTTGATTTCCTTTAGTGTTGGCCAGTTTGATCTCCTTAAAGTCCAAGGGACACTCAAAGCTCTTCACCAGCACCATGGTTCAAACCCATCAGTTCTTTGGTGCACAGCCTTCTTCATGGTCCAACTCTCACACCCATACGTGACTACTGGAAAAACCATAGCTTTGACTATACGGACCTTTGTTAGCATAAAAGTGATGTCTCTGCTTTTTAATATGCTCTCTAGGTTTGTCACAGCTTTCCTTCCAAGGAGCAAGCGTCTTTTAATTTCATGGCTGCAGTCACCTTCTGCAGTGATTTTGGAGCCCAAGAGAATAAAATCCATCAGTGCTTCCACTTTCCCCCCTTCTATTTGCTGGGAAGTGATGGGACCAGATGCCATAATCTTAGGTTTTTTAAGGTTAAATTTCAAGCCAGCTTTTCCACTCTCCTCTTTCAACATCATCAAGAGGCTCTTTAGTTTTTCTTCACTTTCTGCCATTATAGTGGTATCATCTGCATATCTGAGGTTATTGATATTTCTGCTGGCAGTCTTGATTCCCACTTGTGATTCATCCAGCCCAGCATTTTGCATGATGTACTCTGCATATAAGCTAAATAAGCAGGGTGACAAGGGTGACAATATACAGTTTTGCTATACTCCTTTCCCAATTTTGAACCGATTAATTGTTTCATGTCTGGTTCTAATGGTTGCTTCTTGACTTGCATACAGGTTTCTCAGGAGGCAGGTAAGGTGTTCTGGTACTCCCATCTCTAAATTTGTTGTGATCCACACAGTCAAAGGCTTTAGTGCAGTTGATGAAGCAGATGTAGATGTTTCTTTTCTGAAATTTCTGGATCAATTAGCAGTTACCACCTTCAGAATCATCACCTTCTAATTTGTCATCTTGGGTTTTTCCCTGGCTGTGAGTTAATTCCCCAGTTCATCAGTATGCTAATATTTCATTTAACACTGCCTAATCAACACTTGTGTGTTTTTCCAAGTGATGCATTCCAATGGCACAAGCCACTTATTTGACGAGGAAAACAGAGGGGATGAATCATTCAACTGTGCAAATAGAGCTTAAAAGATTTGAGGCTAATATACTGTAATTTGCTTATACTCTGTCCTCCTGCCTCTTCTCCACCAGCTGCACTCACAACTTCCACAGTGAACAGGTGGAGGTGGGACCACCCTTCATCCCTGCAGCTGCCATAAACACTCCATCCTCATACCTACACCTTTATCTGTTAGAGTTAGGAAAAATAAAAGGGGGAAAAATAAGAAGAGAGCCAGTTTCCAGAGACTCCTGCTTTTCAAACTCTTAAAAACAAAACCATCAGTGAAGCATTAATTTAGGCACTAAAATAGCTATTTTTGAAAAGAACATCCTAAATATAAAAGCCTTCCTAAGACAATAAAATTATTTTTGGATGCTTCTGTTTGTTACAGACAAAATATATTCAGAGGAAAAGGATATATAATTACTGCTGTCTGATCTAATTTTTTTATTTCAGGTCCAGCCTAAGGCATATATTTCCCCCCAAGGAGAGACAGCAGTTGGCACTGTGCAACTTTATTAACCCTTGGCACTGGGCTCTTTTTCCACAGTCAGTGCCTTTGAGGGGAAATCAAATGATTGAATGAAACCTGTGATGCAGAATGAAGCCACAAAGAGCAGTATCAGAGAGAATTTGTTGTCCTTTGGCTAAAGCTGCTGTGAGGTGATAAAACAAGGATGAAACTGCCACTGTAAAGAATTTAGGGAGAGAGTCTAAAAAGCTGTCTTAGCCCGCATTTACCTGGTCTTGCACCACCATCCAAAGCATTTAATAGGTTGGCATCAGTCAGACTGGGGAAGAAGATATCAAAGGTTGACTTGCCTGTTGTCTTTAATTTCCAGAGCAAATGAACCTCACCTAAATCCCAGGAAATCTTCAGCTCACCAGAACTTATTTGGGGATGAGGGGAATTTAAAAGAAAGTCAGAAAGGCAGGCAGAGAGGAAGGAAAGAAAGAGGGAAAGAAGTGAGAGAAGAAAGTCAGGAAGGGAGGGAAGAAGTGAAGGAAGGAAGGAAAGAAGGAAGGAATATGGATTCCCACATTCAGCCACTTGCTAAAAGTATAACTTTGGCAAATTCACCCCCTTTCTCTGGGCTCGTTTTCTCAGTGAGGATGCTGTAGTCAAGCGCTGTGTCAGAATCTCACTGAGATGAGAGATGGAGGCCTATACTTGGGTTTTAACATCCTCCATGATGTGAATCTATCCTGTACTCCTCCTACTTGGAAAATACATCGCACTCATATAGACTCATTTCCCCTCTGTCCCCTGAAAATGCTTATCTCTCTTTTAACCCCAGGCTTTTCACACATTGTTTTCCCCTGTCTTCCCCGCCACCTCAGCCTTTGACACACTCAACCTGCAAAGCCCAGCTCTCAAGCAATTTCTCTGTGAAGCCAGGCCTGGCTTCCACAGCCTCCAAGCAATAGTCACTTCCACCTAGTTCCTTCTCTTTTTCATTGTTCTTATCACTAACACTATATTTTATTTGTTAATCTAATTCATTATTTACTCTTCTGATTAAAATAGAAGCTCCACCAGGACAGAGATTTTTCTCTGGGTTGTTCACTGCTACGTCCCTGTGCCTAAACAGAATCTAAGTGGTTTTCTCCAATCTCTGCCACACTTGGATTATAGAGATGGGTTCATGGGGCATTGTATGGGAACACTACAAGTACAGCAATATTCCGAGGCAGAAAGAAATAGAATTGTCTGGTTAGTGGTAACGGAAGTTTGAAGCTGTGTTGCTGGAAGATAAGAAACTGAGTGTTCTTTGTGGAAATCTGGAGGAAGTGGCAAATGATTATCAGGCAAGCACATCAGCAGTGAGAATGTTAGAAGTGAGGGATGTATGCACACAGCTGTCAGGATGTCACCTTGGAAGGTATGGGGGGTGGCTTGTAATAGAAGGTATGGAGGTATTTCCTCCAAACAAGTCATACAAAAACACACACCTGTGTGTACAGTGGAGTCGGTGCAGTGAAAAAAGCATTGACTGGGAGTTTGGAGACTTGAGCATTATTCCAAACTTGCTGTCCAATTAACTGACTTCTGGTAAGTCAACCAGATTTTCTACTTGGGCATTGACTTTGTCCTCCAGAAAGTGAATTGGTGGCAACGAATGTTATAGAGTTTGCCTCTAATAATAATGTTTATGAATTTATTTTAGTTGAATTTGAAATACTTGTAGGAACAATACTGTACAAAAGAAGCATTTGTGTAGTTTTTCCTGTAAGAATTAGAAAATGGTCCAGTGGCCTCGGGAGTTACTTCCTATTTAACAAATTTACTTTCAATTAACACTGATTTATGAGGGCTTCCCTGGTGACTCAAACAGTGAAAAATCTGCCTCCAATGCAGGAGAGTCGGGTTTGATCCTTGGATTTGGAAGGGCCCCTGGAGAAGAGAATGACTACCCATTCCAATATTCTTGCCTGGAGAATTCCATGGACAGAGGAGCCTGGTGGGCTACAGTCTATGAGGTTACAGAGACAGACATGATTGAGTATACAGCACTTTCACTTTCATGAGGTTCCAGACTTAAAACTTCCTGGTGACCTGGGGAAGTGGTAAGCCTGGATGAGGAAGGCTGAGAGAGGGAGACCAAAAGAGTGTGGCTCAGTCAGGAGAGCTCAGGGCCCCGGCACTTCTTGAGCTTCTCCGATCCTTTGCCCTTGTTTATACAGTTTCATCCACCTTCCTCTCTACCTGATCAAATGCTAGCTATCCTTTGAAGATCTCCTCAAGTCACCTCTGTTCTCTTGCCCACCTCCAGCACCCAGCACATGTACCTATATCACGTTCAGCAAGATGTGTGTGTCTACGGTGCTTGTCATTCTCCACCAATGCTTGAACCCCTTCCCTAAATCTTGCTCAGGACACTGCACAGTACCCCACAACAGAAGGGGCTCAGTAGACACTGTACCTGCAGAGAAGCAAGACTCACACTGGTGCTTAAAACTACCCTCGTCTAGTCTATGTCCTAGGACAGGGACTCCACATGGTCTCAAATTCTAATGTATCAGCATATGTTTTATGTACCTTGTAATGAAGAGGAAGAAGGCTTGGGGCATAGTCACACCAAGGCTTTGTTGCTAGAACGTAGGCCACACAAGTCTTACTGAATTTATAAGCTGAAACTATCAAACCCTCCTATCTTAAAAAACAAAACCAAAAACACACCAAAAAAACCTGTCTTCCAGAATTTTCCACTGACATTTCCATTAACTATTTCCCCCCCCACACCCTCCCACACAAAAAAAACAACAAAAATGCCACACTGGTTTTATTGCTACTTGCCTTAATCACTCCAAAATCTTTCCCCTGCTACCATTTTCAGTCCTTTGTCTTTGCCTTCTCTACATTCCTCTAGAGATTTACTCCCCAAATATTTCTCCACCATCTGTTGAGTGTTCTGGAAACTGACTACAACCAAACAGAGGAGTAAATTCTCTTTGTTCTGAGGATGTTATAGTTAAAAGAAAAAATTTCAGCAGATAGGATTGAAGTTAGACAAGAAGAATCACTATTTGTGATTTAAGACTAGGGAGTTGTTTAAGAGCTTTGAAAGGAATATCTCCCAACCAAAATCATCAGCAGAAGCAGTAACTTTTGTAGCAGAGAAAATCTTTATGGGTATGTGATTTTTACTACACTGAGATCATCACTTACTTCCAGTATCTCTTTTCTAAGGAATGTAGTCTGAGATTCACTTTAATATTAACATGAGCAAGTCAAAGTAATAGGTATTCATAATAACTGAGATGTATAGAATTCCTTATATTTAGCCATAAAACGTCTCCACAAACTACTTCACTTAATCCCCACAATCTCCTTGGAGCTAATTATTGTTATCTGAAGCTCAGAGTGATATGTGAGTGATCCAAGGTCATATATTTAAGATCTTGTGGTACTGAGATTTAACTCACATCGATCTGACTCTAGTTGTATCATCTTCCCACTGGTAATAGCATATGAGGATAACCTAAGATCACCATGTAGATGTCAGCAGTAAATGCAATTTAGGATAAAAGGAAGGAGAAACTATGTTAGTAAATTTTCTATTCCATATCATGCTACATAAACTCTCCATCTTATAATCTAGTACAGAGGAGGCAGATAAACCAAAAGTAATTTTGGCTCAACTTTATTATCATCTTAGCAAAAGAAGACTGACTTTGTTTGGTTAACAGCAGTCAAGACCCTAGGTTCTACTTTAGAGGAGACTTTGCCTGGAATCTCACATTACTTTTAAATGGTTGTAGCATTCAGAACATTTAGGAGCACAGAAAAATCAGAGGTGACACCAGTCAGAGCCCTTGGACCGGGTCCCACAAGTGCTATAGCTAGCAAGGTGCTGAATTTTTGGTGCCATCTGGGGAGTCTTGTAGAAAGCACTGGGACAGCTGAGTTAGTGATGGGCATTCACAGGGCTTGAAACAATGAATATTTATCATAATTTGACATGAACATATTTTAATATTTTAACAACCATTATAGCCTACCCATCTGAACCTGCCAAATATCAGCTCCAGTTACAGATATCTTACTATGGGGATGTTTTGAAGGGGTTTAGGAAGAATGGTCAACTCTTGAGAAGGAAAACTGTAGAAAGAATGTGCGCTGTGGAATCAGAATAAATCTCGTTTGAAATCACAGTTCTGTCTACTTACTGCATATGTGTCCTTGGTGAAATTCCTTGTCCCCTCTAAACCTAAATTTTTTCATATATAAAACAGACAGAGTACCAGACTTGTTGGGTTATTGGGATTTAAAAATCAGATAATGCGTATTAAGTCCCTGATGTATAAAGGAGGTGCTTAATAAATATGGTTATTATTATTATTTTCCCTCGGTCTAAATCATTCACTAAAGTTGGGACATTTTCAGGAATAAGGAAAGAAGGAACAAGAAGTGAGCAGTAGAGTAGAAATGTGTTTGTGCTCAATCATGTCTGACTCAGTAGCCTGCCAGGCTCCTCTGTCCATGGGGTTTTCAGGCAAGAATACTGTAGTGGGTTGCCATTTCCTCCTCCAGGGGGCAGGGTACAGAAGTGTGTGTCAAATCCAGAGGATGAAAGGAAGACGATGCTGTTAAGAAGAGATGAAAAACAAGCAGTGAATAGGTTCTTTGTTCTTATTTAATACTCAGAGGGATCAGAGAGATCATATAATCCTGATCCCTCATTTTGTAGTTAAGGAAACTGTCAAGAGAGAGAGAGACTTATCTGAAGTCACACAGAATACTATTATCAATGGAACACACACAAGTTCTGAGCCCCAGGTGTGTGCTTTTTTCCTCTATATTACACAGCCCTCCTCCTCCACTCTTGGTTTCTAAGACCCAGCCCTGGTTTTATTTTCAGCACTCTGGGCCTCCTCCTAGGACACGTATCAGACAGGCCTCTCTTCTCTTCTGTCTGAAGTATGCCTAAACCCCGAGCAGTGCCTGTGAATTGGACTGAGAGTGAAAACAAGCGTGGGAGGAGAGAAAAAGGAAACGGAGTTTCCATGACGGGGCCTGTAAGACCTTCCACAACGGGTACATATTATCCTCGGTCACAGCCAAGACAGACATCACCACTGTTGTAAGGTGTTGTGGGAAATCCCAGGACGGCCAGTTTCTCGGTTTTTGAATAAGACAAACTCTACCTCAAGCCAGGCTGACAGCCCGCCATTCTCCATACCCCCAGGTTCTCCATACCTGCCACAGGCTCTCATGTTCCTTCACAGATAGGCAATGCCTTCCCAATCTGTAACCCTTTCCCATGTCACTGCGGTTTGGAAGACCATCAGAACAAAATTTACCCTGAGTGCAGCATTTTTGCATTCGAGACTTCTTATGATCTAAGGGAGCAGTTCAATCTATTCAAAGAGAAAAGAGGGATCCTATTTGATAAATAAAACCAAGAAAAATGCCTATTCACTTTTATAACTCTTTTCCCTTTCTCTTTTCATTCCCTCCTCCCCTCCTTACCCACAAATAAGCTTAGTTGAATGCATCCTGAAGACCATCTACAGACTCTTTTTCTCTCTTCTCTACTAAAGTTGTACATTTGGGAAAAAGGAATCTTGTGCTGTCCATGTTGGGAGACACTAATTTCTTTCCTCTGGATGGGCCATCATCAGGCATCAAAAATAAGAGGCATCAGTTCATTTGGACTGGTTTACAGGTAGTTCAGTCTAGAAACAGGAGTGAAAATGAGCAGATGTCTCGATCATCGAGTTAGTTCTGTGAATTACAGTCTCTAATGCTTCAGTATTATTTCCTTGGTAATGAAACTCTGTCCTTCAGGTTTCCTCTTCTTTTTCTTTCACAGTATCTACACCTTCTCCTCATCTTCTCAAATCTGTGCTCAAGCTTTTTGCAGTAGGCCCAGGTATGGGCCAGACACATAGTAGCACCGTGGGTACTGAAACACCAACCTTGGTCTTGCCCTTTAGGCAGTAAACATTTGGCAGTTATTAAGTGGGGATAGATGTTGGATCTTTTTCTCTTATTGTGTGAATCACGATCCGAGCTGAGAATAAATTTCCTCTCCTTTTTCTAATAGAATATGAATCATGAATCAAATGACTATGTTGGGTCTCCATGGCCACTGCTGCTGCTGCAGCTAAGTCACTTCAGTCGTGTCCGACTCTGTGTGACCCCATAGACGGCAGCCCACCAGGCTCCCCCATCCCTGGGATTCTCCAGGCAAGAATACTGGACTGGGTTGCCATTTCCTTCTCCAATGCATGAAAGAGAAAAGTGAAAGTGAAGTTGCTCTGTCTGTCCGACTGGTAGCGACCCCATGGACTGCAGCCCACCAGGCTGCTCCGTCCATTGGATTTTCCAGGCCAGAGTCCTGGGGTGGGTGCCGTTGCCATGGCCACTACATTATGTTTAATCACTAGACTCCGTCTACGTTTCAGTGGAGCAGAGGAGTTATGAGAAAAAGGTATTAGTACAGTTGGAAAGAATTTCTAAACTCCTTGGGGTGTCTGTGAATAAGAAACCATTTGTAAAACCTCTTTCTACCCCTCTTGTGATAGCTTCAGCAAGTTATCTCTGATGATATTCTCAGTAGAGACAGATAATAAACCTGACTTACCCTCCTCATAATAATGCTTCAAGTTATAGGAAAATTATACCAGATCTTTAGGTCTAATCACTCAAGCCTAATAACAAGTTTAGACAAAAATGTTGAAATCCTGCAACTGCCAATCTCCTATCCTGGGTACCACCGTGTACTGTCTAGAAGTCTAGAAAGTTCTCTTTTCTCTCTATTCAGAACCATTTGTGGCAGATGGAGTCACCGAGGCTCTCCTCCGAACCCTCATGGTCTCATCAAATCCCTTCCAGGGGGCTCTTTCATCTTGTCCTTGTTCTGCACTGGGCACCCATCTCTGCTCCTCCACCCACTGGTGGGTTCAATAGCAAGCAGGGCATGGGAAAACCCCAGCATACTCTTCTACCTTCCCCCAAACTCATGCAGGTGGTGACATGCTCAGCCTGGTTACTGCTGAGACCAGGTGTGTTGGAGGAGCAGACCCACTCCTCACTCAGGATTACATAGATCATTAAAGGGTCAATATATTCATCAATCCATCTATGAGAAGTACGACTTGAACACCAACCTGAGAGGTGGTTATCGATCTTGGGCTTTGCAGTAAATTTGGCCCAGTGTTGTCCAGTTGTATAAATTCCCCTTCTCCTCTCACCCAAGCATATATTGCTATAGTTTATCTCCTCACCAACCTCCTTGTGCAGCTTTTGAAGAAAGAGTCCATATCCACAAAAAAGCAAAATCGACTTAGGCTAGGTACTTTCAAGATTCAGAGTTACGAATACCAGAGCGGATGAAGTGAAGAAACTTTTCTCCTTGAGAACTTTTCAAAGCTAGAGTCAGACTGAAATGCAGCAAAAGCAAGGACGGCAGGGCACAGAGAGGAGCTTCTCAGGTGGGAAAGAACTCCTAGACACTCACCAAGTCATCAAAGGAACCCATGTTTTATGACGCTGCCAAGAGCACCCTTCTGATAACAGGAAGGAAAAAAAGGCAAAGAGACCATGTTCCAAGAGGCACAGTGATGCATTTCTTAAGGTTGAAGTCAGGGATGTGGGAGCTTTTCTCCTGCTGCTTCCCTCTTCTCTGCAGCCTGAGTTTTCTCCGACTTGTTTCGCCCTGTCTCCTGTTGTTGTTTAGTCGCTAAGTTCTGTCCGACTCTTGCGACCCCGTGCACAGTAGCCCTCCAGGCTTCTCTGTCCATGGAATTTTCCAGGTAAAAATACTGGAGTGGGTTGTCATTTCCTACTCCAGGGGATCTTCCTGATCCAGGGATCGAACCTGGGTCTCCTTTATTGCAGATGGATTCTTTACTGCTGAGCCACCAGGGAAGTTCCCTATCTCTTGGCACCATTCTAAATCAACACAATCTTAAAACTGAGGTGGAAGTTGTACTCACCTGTCCACTGGCAGAGAGCTGAGTTTGAGGCAATGCAGCTGTCAGTGCTGGGCACTGCCCTTCCCCTGTTTTGGGACGGAGGTGAGGACAGGGAGAAGGTATCATATTGCATATCGCACCTTTCTCTCTGTCTTCATGAAACTGCGTTTGCCGGCTTGAAAGGGGAAGCGGAAATGAGAAAACGCTCATACACACACACACACACACACACACACACACACACACACACGCACAGTCCCCGCCTCCTACCCCAGCCACATCCTCTGTTTAGCTCGGCACACTGCCGGTAGAACAAAATATCTGAGGTCCCCGGAGCTCACCACTAAGGAGCCCTTCCCGTCAAGAGCTGCGCTGCTCTTTCCGAGACAACAGGAGATCTTTTCCTATTAAGGGGAAGGTACAGCTCACTGAAGGATGTGTATAGAAAAAGTCTTCTAACCATGAAAGTGCCTCAAATAATTCCGTTGCCTCACTTAAAGCTTCTGTCCTCAGCAGGAGTTCAGTTCAGTTCAGTCGCTCAGTCGTGTCTGACTCTTTGCGACCCCATGAATCGCAGCACGCCAGGCCTCCCTATCCATCACCATCTCCCGGAGTTCACTCAGCAGGAGAAGTGTCTAAAAATGATAATGCTCTCTCCCCAAAATGATCTCACATTTGTTTCTGGGAAGATGCTTACAGCCCCATCACAAACTGCAGAGGGCTCTAAGCCAGAGTGCATCTGTTTTCATAACTCTTTCACACGCTCATGAAGTCCCCAGAAGCTTGTTTTCAAATACTGCACCATTGTAAGCAACTGTTTCTCTGTGTTGACTTCTTAATGTTTTATTTTTTGCTCAAACCAATTCAAAGTATTTCTTGTTAAATAACTGATTGATTTCTCACCCCCAAATCTGTCCCACCCTGGAGATGTCTTCCATTTACTGGCTTTCAGTTCCAAGAAGACTTACTAGACTCTAGATTTTCTTCCACCCCTCTGTCACTTTCACCTCTGACCAGCATTCAGTATCCTTGACGATCCCTCACCCCATCTCCCTCACCCTCATCTTTCTTCTTTGATGTGGCACCAAGTTATCTCCTATCTCTCTTTCAGGTCCTGATTCTGTTCCTTTCCTGTGTCATTTACTTACAAATATTTATCATAATATTTACCATACGAGGCACACCTCTGATGTACTGCTGGGACTGACTTTCATGTGTTCATTCTTTTCTTCCCAATTTTATGGCTATAACTACAGCTGGACCTCTTTTTACCATGTTCCAAAATTTCATTTCCAATTGCCAGTGGGACAACTTCATTGGATATTCACAATATAGTTATAGTGTCATGGAAAGAAGCCTAAATTTCTGCTCAGCAAATTAACTTCTCTAAATATTATTTTCTTCAAAGATAAGTAGGATGAAAATAATAATTCTCTCTCTCTCTAATACACACAGACACACACAATACATTCATTTACATGTAGGGATAAAAATGTCTAACCTCTTTTCCCAGTATATAGTAGGTGCTAAATATAAACTTTTCAGAGAATTAACTCAAAATCTACAAGTAAAAAACCAAATCTAGCACTCCCTTGGTCTCTTTAACACTATTTTTCCCCTGTACAAATTAACTACAAAAACTAACTAATGGAAGTCTTAAAATTGTTTTTAGCCTCAAGTTTCTGAAATTCACTACTTTCCTTAATTCTTATCTTCAACATGCTGGGGACAGGGAAAGTACCACCTCTATGCTGTCTGTCGTTGTTTAGTCAGTGAGTCACGTCCAACATTTTTGTGACCCCCATGGACTGTAGCCCACCAGGCTCCTCTGTCCATGGGATTCTCTAGGCAACAACCCACCGGAGTGGGTTGCCATGCCCTCCTCCAGTTTTCCCACCCCAGGGATTGAATCCGAGTCTCTTGCACTGCAGGCAGATTCTCTACCACTCAGCCACCAGGGAAGCCCTGGACACATTAACTAACACCTCCAGGCCTCGACTTCCTGTCTGCAAAATGAAGATAATCTTCCTAAAGGACTAGTTGCAAAACTCTAGGAAAACTCTAGTCCCTGCAGCCACCAAAGTGACCTTAATCATTAAAGAAGCAAATCTTCATTTCACAAAAATTTATTTCACAAGCAAATTTTGAGAGTTTTTTTGTTAATTAAAAAAAAGATCTGTGATTTTTTAAATAAATATTTTCTTCTTTAAAAGCATTTGCTGAAAGACAAAGATGCTGCTGTACGATCCCTAGGAAGACAAAGAAGTCCAGAGTATTCTATGTTTGTCTTATTCCTCAATTGTAGAGTATTTCTCTCTCTCCCTCTTATCTACCCTTCCTATGTCCTCTGATAACATTGTGTGTGTGTATGTTCAGTCTTTCAGTTGTGTCTGACTCTTTGCGACCCCTTGGACTGTAGCCTGCTGGGCTCCTCTCTCCATGGAATTCTCCAGGGAAGAATACTGAAGTTGGTAGTCATTTTCTTCTCCAGGGAATCTCTCCCGCCCAGGGATGGAGCTTCTATATCTTTCACTCTGTAAAGTTCTCTCATCATATATTCCACAGACTTCCTGAAACCTTGACCAATTGTCCTTTTTCTGCTAGATGTAGTTCAAGATTTAAGGAGGTTTTTAGGAGATTTTGCTCGTTCCCCCCTCCCCCCAGTTAAAAATAAAAACCCTTAAACTATCTGAGATGTGGAGTTATCTCTCTACTGCCCATGCAATTCAGTAGTTTAACGCCTTATCACGTGGGCAACTTGTCATTCTAGGGTGACCTCCCTTATGCTTTATGACATTTAGTAAGAACACTGAACTAGGAGTAAAAAAGCCATTGGCTTTAACACTAGCTATATGCTGGTTACTCAGTTTCTCTGGCTATCAGCTTCCTTTCTGACAAATAGAGAAAGATTTTGTAAGATTTTCTTGGCTCTAGAAATCTACACATACTTTTCTCTCATGTACCTATGTGTGGTTTCTTACAGAAAATGAAAATATTAAGTGACAGATCTTTGGTAAGAAATCATTAGAAAGGCAAGAGAGAATGTGTTAGGGAACAAAGTGTTACCCATTACAAAGCTAAGTAAAAATGGCCTTTGAATGATATTGTCCTCCACACATGTNGAAGTCAAGATGGCCTTAGGAAACATCACTACGAACAAAGCTAGTGGAGGTGATGGAATTACAGTTGAGCTATTTCAAATCCTAAAAGATGATGCTGAGAAAGTGCTGCACCCAATATGCCAGCAAATCTGGAAAACTCAGCAGTGGCCACAAGACTAGAAAAGGTCAGTTTTCATTGTAATCCTAAAGAAAGGCAATACCAAAGAATGTTCAAACTACCACGCAATTGCACTCATCTCACACACGCTAGCAAAGTAATGCTCAAAATTCTCCAAGCCAGACTTCATCAGTACGCGAACTGTGAACTTCCAGATGTTCAAGCTGGGTTTAGAAAAGGCAGAGGAACCAGAGATCAAATTGCCTACAATAGTTGGATCATCAAAAAAGTGAGACAGTTCCAGAAAAACATCTATTTCTGTTTTATTGAGTATGCCAAAGCCTTTGACTATGTAGATCACAACAAACTGTGGAAAATTCTTAAAGAGATGGGGATACCAGACCACCTGACCTGCCTCCCAAGAAATCTATATGCAGGTTAGGAAGCAACAGTTAGAACTGGACATGGGAAAATAGACTGGTTCCAAATTGGGAAACGAACATNAAACTGTGGAAAATTCTTAAAGAGATGGGGATACCAGACCACCTGACCTGCCTCCCAAGAAATCTATATGCAGGTTAGGAAGCAACAGTTAGAACTGGACATGGGGAAATAGACTGGTTCCAAATTGGGAAAGGAACATGTCAAGGCTGTATATTGTCACCCTGCTTATTTAATTTATATGCAGAGTACATCATGAGAAATGCCAGGCTGGATGAAGCACAAGTTGGAATCAGGATTGTCGGGAGTAATATCAGTAACCTCAGATATGCAGATGACACCACCTTATGACAGAAAGTGAAGAAGAACTAAAGAGCCTCTTGACGAAGGTGAAAGAGGAGAGTGAAGAAGTTGGCTTAAAAGTAAACATTTAGAAAACTAAGATCATGGCATCCGGTTCCATCACTTTATGGCAAATAGATGGGGAAACAATGGGAACAGTGGCTGACTTTATTTTTTTGGACTCCAAAATCACTGCAGATGATGACTGCAGCCATGAAATTAAAAGACGCTTGCTCCTTGGAAGAAAAGCTCTGACCAACCTAGACAGCATATTAAAAAGCAGAGACATTGCTTTGCCAGCTAAGGTCCAGTTAGCCAAAGCTATGGTTTTTCCAATAGTCATGTATGGATGTGAGAGTTGGACTGTAAAGAAAGCTGAGCACCGAAGAATTGATGCTTTTGAACTGTGGTGTTGGAGAAGACTCTTGAGAGTCCTTTGGACTTCAAGGAGATCCACCCAGTCCATCCTAAAGAAAATCAGTCCTTAATATTCATTGGAAGGACTAATGCTGAAGCGGATACTCCAATACTCTGGCCACCGGATGCTAATAGCTGACTCATTTGAAAAGACTCTGATGCTGGGAAAGATTGAAGGTGGGAGGAGAAGGGGACAACAGAGGATAACATGGTTGGATGGGATCACCTACTGAATGGACATGAGTTTGAATAAACTCCAGAAGTTGGTGATAGACAGGGAGGCCTAGCGTGCTGCAGTCCATAGGGTTGCAAAGATCGGACATGACTGAGTGACTAACCTGAACTGAAGGAATAAAAAGCTACACTGGCAAATGTGAGTTAGCAAAAGTACCAAGATGGAAAATATAGGGTATGCTTGGGAAAACTCAAGTAATGCCAGGTAAGTTGAATGATAAAGAATGAGAGGAACATAAGATTGTTAAGATAGTTTGAGGCTAGAAATCTGAAGGAATTCCTTGGATGTCATGGTTCAGGGTTTGAAGTTTGCTTTATTTTGTAAACTTTTCTTTTGAAATAATTTCAAATTTATGAAGGAATTGTAAGCAGAGTAAAGAGAACTCCAGGACACCTGTCACACTGACTGACAATGGTTAATATTTTGGATTATCACATAAGATATTTTGAGGCTAGAAATCTGAAGGAATTCCTTGGATGTCATGGTTCAGGGTTTGAAGTTTGCTTTATTTTGTAAACTTTTCTTTTGAAATAATTTCAAATTTATGAAGGAATTGTAAGCAGAGTAAAGAGAACTCCAGGACACCTGTCACACTGACTGACAATGGTTAATATTTTGGATTATCACACAGTCTCTTTTTTCTTAATTTTAAGAATAATTTGCAGATGTCATGTCACCTTAAAACAAAGCTTCTAATTTTCACAAGTCTAGTACAATGATCAAAATTAGGAAATCTGACAATGATACAATATATCTAAGATAGATCTTATTCAAACTTAGCTTTTTCCTCCATGAAGTGTAGAATCACACATAGCACATAGACTTCATGTCTCTTATCTCCTTTCATCTGGAATTGCTCTTCAATGTCCCTTTCTCTCTCACGACCTTGACGTTTTGGAAGAGTATCGTTCTTCCATTGCGTAGTGACCCCTAGGTTGGTTTGTCTGCAGTTGCCTGTGATTGACTTTGGGTTAGACGTTAGGAGCTCCAGCAGTCTCAGAAGAAGGCCAGGATTTCATCTCTGGTCTGTCTGATTATGAAGACTGTATCATTGCTGCTGGCTTATAAATCCACTCATTCTGATGGCCATACTAGGAGCGACCTTTGTCATTGCCTTGGTAACTGATATAACCAGTCTCTTTCTTTTGAATCAACTTTATTTATTTACTTCGGTCACGCTGCTCAGTTTGTGGGATCTTAGTGGCTAGTGACGAAAGTAACCTCTTTGACTTTCAGTCAGAAGCATTTTCTAATTATAGCCTATGCTTTCTCCTGAGGAGGGAGGAGAGGATCTGGGGGCCCGAGGGAGAAGGCATAGGGAGCAAACACTGTTGGGGGTGGAGGACTGCAGGGTAGGGAGACCTGTGAAATCACGAGGCCTCTTCTGGC
Organism: Oreotragus oreotragus; assembly: GCA_006410675.1. NCBI lineage: Eukaryota > Metazoa > Chordata > Mammalia > Artiodactyla > Bovidae > Oreotragus > Oreotragus oreotragus. Next base: position 268,684 of record SJYX01021753.1, on the reverse strand, counting down.
TTCCCGGATATGGGCTGCGGAGCCGCCCAGTGGTGCCTGCGGGCTTCAGGATGCAGGACACATCTGCGCCCTTCTTGGCTCGTTCTGCCAGAGCCCAGGAGATTGGCAGGGACCCTAGAGAAGACCCACTCTTCTCTTGGGGGCAGGGCAGATGCTGAGCAGCTGAGCAAGCGGGACTATGCAGGCAGGCATGAAGGGCCATCTCCTCCAGCTAATTGGTTGTCCAGAAGCCCTGGAACACAGCTTCCTCCCAGGCTCCCCCTTCCCTTGGGAGGCTGAGAGTTGACTTCTCTACCTTCTCAAACCCAGTGGCTCTCTAGGCCCCTCGAGAGAGATTTGCCTGGGAAAAAGAGAGCTGAAGGGCAGATGGAACCTCAAAAGGGCAAAAGCAATAGAAGAACCAGGCTTCTCTTCTGATTTTTGCTTAAAAGACAAGAGACCCCTAGGATAGAAGACAGAGGACAAATTTGCAAGGCCTTGCCTGGGTGGGGAAAGGTTAAAAGCTACAGAGAAAGATAGCTCTGAGAGTAAAGAAAAAGATCCCCATTAAATATCTATATGTTTTCCCACTCCTAAAAATAATAGGCTGAATGTGAGTGGACTGGCCCTAGGGTTGAAATAAAGGAAGATTTCTGTGGAATTTTGTTAAGTTTTATGTCACTTTAAAGGGGTAGATAAACTTGATAGATCCATCTTGGATATTGAAGGAAGGATGGGCTGATGCTTGAAGGAACAGCATGTTTCACAGGGAGATGGTAATGAAGAGAGAGGCGGCTGTCAGGATTTGAATCACTGCCTTGTCACTAACCAGCTATGTGAGTTTGGGCAAGCTGTGTAGCCTTGAAGCCTTATCTTCTCATGTAACATGGGACAATTATAATGCCCTCTGGTGTTGTGAGAGTGAAATGAGAGGGTGTATAAAATTTAGTATATCACCTAGTATATAAGAAGTGAGCAAAAAATTTAGCTGTTATCACACTTTTTAGTTATAATGAAAAGTGCTGGGTTGAGGGTGAAGAAAACCATTCTTGTATTTGTATATCTTTCAAGATATCTAGTTATTTTCTTGGTAAATAATATCTTCTTTCCCCTACATGTCCTTTATGTAAAAAGGCAGTATTGTGTGAGATCCATGATCTGTTTCCAGTTGTGATACTAAGTCACGTTTTGAGCTAATGCAAATTATGTCACTACTCTGAGCCTTAATCCCCCCAAATATACATGGAGAAAGTGAACGTGTTAGTTGCTTAGTCAAGTCTGACTCTTTGTGACCCCATGGACTGTAGCCTGCCAGGCTCCTCTGTCCATGGAATTTTCCAGGCAATAATACCGGAGTGGGTAGCCATTCCCTTCTCCGGGGGATCTTTCTGACCCAGGAATGGAATCCAAGACTCCCACTGCAGGTAGATTCTTTACTGTCTAAGCCACCAGAGAAGCCGCATACATGGAGAGGATAACACCTTTTTTGGGGGTTGCTAGTTAATAGCATAGTGTTTTGAGCAAGATGGCCTGGATTTAAATGATAACTTCAAACTTACTAGCTGTCTGACTTTGAGTATTGTAATTAACACCTCTGGACTTCAGTTTCCTCCACTGTTAATTGGGGGTTATCATACCATGCATCTTGTTGAACTTTCAAAGGGCCAGTTAGGGCATTAAAGTATAAGCTGCTTAACCCAGAGCTCTGCACAAAGTAGGCATCTTCAAAGTGAAACTGGTAGTTGGTAGCTTTTTGGTCTAAGTGAAATTGCCTACAAAATATTTTTCCAATCACATTTCTTTTGCCTAAGACAAGAAGGAGATAATGAGCATGCACATTTAAAATTCTTCTTCTGTTTCCCCACTTCGATCCACTGAAAAAGTATCTGAGAATATTTGTTCAGAATCGAACCCTAGGTCAGGATGTTTTCTACGCCTTCTCATAATGGCGAACAGCAACCACATCACCAAAAGTAAGAGTCATGACCATTTTGCCATCCTTAATCTCTCTTACAAAATTTGTTTCTTTGCATCCTGACCTGGGGCTGGAGAAGCTCTACAATATTTCTGTTTACTCAAGTCTCAGTGTTAAACTGCTATTACAGTGCGGCTGATCACTAATTAGGTTATCTTGGTGTGGAGGTGGAAAATGATGACTTTAAACCTTGTTTTAAAAACTTGTTGCTGCAAGCAATCAAAGCCATCTTTGATCTGCAAATTTATCACATTTTATAATTCACGTTAAAATTTTAAGCTACTGTTTTTAAAATCAAGAAGGGAATATGTGCTATAATTTCCATTGGAATGCAAATCAAATTGGAATAAAAAAACCTTACACCCGTGGGGGAAAAAAAAGAAGAATCGAACCCTAACCTGCTCCTTCACTCCTGTCCCTTCAGTCCTCTTTTCTCCACAGTAGCCAACAAGGCCCATCTATCAGCTCTCAAGCACCTTTGTCATGCAGAGTGGACTAGCTGCTAGCTACCGAGCCCCGCCCCCCCTCACACCAACACAGGCGCACTCATCCTGCACCACACACATCATTTCTCAAAAACCAAATTAAAGTCACCGTCCATCCACGAAGAGAAGCCTCTCTCCTAGCGCCTTCTCCCAGGAGAATCCTCACTTTTCATTGACATCACCCTCCACCCCCCCATCCTCTCACACAAGCACAAACGGGTCCCCATTCCACTTCTCCTCCCCTACTCTATTGCTCAGCAATTATATTCTTCGCCTCCCAGTGTCATGCTAATACAGGCTCCTGACACAGCTGCCCAGATTAAATTAGAGCCCAAACCAGCAGGCTGACTAATTATATTTTCAGCCTGGAATTTTCTTCCCCCACCTTTGGGGTACAGGGCCTATGAGAAGTAAATGAGCACTGCCAATATTTGCTGAGGACATTTGACTCTTCTTGCCTGGGTGGTTTTGTCTTCCCCAACCAATCTGGGCCCCTGGAATTAGATTAGATCAGAAAGAGAGAAGAGACTTTTACTCAAAGGACCTACCTAAATCCCATCCATCCTTCTGCCAGCTGTGCCTGGCCACTATCATCAGGCCAAGGAAGAAAGAATGGCACAGAACTCTCTCAAAACTGAGATTCTACTCCTACTTTTGGGAGCCCTTCCCCTCTTCCTACCTCCCAAGTCTTTTCTCCAAATATTCATTGCCACTTACCCTGCAGTGTCGTTGTCGTTCAGTTGCTAAGTCGTGTCCAGCTCTGCGACCCCCTGGACTGCAGCACACCAGCCTTTCCTGTCCTTCACTACCTCCCGGAGTTTGTTCAAGCTCATGTCTGTTGATTTGGTGATGTCATCAAACCATCTCATCCTCCGTTACCCCCTTCACCACCTGCCCTCAATCTTTCCTGGCATCAGGGTCTTTTCTTCTACCTCTATCTCAAGTGAAAAAGAAGGCTACTTTCCATACGGAATTCTGTTTTACAGCCTGTCCTCCAGCCTTTGCCTTCACGTTGTTTTAGTCAGCTGTGTTCGACTCTTTGCTACCCCATGGAGTGTAGCCTGCCAGAGTCCTCTGTCCATGGGATTCTCCAGGCAAGAATACTGGAGTGGGTTGCCATTCCCTTCTCCGGGGGATCTTCCCGACCCAGGATCGAACCCACGTCTCCTATGTTTTCTGCCTTGGCGGGCATGTTCCTTATAGCTGAGCCACCTGGGGAGCCTTGCCTTTAAGACTGGAACATAACTAATATCTCAAATGGCCTAGAGACAAAGTTTGCCAGTCTTTAATTTCTTCATTCAATTAATATTGGTTGTGTGCTTACCATACATCCCATAGTGAGGTAGATGTGAAAGTATGAAAGTGAAAGTCGCTCAGTCGTGTCTGACTCTTTGTGACGCCATGGACTATATAGTCCGTGGAATTCTCCAGGCCAGAATACTGGAGTGGGTAGCCTTTCCCTTCTTCAGAGGATCTTCACAACCCAGGGATCAAATCCAGGTCTCCCGCATTGCAGGTGGAGTCTTCACCAGCTGAGCCACAAGGGAAGCCCAAGAATATGGGAGTGGGTAGCCTATCCCTTTTCCAGTGGACCTTCATGACCCCGGAATCGAACCTGGAGTCTCCTGCGTTGCAGGCAGAGCCTTTGCCAACTGAGCCGTCAGGGAGGCCCCCGTGAAAGAATGTAAAGGCACAGTTCCTGCTTTGAAGAAGAGCAGGGGCTCGTGATTGGCCTACGTACGTACAGATGTGCCTTTGGGAGCTCTGCTGCTGCTGCTAAGTCACTTCAGTCGTGTCCGACTCTGTGTGACCCCAGAGACGGCAGCCCACCAGGTCCCCCATCCCTGGGATTCTCCAGGCAAGAACACTGGAGTGTGTTGCCATTTCCTTCTCCAGTGCGTGACAGTGAAAAGTGAAAGTGAATTCGCTTAGTCGTGTCTGACTCTTAGCGACCCCAGGGACTGCAGCCCACCAGGCTCCTCCATCCATGGGATTTTCCAGGCAAGAGTACTGGAGTGGGGTGCCATTGCCTTCTCCACTTCGGGAGCTCAGGTCTACTCTAAGGCTGCGTGGGGAGATGACACAGCAGGGAGCGCCTGGCAGCAGGAGCTCAGTTACTCTGAGTCCAGGACCAGGACGGTGATGCCCAGAGAGACAGGGATAAATAAGGAGACAGACAGCTCTCCTAACTCACCATCTGTGTGTCCCTAAGTTTGCACGTCCAGGAGAGGGTCTGATGAGCTCTCTTCACCAATATCCAAAATGAAATGTCCCCCTGGGGTTTTGCCCCAGGCCCTCCAGAGGGGATGCGTATCCTTCACACATGACCTACACAAGGTCTGCCTCTGGCCCTGGGTGCAGTCAGCTCCATGTTGTGCTGCCAGTTTTTGGATAAAGCCTGAACGATAATTTTAGGGAGCGTGAGCCACCATCCTCAGTAAGGCACAGTGGACCAAACAGACACCAAAATAAACACAATGTACAAACTTTATTTAACAAATTAAGTGGTAAAGTCCAACAGGCTTTATATTAAGTCCATTTCATATGAAGAGAAAAACTGACTAGAAGAAAATTTATCTTGAACACTGTATAGTAATCTACTTGAATTTAACTGAGCTCTGTTGCTGGGAGGAATACACCTCACACACAGGTATGGATGAACAATTTGTACATTTTTCAAGTATTCACTGAATACTGCCTTAGATATACTTGTACATTAAATGTGAAAAAGATTTAACTGCTTATCCCCAGATACACTTCTTTATAGTTGATCTTTTGGAAGAGTAGTTCTAAAGAACAGGTGGTTTTGGCTCACAAATCATGTAATGACTCCAGCCTGGACGTTCTGGACACCCAGTCTCCACCACCCTTCTTCAAAATCAGATGGGTGTGGGTATTTGAAAAGTTCTCTGGGTAGCATGATATACTGTTACTTGTAGTGCTGGCCAAAGGACAAATCCGAGCTGGCAGCGACTTGCATGTCCACTTCTGGCCAAGGCAATGATTGGACTGCCAGACACTTGTTTTTAAGACCCTTCTTCAGAGTAAGCAATTGAGTATACCAGGATGAGATGATCTGGGTCTGAAATTTCATAGCCCTTCAGGATTCTGCCACTTCATCAGCTCATGCCTTGTATGGGTTTATTCATATTTTTATAGGCTGACTTTCATACTTCTCTTCACACCTGGGCCTTGTCTTCCTCCCCAGTGACACTGGGTGATCAAAAGATTATGAACCTTGCAGTCAGGTAAGTGTGGGTGAGAGTCCCGCCATGGCACTGAACAGGTGCACACATTGTTTGGTTATATACTTTTTCTTAACTATTTAGTCCTTATCTGCAAAAGACAAAACCATGTTTCTTTGTAGTTTCTTGGGGAATATTATATCAGTCAAAGTTCTTCAGGGAAACAAATCCAATTATATGTATTTATTTATTGTAGGGATTGGCTCACTTGATTTTGGAGGCCGAGAAGTCCTACAACCTGTTGACTGCACACTGGAAGGAAGATAATGCAATTCAGTCCAAGTCTGAAGGCCTGAGGACCAGGGGCCTGCCGAGTCCCAGTCTAAAGGCCCAAGAAGCCGGAGCACCTATATCTGAGGGCAGGAGAAGATGGATGTCCCTCAGGCAGGGAGCACAGACTGGCCCTTCCTGCACCTTTTTATTCTGTTCAGGGGCCCAGCACATTGGGTGACGTATACTTGCACTGGTGAGGGTGATCTTTACTTAGTCTCCTATCTAAATGCAAACATTTCCCAGAAACACCCTCACAGACACACCCAGGAATGTTTTGGAGGTTATCTGGGTATCCCTTAGCCCAGTCAAGTTGACACATAAAATTAAGCATCACAATTTTAAATTAAAAAATGGTGTGAAATTGACTGGAGGCATGCTAAGTTGCTTCAGTTATGTCCGACTCTGTGACTCTACGGACTGCAGCGTGCCAGGCTCCTCTGTCCATGGGATTCTCCAGGCAAGAACACTGGAGTGGGTTGCCATGCCCTCCTCCAGGGCATCTACTTGATCCAGGGATCAAACCTATATCTCCTGCATTGGCAGGTGGGTTCTTTACTACTAGGGCCATGTAGCGATACGCTAATTTTCTTTCTCATTTCCTTAAGCTCATAGATGATTCACAAGAGTTCACTGTAACTGTTTTCCCAGTATCTGGATCAGAGACACCTAACAGTTTGCTTATAAATGGACTAAAAGTAGTTCAAGAAAAAAATCTTACAAAGCGCTAATGAGTATTGCAGCTACTTACAACAACACTGAGAGACAATTGCAAAACAATACAAAGTTTATCAAGTGTTCAATTAACTGGCAGTGCCTTCAGAATATGGGAGAGGAACACATAATTCGGTTTTTTCTTAATTTTGAAAGTGCTGTAGGCCTCTGCAGTTAACTAGACCAGCTGCTTAGTCAGGGCCATTTTTATCCCTCCACTCATCTTCTCAGCCACTTCCCCCCGCAACATATCCCCCAGCCAAAAAATGACTTAGCCAAGAGCAAGCAGTGTGGAGGAGGAGTCTAAAAGGAGGTTAACCTTCTTGGTTGTTAAACCTGCCACATCTCCTCTTCCAAGAAGTCTGGCTTCATAATGCAGCTCATAATTTTTTAATTGAAGAGTAGTTTATTTACAATGTTTTTGTGTACAGCAAAGTGATTCAGTTAATGCATATATATATGTGTGTGTGTATATATATACACACACACATATATACACATGTATATATA
>SJYX01021753.1:194452-258403 GCA_006410675.1 Oreotragus oreotragus | reverse complement strand
TTTTTCTGGAACTTTCTTGCTTTTTTGATGATTAGGCAGATGTTGGCAATTTGATCTCTGGTTCCTCTGCCTTTTCTAAAACCAGCTTGAACATCTGGAAGTTCACGGTTCATGTACTACTGAAGCCTGGCTTGGAGAATTTTGAGCATTACTTTACTAGCATGTGAGATGAGTGCAATTGTGTGGTAGTTTGAGCATTCTTTGGCATTGCCTTTCTTTGGGATTGGAATGAAAACTGACCTTTTCCAGTCCTGTGGCCACTACTGAGTTTTCCAAATTTGCTGTCATGCTGAGTGCAATACTTTCACAGCATCATCTTCCAGGATTTGAAAATTCCATCACCTCTGCTAGCTTTGTTCATAGTGATGCTTTCTAGGGCCCACTTGACTTCACGTTCCCGGATGTCTGGCTTCAGGTGAGTGATCACAACATCGAGATTATCTGGGTCGTGAAGCTCTTTTTTAATATCGTGAAGCTCTAATTTAAGGTATTCCTGTTCTTTAAGGAGCTTCTGTCCTCACTCCCTATGTTGTTGTTGTGGTTCAGTCACCCAGTCATGTCCGACTCTTCATGACCCCATGAACTGCAGTACACCAGGCCTCTCTGTCCCTCACCATCTCCAGGTGTTTGCCCAAGTTCATGTCCATTGCATCAGTGATACCATCCAGCCATCTCATCTTCTGATGCCCGTTTCTACTTTTGCCCTCAATCTTTCCCAGCATCACTGTCTTTTCCATGGAGTCAGTTCTTCGCATCAGAAGGCTAAATATTGGAGCTTATACTTCAGCATCAGTCCTTCCAATGAGTATTCACGGTTGATTTCCTTTAAGACTGACTAGTTTGATCTTGCTGTCTAAGGGACTCTTAAGAGTCTTCTGCAGCACCACAGTTTTAAAGTATAAATTTTTCAGCAGCCAGCCTTCAGCTCTCACAACCATACATGACTACTAGAAAGACCATAGCGTTGACTACATGGACCTTTGTTGGTAAAATGATGTCTCTGCTTTTCAACACTCTGTCTAGGATTGTCATAGCTTTTCTGCCAAGAAGCAATGGTCTTCCAATTTCATGGCTGAAATCACCATTCACAGTGAATTTAGAGCCCAAGAAGAGGAAATCTGTCAGTGCTTCCACCTTTTTCCCTTCTGTTTGCCATGAAGTGATGGGGCTGGATGCCATGATCCTAGTTTAATATTTAGTTTTATACTGGCTTTTTCACTTTCCTCCTTTACCTGCATCAAGAGGTTCTTTAGTTTCTCTTTGCTTTCTGCCATTAGAGTGGTATCATCTGCATATCTGAGGTTGCTGATGTTTCTCCCGCCAATCTTGGTTCCAGCTTGTAAACTCTTCCAGCCCGGCATTTCTCATGATGTGTTCAGGGTAAAAGTTAAATAAACAGGATGACAACAAAGAGCCTCATCGTACTCCTTTCTCAATCCTGAACCAGTTAGTTGTTCCACACAGGAGGTTTCTAACTGTTGTTCTTCACCTGCATACAGGTTTCTCAGGAGACAGGTAAGATGGTCTGGCATCCCCATTTCTTTAAGAGTTTCACTCCCTATAAGCTCCATGAATAGGGATAGGAACCCTTTCAGGCCGAAGTCCTTCTGTAAACACACATTCTTTCTTTCTCTGTTTTTGTCCCTATCTCTTATACACACACACACAGACATAAAAACACACAGACACATACACGTTTGTTATGGAGCATACTTTAGGCACCAGAGAGATACCTAGATCTTGGGCTAATTTGGTTCCTAAGAGAGGGAAATATCCTGGATAAGCCAAGGGAACTGGATGGAATGCTTCTAGAAAAGACAGAGAGGGAAGGACCTACTTCAGCACCTTTTCTTCCCTATTTTGACCCATTTTTCGTTCCCCTTTTTGCATTCAAAACAAACATTTAACATCTCATTTTAGTCTTTACTCTTGCCACGCACATGGACATTTTACAACATATTTAATTCAGTTACTTATACAGTGTTATAAGCATTTTAAAGGCATAAGCTCTCTGAGGCCTGGAACAAAGATACTTTAGTAAAGAATTTTCAACAAGAACTTCTCACTGAAAGACAAAAATAGGATTTCTGTGAGAGCAGAGGGAAAATAGGACAGGTTGAAACCAAGATCAAATATCCTGAGTTTAAATGTCAGGAGATTATTCCTGAGAACACTTGTGAAATTACATTTTCTAGTGTTTAAATGACTTTTCTCATTTTTATGTAAACAATAATATCATGTATTATTGAAAGAAAGTTGACAAGAAACTTGTCAATCCAATTCTCCACTAGATCCCTAGTGCCCAAAACTGTCTGGCCAGCTTAGGTGCTCAGAAAATGTTTATGTAATGATGGCCAGGTCATCCTGCCAGTGATGTGGGACTCTTTTCCGTTGCAGCACACAGACTCTAGTTGTGGCATGCAGGCTCTGTAGTTGTGGTGAGTGGATTTAACTGCTTCATAGCATGTGACTTCTTAGTTTCCCAACTAGGGATCAAACCCATGTCTCCTGCAATGCAAGTGAATTCTTAACCACTGGACATCCAGGCAAGTCCCTGATGTGGGATTCTTGAGATCAACTCTCATGGTTCGGTTCAACACATGTAATAGACATAGTACATTTTGTGCTACAGAAATGACATTGAAAAGAAGATAAGTTTTGACATGAAGAGAGCACTCATTCTGTAGGAGACATGAACAAACAGAACGGTTGTGATCATTTAGCACATAATAGTACGGCTATGGTAGAGGTAAAAAAATGACTGGAAGGATAGGCTCATTAAAAAGGTGGCATGCACTAGAAAGATGAATGGGTTTTTAACAGAGAATGGACATTATTTGTTGGGAGGCAAAATACTCTAATCTGAATATAATTTGGATATAATAATGGTTGTAGGAGACGAAGGAGGGAGCATGAGAAGATCAGGTTATTTGAAACATGCAAAGAAGCCAGGGATCCTGGAGGAGAATGTGCAAGGTAAAGAGGACCCAGGGTCTAGTCAGAAGAAGGAAAGATATATAAGTCACTGGAAGGACTTTGTGAAGAAAGTGTGACGCTGTTGAAAGCTTTTGAGCAAACAGTGGCAATAGTTCTCACTTCAGTGCTAGGCTGAGAACAGACTTGTATTAGGGATGTAAAAAAGAGGACCAGTCAGGAGACTATGACAATCACCCAGGTAGAGATGATGATGACTCAGACCAGGGTCGTAGCAGAACCGGTGGGATTCTGAATATACTTGGAAGGTTAGACCGATCAAAGTTTGTTAACGGGTTGGAAGAGTAAGAGAAAGAGAGTGCACAGGAATGATCTCAAGCTCTTTGGCCAGAGCCCCTAGAGAGTGGGATTTTGTCAGTGGTAACTGAGAGGTCGGGGAAGGCAATGGCACCCCACCCCAGTACTCTTGCCTGGAAAATCCAATGGACGGAGTACCCTGGTGGGCTGCAGTCCATGGGGTCGCTAACAGTCAGACAGACTGAGCGACTTCACTTTCACTTTTCTCTTTCATACATTGGAGAAGGAAATGGCAACCCACTCCAGTATTCTTGCCTGGAGAATCCCAGGGACGGGGGAGCCTGGTGGGCTGCCGTCTATGGGGTCACACAGAGTCGGACACGACTGAAGTGACTTAGCAGCAGCAGCAACTGAGAGGTAGAAGCCTGGAGGAGGATAAGATTTAGAGAGAGAAGGATTCAGCTTTAGACAAGTTTAGCTTGAGATGTCTCTGACTCATAACTTGGTGATAATCAAGTTGGCTGTCGAATATATGGGTCTGGCATCCATGGGGTGGTCTGAACTGAAGATACATACTTGGGCATGAACACTTACAGCAAAGATGGCTTTAGAATATAATCATAAAGAGTTAGATGCAGGAAATTAGTATCAGTAGAGTTAGTATAGACTCAGAAAGGTAAGTTTTAGAAGGAAGTTAGAAAGTATTGGGATTTCAAAGTCTGTGTTTTGAATCACCATGTTGGATTGCTTTCAGAGGGATTATAAATTCTCTGTGTCCTAGTGATGTGAAATGTGTTTTAAGAAAGCTGAAGAGACTCTTACACATTTGACTAACAATGTATTTTAAACTGGTAAAACAATATTTTACTATAAAAATAAAGAAAAAATCAAACATATCTTACTGCCTAAGGAATAACCGGAGTCTGTTGTGTTTCTTTCCTACTTTTTTTCCTTTGACTATTTGAAAATGCTGGATTCTTCCAAAATTCTACCAAAATAAGCTGTTTATAAGGCAGAGCTTATTTTTTGCTTTCCATGGCAAGGGAGATCATTGTGTTGTCAGAGTCTTAGGGGTGTTTTGCTTTTTTAAATTTTTTTAAGAGGGACTGGGAGGGGGTTTGGATATTTATAATGTGAAGGTGTAGTTTACGAAGAGTGTTTCAGTATGAGATGTGAAGATGACAGGAAAAAGACAATGATATGACAGTTTAGGATTAAGAAAGAGAGAAAGGCAAGGATTATGAAGTGAGAATTTTGAAGAGTCTTAGATGGTAAGGAGTCACCTGATACTATCATTCAATATTCATTTAAACTTTTTTCCTCCTTTCTTTCAGCAAAATTCCTAAAATAAACAGTAAAGCATTTGAAATAATTTTCCTCCTGGGCAAGAGCTTTTTGAATAGGGAAATCAGGTTAATGCATACAGTAAGCTATATGGGGGTAGAAAATTGTCAGTTCTTAGCACACATTGCAGACAATTGAGGTCACATTGTGTACAAGATTTTCCTGTGCCGCAGGATCAATCCCTGGGTAGAGAAGATCCTCTAGAGGAGGAAAATGGCAACCCACTCCAGTATTCTTGCCTGAAAATTTTGATGGACAGAGGAGCATGGCAGGCTACATTTCAAGGGGTAACAAAGAGTTGGACACAACTCTTGAGAAATCTGTATGCAGGTCAGGAAGCAACAGTTCAAACTGGACATTGAACAACAGACTGGTTCCAATAGAAAAGGAGTATGTCAAGGCTATATGTGGTCACCCTGCTTATTTAACTTCTATGCAGAGTACATAATGAGAAACGCTGGAATGGAAGAAACACAAGCTGGAATCAAGATTGCCGGGAGAAATATCGAGAACCTCAGATATGCAGATGACACCACCCTTATGGCAGAAAGTGAAGAGGAGCTAAAAACCTCTTGATGAAAGTGAAAGAGGAGAGCAAAAAAGTTGACTTAAAGCTCACCATTCAGAAAACGAAGATCATGGCATCCAGTCCCATCACTTCAGGGGAAATAGATGGGGAAACAGTGGAAACAGTGTCAGATTTTATTTTTTTGGGCTCCGAAATCACTGCAGATGGTGACTGCAGCCATGAAATTAGAGAACGCTTACTCCTTGGAAGAAAAGTTATGACGAACCTAGATAGTATATTCAAAAGCAGAGACATTACTTTGCCGACTAAGGTCAAGGCTATGTTTTCCCTGTGGTCATGTATGGATGTGAGAGTTGGACTGTGAAGAAGGCTCAGCACTGAAGAATCGATGCTTTTGAACTGTGATGTTGGAGAAGACTGTTGAGAGTCCCTTGGACTGCAAGGAGATCCAACCAGTCCATTGTGAAGGAGATCAACCCTGGGATTTCTTTGGAAGGAATGATGCTAAAGCTGAAACTTCAGTACATTGGCCACCTCGTGCGAAGAGTTGACTCACTGGAAAATACTCTGATGTTGGGAGGGATTGGGGGCAGGAGGAGAAGGGGACAACAGAGGATGAGATAGCTGGATGGCATCACGGACTCAATGGACATGAGTCTGAGTGAACTCTGGGAGATGGTGATGAACAGGGAGGCCTGGNTCACTGCAGATGGTGACTGCAGCCATGAAATTAGAGAACGCTTACTCCTTGGAAGAAAAGTTATGACGAACCTAGATAGTATATTCAAAAGCAGAGACATTACTTTGCCGACTAAGGTCAAGGCTATGTTTTCCCTGTGGTCATGTATGGATGTGAGAGTTGGACTGTGAAGAAGGCTCAGCACTGAAGAATCGATGCTTTTGAACTGTGATGTTGGAGAAGACTGTTGAGAGTCCCTTGGACTGCAAGGAGATCCAACCAGTCCATTGTGAAGGAGATCAACCCTGGGATTTCTTTGGAAGGAATGATGCTAAAGCTGAAACTTCAGTACATTGGCCACCTCGTGCGAAGAGTTGACTCACTGGAAAATACTCTGATGTTGGGAGGGATTGGGGGCAGGAGGAGAAGGGGACAACAGAGGATGAGATAGCTGGATGGCATCACGGACTCAATGGACATGAGTCTGAGTGAACTCTGGGAGATGGTGATGAACAGGGAGGCCTGGTGTGCTGTGATTCATGGGGTCGCAAAGAGTCGGACACGACTGAGCGACTGAACTGAACTGAGCAACTGAAAACACACACAAAAACATACACACACGTGTGCCATTTTATTTACTTTCTGCCATTTTTAGATATCTTCAAAATCTGTGGTAAACACAGGGTAAAAGCTGCAAAGTTTTATTTCACAAATTTACCTAAATTGAATTAATTATTCTGCTGAGCCCAGTTGAGTTATTTCCTAATTTAACTTAAATAAACAGCACAGGGATGAATTTACTTATACACAAGGATACTTCTGATTTGAGGTTTTGTTTAGATGATTTGAGGTGAAACTATGAGAGCAAAGAATTGTAGTCTCATCTTAACACACAAGTGACTTTTGGTTTTGTTGTGATTGTTTTCAGATAAGCTCCTGTCATGTCATCAAGCCATCTCAGGGGTAACCTCATTCAAGTTCACTCTCCTTATGGATGTTTTGTCTTTTTTTTAACATGCACAAAATAATTTAGATTTTTCTGCCCAAGGGAGGAAAAAATTAGGCAGATAGCTAAAACTCTCTGTATATATGAACTTGCTATTTATTCTCTATGGCTCAAAACTGTCAGAACCTTAAAAGCTAGTACAATCATGCAACACATTTCCCAGAAACAAGTTAATTGAATTATCAATCCTAGTCAAAAATGATAAAATAAGTAAATCTGCTGATTTTCCTCAGCAGTCATAAACAAAACAAAATATCTAAGGGTGTCACCTTAAAAAATATACCCCCTTGAGGGGTTTATTATTATACACAGTTACTTATACACAGTATAAAATAAAGATTATGGGAAAAATGCACATTATTTAGAGAAAAATACATACAAATGCCCAGTTTCCATTTGCTGCTGCATTAATAAGAGTACACACAGAAGCCATGTCTGCCTGTCTATCTCAAGGCACAGCTCAGATTCTACCTCCTACAGGAAGCATTCCCTGAGCCACAAGACACCTTCCAGAATCCTAGGGCCTATGTTGCATGCATCATCCTTTTCCTTGTTTAATGTTATTCATAAGTGTGAATAGCCTCCCTTGGACTATGAATCCCTGGAGTGTTCCAATTTTGTTCACATTTGTGTCTCCAGCACCTTCCAGGATTTGAATAAGTAGATATTTGTTGAATGAGTTATAATTTTGAATTATCTCCAGTTTAGGATTTTCTGCACCATTTCTCCCTACTGCCCAAGTGCCTAATCCTGAATCTATGGATAACCCAATGTAGTGTTAGATCAGCAAGTCTTAATTATACAGCAGCAGGCATCCTAGTAGGAGAGAGGGTGCAAGGTGACTTCACTGGATTGCACTTTCTCACTGATTTCTATTACTTCAAAGGCTTTCCTTGAGAGAATGGCAGGAATCAGACTGAGTGAGAGTGGGGGAAAAGCAGGTAAAAGAAAACTCTCAAGTGAGGGCTGAAGTGGGAAGAGGTGGAAGACGGGAAGTTTGCCTAAATCTTCCACAGCTCCCACAAAAATTGCCCCTGGGAAGGGGAAGGGGGAGGGGAGCGATGGCTGGAGGCCAGGGAGGGGATAGTGAGAGGCTGACAGATGGAGTGCTCTCTTTGAGGGCTCTCTAAGGACCAGCCGTTGCAAAGCTACACAATGTACAGAAGTAAATCAAATTGAGGAACATGTGCACTAAAGAAGGGGAAAGATGGGAGGGGGAAAAGGGCACACAGTAGAGAGGTGGCTGAGAGAGTGGGACGGAGACCCCCTCAGACCTGAAGAAGAGAGTGCAGAGTTAGTTAGGCAGGAAAAGGAGGCCGCATCTGGGGAGGCTAGTGTTCTTCCAGAACCTACTTCCCAGCTGGGGAGTAAGGGGAAAGATACAGGGAGGGTCAAACATTCATTCCCCAAATCTTGGGAAACTTGGATGGGTATTCCAATTATTCTCAAATGTGGGATGTGGGTGAAAGGGATAGTTAGGGAGTTGGGGTGGACATGTACACACTGCTTTATTTAAAAATTGATAACCAACAAGGACCTACTGTATAGCACAGGGGACTCTGCTCAATGTTATATGGCAGTCTGGATGGGAGCGAAGTTTGTGGGGAGAAGGTATACATGTGTTCGTGTATATGTGGCTGAGTACCTATGCTGTTCATCTGAAACTATCACAGAATTGTTAATCAGCTATACCCCAATACAAAATAAAAAGGTTTTAAAAATTAGTTAACTCAATAGCTGTTAAAATAAAATGGATAACTCACAAGGAAAAAAAACCAACAGGTAAGAATAAACCTTCAATACCACCAATAAATAGGTACTGCCTGGGGTAGGTGGTTGGGTGGGAAACAATATCTAGAGAAAGACTCCATCAGTTTGTTTAATAATAGGTGGCAACCCTTCACATGAATTATTGTGGGAGGTTCCTAGAGGACAGCAGAGTGGTTTTAGCCTGGCCTCAGCTGGTACCCACAGAAAATATTCAGAGCCTTAATTTAGCCTTTAAAGACGTTAAATCCTTTCTAGCCTAGGGGAATAAACAGCTCCCACCCTTAAAGCTGGATTTGGGCTTCTAACTGTGAGATTCATCTGGGTGAAGGTGGGAGGGGTGGGGCTGGCTATCTGGAGGCTGAGCTGCACCTGGGAATATTTTTTCACAGGGGTTACTGGATGGGGTAGAGAAAGGTTTCGCCTTTGTCTTTGCTTTTTAACCTCTCTTTTCTCACTTTCTCCATTCAACCGTCACAGTTCATTTATAAAGCCCTCACCCTCCAATATCTCCACACCCCTCCAACTCCCCTCATTATGATCCTTTTGAGCTTAGGGAGGGTGTGGGAGGCTTTACCCCTTTAATGGTGGAGGAGAGGAAAATGAACAGAGAGAGCTAAGGTCCTAATTGGGAATGAGAAAAGTTTGAAGCTTCAATGTAGAGTGTAAGCAGGGTGATCCAACAATATACATTAAAGCTGGGATAGTTTTAAAAGTGGAAAGGGCTTTAAAAATAATTAACAGGCATTAAGTGTTCTACATCAGGTGCAAACTGCCACTGTACTAAGAAAACTAGAGCTTAGTCACTCTGGATAGGAATAAATTGGCATGTAACCCTATAGCTGTGTATTGGCTCTGTGTGAGTGAGTGTGTGTGTGAGTGAGTGTGTGTGTGTGTATGTGTGTGTGTGGCTGAAGGGAGGGCAAGTCTCCCCAGGTGGCACAGTGGTAAAGAATCTGCCTATGGATGCAGGAGATGCAAGAGAAGTGGGTTCAATCCCTTGTCAGGATGATCACCTGGAGTAGGAAATGACAACCCACTCCAGTATTCTTGCCTGGAAAATCCCATGGACAGAGAAGCCTGACAGTCTACCATTCATGGGGTCGCAGAGTCAGACATGACTGAATGACTAGAGCACAGGGGTGGGATACAAAAACTATTCAACTTGTCACGGAGAATCTCTTTCTGATAACTACTTAGGACCACTACTTCCATTTATGTAACAGTATGACTCCTTAGGGGCTTCCCTGGTGGCTCAGATGGTAAAAGTCTGCCTGTAATACAGGAGACCCGGGTTTGATTCCTGAGTCAGGAAGATCCCCCAGAGAAGGAAATGGCAACCCAGTCCAGTATTCTTGCCTGGAAAATCCCATGGATGGAGGAGCCTGGCCAACTAGGAGGAGGTGAGTGGTTTAGATGCTAAGTCATGTCCAATTCTTTGCGAGCCCATGGACTGTAGCCTGCCAGGTTCCTCTGTCCATGGAATTCTCCAGGCAAGAATACTGGAGTGGGTTGCTATTTCCTTCTCCAGAGGATCTTCCTGACCCAGGGATGAGGAGGTGAAGTATTAACCTATTTAATTTTCATTTAAATCTATCCTCCTAATGTTTATGTATTAAAAGGATAAAATAATAATATAAATAAACAAAAGCAACATAAGAGTAAACAGACTTTCAAAGTACAGCATTCATTTCCTAGCTGTGTGACCTTGGACAACTTCCTTGTTCTTTTTGTTTTGTTTGCTGATATATCCCCAGGGTCTGTTGCATGTAAGAAGCAGTCAAATATTTATTGAAGGAATGAATTAAGGGACCTTGTTTTCCTTCACTGTTAAAAAAATGATAACAATAGCTCCTACATCAAAGAGTAGTGGCAATTAAATGAAGTAATGTCGGTAAAACTCTGAATTCAATGTGGACATTCAGGAAATGTTGGCTGTAAGTATTTCTAAAGGAGCTAATATATGCAGACGATTAATGTGACTGTATGGTGCAAATACCTTGCAAATATCAGTTTCTTTCTTGATCCCTACCTTTTCCCCATACTGTAATTATGGAATCTTAAAATACTCACCTTTGAACCCCAAAGGGCCAGAGCAGTTTTTCCTTCTCTGTTGCCTGATTCCCTGTCTGCCTAGCTCATACCAGGAATTGAGGTGTCAAGAAATAAAGGTCTTTCTTGATGAGAGAATAGAAGAGCAAGAGGAAGGGGAGAATGTCTGAGAGGTTCAACCAGACCTTTGTGATTGAAAATTGTTTATTGTAGAAGCAGAACGTCAGAGTTGGGGAGCTGGGCTATGTGATTGTTTGCTATATTACTTTGTTATTTTCCCTTAAGATTAGTGGGAGAAAACCCCATTTGGAAGATGAATTCCATGCTGGTGAGTACACAGCCTGCTGCTGTAGGTAGCATTCACGATGGTCTTCTTGCAATACTCTGGTTGGGCCAAAGGTTTTATGTTTTATTTTCATAAGAGAGGTTATTCTTTCCACTCTGGATTCATCAAATACTCTGAGAGCATGAGGTCTGAGACAGAGTGGGGCTCAGGAGAGGCCAGATGAGTGGAGAGTATCTCATGTGTCACAGGAGCTATTCTAGGGACTACGATAAGACCACCTCCTCATACTGCATCATCTGTTGTAGTGGTAAAAAGTCTCCTGAAATTGAATCTCAGGCAACTGTATTATGGGCAAAACATGATTCTTCTGAACATTTTCTGAACAATGGGGAACCAGATGAGAATGCCAACCTGCCAGGTGCTTCGGGCTGTGGTAGCAGAAGGACCACTGTTCATCATTTTACTTTGTGTCGTTCCCCTCCCTGCCTGCCACCCACCCCCCCATCTCCACCCTGGAGCATCCAGGGGATAGATTCTGGATGTACAGTTAACTACCAGTTGTCTGCTTTAGGAAGGCAATATGGGATAGTGGGCTATTTGTATCCAAATCCCAGGATCATCATTTAGCACACCAACACTTTCCATGTGACCTTGGGCAATTGCTTTAACCTTTCTGTATTTGATCAATTTATTTGTAAAACAGACATAATAGTAATAATAATGATTATGATAATAATAATAATACTTACCTCATAAGGCTGTTATGATGATAAAAATAATACATGCAAAGCACTTAGTCTCTAATAGATGTTAAATGTTCTGTAGGGCCTAGCTATAATTACTACATTTAATAATTAGTTTCTTCTCATTGACTTCTGCCTCACTCAATCAATGAATGCTTAGGAGAGGTGACATGATTGGAGCAACTGGCCTTGTGGAGCAAACCACTGAAAGCTCCTATGGATGCAAGGGAACAGTCTCCATAATGGTGCAGGGTCCACTTAGAGTAATTGAGCTTTGGCTGTGATCTGAGACTGCCAAGGGCAACGCTTTGCTTGATCCTCCCAGGAGACTTGGTATTATTCATCTCATTACCCTAATTTTCTTCCAATAGTATAAATTAAGGCTGGATGCTTAGGAAACCTCCACTATCCCTACCAGATATTTCTCAGAGCTTGATAGAAGCCTCTTAAATTCAACCCAAAGTTTGCTACTAAGATCAGGCAAATGCTCCTGGGGCTGAGTGTATGAGGGTAGATTTAATGGGAGCTAGTAAAGCAATCTTTTCATGGAAGAGTCATACCACCATATACTTCAGAGTTTGGGGTTGGAAGGAGCTATAAGATACTTCAGAAAAATAAGTTTGGCTATTAGTAGGGAACGAGATTTTAAAGACAGCATGGTTTAACATCAATTTTACTTTCAAAACTTATATATGAATGCTTGATACTTATATAAATAATCTCTTTTTAATACCTGCCTGATCTCAATCTACTTTACATTTCAGTCCTGAGATATTCTGAAGACTCACTTCAGAGTCTTGTGTGTGTATCTATTATTTAATGTATGTGTGTAAATATTAAAGGTTAACTGTATCATGTTGAACCTGTATTTCTAAAAATCATTTTACATTTTCCCCCACAGCATATTAAGACATAAAGTACATTTCTTTTAAGGATATATATACCAATTCATGCAAATCAGAAAGTATTCTATTATTTGGCTAACCCATTGGTTATGCAATGTATTCAAAAACTTTTTGTATTAAAAACAATACTGCGATGAACACATCTGGTCCATACATGGTTCCACGGCACATACATAATTATGTTAGACATGGAGAGGGATTCCCTGGTGGTCCAATGGTTAAGACTCTGATCTCTCAGTACTGAGGGCCTGGGTTCAATCCCTAGTTGAGAAATTAAAATAGCACAAGCCATGTGGTACATCTCCCCCCAAATAATAGAAGAATAAAAATAAATAAAAAGTAGAATATATATGGATATATATGACATGAATAAGTGGAGGTTTGAAATATGTATTTATGTAATTTGATTTTCTGGATATTGAAAGTTGGTTAAAAAATTTTAGTTCAGAATTGAGAGCCCAGAAATAAACCCACACATATATGGACAGCTAATTTATGACAAAGAAGCAACAAACATAAAATAGAGAAATGATAGTCTCTTCAATAAGTGGTATTGGGAAAAATGGACAGCCACATGCAAAAACATTGGGAAACAATGGAAACAGTGACAGACTTTATTTTCTTGGGCTCCAAAATCACTGCAGATGGTGACTGCAGCCATGAAATTAAAAGACACTTATTCCTTGGAAGGAAAGTTATGACCAACCTAGACAGCATATTAAAAAGCAGAGATATTACTTTGCCTACAAAGCTCTGTTTAGTCAAAGCTATGGTTTTTCCAGGAGTCATGTATGGATGTGAGAGTTGGACTATAAAGAAAGCTGAGTGCTGAGGAACTGATGCTTTTGAACTGTGGTTTTGGAGAATAGTCTTGAGGGTCCTTTGGACAGCAAGGAGATCCAATCAGTCAATCCTAAAGGAAATCAATCCTGAATATTCATTGGAAGGCCTGATGCTGAAGCTGAAACTCCAATACTTTGGCCACCTGATGCGAAGAACTGACTCACTGGAAAAGACCCTGATGCTGGGAAAGATTGAAGGCAGGAGGAAAAGGGGATGACAGAGAATGAGATGGTTGGATGGCATCACCGACTCAATTGACATTAGTTTGAGCAAGCTCCAGGAGTTGGTGGTGGACAGGGAAGCCTTGTGTGCTGCAGTCCATGGGGTCACAAAGAATTGGACATGACTGAGCAACTGAAACTCAACTGACATGCAAAAAAAAAAAAAAGAAAGAAAAAGAAAGTAGACCAATATCTCACATCATACACAAAAATTAACTCAGAATGGATTAAAGACTTGAACAAAAGACCCAACAACGTAAACTCTTAGAAGGAAGCATAGACAATTTGCTCTTTATTTGACATTGGTCTTAGCAGTAACTTAACTCATATGTCTCCTTAGGTAAGGGAAACGAAAAGGAAACAAATGGGACTAACTCAAACAAAAAACTACTTCTGCACAGCACCGGAAACTATCAACAAAGCAAAAAGACAGTCTACCTAATGGAAGACGACATTGCAAATGATACATCTGATAAGAGGTTAACATCCAAAAATACATCAAGAACTTATACAACTCAACAACAGCAAAATAAATAAATAAATAAAGATTAAGAAATGGGGGAGGAGGTGAATAGGCACTTTTCTGAAGAAGACATACAGAAGGCCAATAAGTATGTGAAAAGATGTTCAACATCACTAACTATTAGGGAAATGCAAATTAAAACCACAATAAGAAATTATCAAAAAAGTCTACCAATATATGTTGGTGAGGATGTAGAGAAAATGATGTGTGAGGCAGAGAATACAGAATGTTCAAAGGTGCAGATGTTTCCCAACATTTCAATAAGTGGTAGTATTTTTTGTAGCTGGAATGAGTTACTCTGTATGGCCAGTGAATGCCCAAATGTACAGGTCTTGAATGAATGGCATGAGAGAAGGTTGAGTCAAATGTTCTTCCCCAAAGAGACAAGGAATCTGGAGATTCCCTAGTTTCTAGATCCCTTTTCGTCACTAACTTCACTTGTTACCTATTCAAACTTGGCAACTCAGACCGAAGGCTTTTGAATGGGCTAGGGTTAATCGCCCTCAAAGGGGCACTGTAACATTTAACTATGTCATCATTGCTGAATGGTAGAGCCTGAAGGAACGAAACCAAGAGATCGTAATCCAACCTGGTTATTGACTGGTGACGTGAGACCCAGAGAGTTTAGATCACTCATTATGGCCACAAAATCAGAGGCAGACGCAGGTTTAAGAACAAAGCTTTCCTTACTCCCAAGCTTTTCTCACCCCACTGCATCACAGAGGGAAAGAAAGAAGGACTTTGAAGTCGTAAGGGAGGGTTATTGAAATTCCCAGTTTCCAGACTGTTCAGAAACTCAACTGACACCTCTGTGTTACTCCAGTCTTCTTATTCAGTAGGGAAATATGTCATTTTGCGCCAACCTGTTTCATAATTATCTTTGACCCTGTACTATTTCCCGCCCGGAGTGCTGAGCTTCTGCCCCCAGCCCTGGCCCGCCTCAACCCTGTACTAGTCTTTGGAGAATATCTTTAATAACTGCTCAACTTTTACCCGGAATATGGGCAGCCGGAATTCTCACTTTCTGGAAGTTCATCGTCCTACTCTCCACAGTCCCTAATTTATGGCTCTGGGATTCCATTTGGTTTTAATTCAGCAAAAGCCAGCCATCTCCCGAGGGAAGGTGAGAAGGCGGACATCTGGGGATCTTTCCCAGCAGGCTCTGCGGCCTGCAGCTCAGCACCCTGGGGACCGATGTCAGGCGCTGGTCCCTGGTCTTCAGTGTCTGGTCGAAGAAGGCAGCTTCCAGGGCTCTTAGGGGCCCGCGGGCCAGTTCCCTTTGGGGGTCGGGATTACTGGGAATACTAATTAATTCATTAGTGGGGTTGATGGATTATCAAGCTGTCTCCTGGCAGAGGGGCCTTGGGGGCGGGGGTTGGTAACAGATTGCTGCCCATAAATCTGCCTGTTGCCTCCCTCCTCTCCGTTTCAATGGCTCCTGGCCGCGAGGCCCGTGGGCCGGCCACTGAGCGCGGGTTGCGTTTCCCGCCCCCCGCCCCCGCCCAGCAGATGGTTCTAACAGGTTAGCTCAGAGCTTTACAAAAAGCAGCAGAGAAAGAAGGAAGGGCTGGGGATTGGCCCTCTGGCCCAGAACCCGTGTTGGGGGAGGAGACTGAGTACAACTGCCCGGCAGTCAGCCACCACCCCCTGGCCTCTCCCGACTGCATCCCCACCCCGCCTCCCCACCCGCCGCCTTCCTGCTCCCTCTGAGTTGAATAGGCAAGGGTCTAACCGTCCAGAAGCTGTGATGAGGGGGACCCTGATGAAACAGATTCCACCCTTCCCTCTGAAAAAGGCAGCTCTTAAAGAAAACTCGGTACCCTCCTCGACTCCCTACCAAGGCTGCACGCGCAGGCACACACACGAACACACAATTAAACGTGTTTTGAGGGCTAATCCTATTGTGTCCAGTTCCTCACATCTGTCAGCTAAAGCAAGGAGCCCCACAGAATGTTCTGTCCACACCCTCATCTTTGTCTCAATATGTTCACCTTTCTGCTAATCTCCTCCCTGCCCTCTGAACATTTCAGGGGCAGGATCCTAACACTGGTGTCATCAGCTCTCAAACATCCAAGGGGGTGGCTTGGAAGACACAAACGAGATCAATCCATCCTCTACGTGCTCATCGCAGCTGTACTCTTAAACACAAATTCCTCCATAGATAAATTTCCTCTGGCTGAGGAGTAGATTTTGATTCGGTTTTTAGAAGTTCGCCATTCCTAGCATGTGTTATTTAATGACTCTGAAAATGAAGTTTATTTCACTGAGCAGATATTTTCCTGTATAAGGATGTGAAAAAGATTAGTAAGAACGCTGAAATTTTCCTATGAACAACTTTGTATAAAACAAAGTATTAATTTCTATTTTCTAGCTTTTGGCGAAGGACAAGAGTCATGCGACACCTATATTAGAATTAGAAAAAATTTTAACAATTTCAAACCTATGGTATTTCTTTCAACTTTATTTGCAGTAAAACTTATGTTTTCTTTTAAACTTTTGCACTTTTCCTTACAACAAGACATAACCCTTCATCTCTGTCACAAACGTGCTTGTTACATTGGTAAAGTAAGTGATTTCCAAAAAGCCTGGAGAGTTGCCTTCAAGTCAATTTCAAAAAGAGGTTGAGAATCCTATCTTGCTACTGCTAGAAAACACTTAAGATTACATCCTTTTACAGATGTGAAAACTGATGCCAGAAATGAAGTCAAACTATTAAAGTTCATGTAACCGTTTCCTCCTCAGAATGACTGGAAGATTGCAAAATTGTTTATACCTTAAAAGGAACTCACAATCATTTATTTGACCTTGGTAAATTTTTTACACCAGATAGTATCCCAAATTTGACAGTCTCTACGATGAAGATTCCACACTTTGACTTGGTAGTCTGGTCCGCAGATAGTTCTCTGTAATAAAGCATATACATGTGTTTTCTTTAAACCTATACAAGATGTAGCTTTCTTTTTTCTCTTCTAGCGATTTAATCTAACTTCAAAATGCCACAGGAATTTTAGGAATTACTTGACCCTTCTTTCCTTCCAAATTCATTATCCTTGGGTGAACTTTTTCTACCTGAATGCATAATGATATATTTTTGAAAAACAATACTGTATCCTCCTTTGTAATTTGAGGAGTTAAGTGTCCTTAGAATGAAATATTTAATTAATTTGCTTTTTGTTTTTAAAATTTCAAACAAACAGAAAAATTGAAAGAACAGGATAGTACATATAGATATAGCTTTGTCTATATTCATGAAATAAAATGAAAGCGTTTTAAATGGGAATAAGTTTGACAAGCTTGAAAAAAGGGAGAAGATAATTCCTCTTCTACTTTTATTTAGAGTTTGGAAGTTTTAAAGCCAAAGACACCAATCCACGTGTGTAAGATAACAGTCATTGATGCTGTGCCCTGGGCATGCATCTTTCTCAGGTTTTTTTTTTTTTACTGTTCAGACATGGGCCAATATATTTTATTTGCCCTTAGTAGCCCTTTATCCACGTTTACTACCAGTTCTCTTTCCCTGTATTGCCCTTTGGTCGAGTCCCATTTCTTATCTTTTCAACTACAAAAATTTCCAGTCCTCTTTTTCTTTACCTCTCAACTTCAGCAGCTCTTCTCTCATAGTCCCCTCCTACTAACTTCTATCCCCATTTAAACAAACCAACGAATGGCTCAGCTGGACCTGACCAGGGAGCCCTTTGAAGTGGGCGTGCCTTTCATCTGGGGAAGGGGAGGAGTTAGATCGCCGGCAGCATCACCCCTCCCTGCAGCAATCAAAAGTGCTGCAACTCTGAGGCTCCGGCCAGAGCGCAGGAGCTGCCCAGAGGCTGTGGTCCTGAAAGCTCCACTCCAGGGAACTAGCCAGGGGGAGGAGGTCCTGAAGACCGACTAAACCAGCTGCATCAGCCTAAAGGAGTCCTGAAAGAGCATATAGAACTCCAAGGAAGGAGTAGAATAGCAGTCAGGGAAACCAGACCTGGGGGCAATTCTAAGAGGCAGTGGCCGGGTTTAACATGGATCGCTAAAAGCACCTCCTTCTATGCTCTGGATGGTCAGGGAGACGCTCTAAGTCTCCTCCAGGACACAGATTCACAGAGTTCACTCCTGGGATTGCTACTGACAGAGGTGAGCCAGCGATGGGGTGGTACGGGGATTACTGAAGTTTCTGTGAGTAGTTCCTGTGGATCTAGAGAAGCAGTTGGGGAGAGGTAAGTCTTTTCTGGGCTAAGTAAGAAGGGAGTAGGATTTAGGAAACTTGAATGGAGAAGCAGAGAAAGAACGCTTATGGACAGATATTAAAATTGTAATAATTTCACTAATTCCCAAGCATCTGTCACTCAAAGTGAAACTCAGATATGCTCAATCACTTTTATAAACTAGGGATTATAAATTATCCACCATTCCTATCAAACCTATTTTTCCATTTTATTGATGCAGAAGAAAAGGGCCAAAGAATTTAACTGCTTTCCTGAGGTGGGTCACCAAATATGTTGAAAGAATTGACCCAATCCACCACTCAGTTCACAGCATTATTGACTATGTGAGGAGTGAAGGGAATAGGGTAGGAGTGATGAAAATAGAAAGGGAAGGAGAGAAAGGCATATGTTTTCACCATTGGCCCCCCTTTGCTTGGCCAGAAGTCCTTAGACTGTTGGCATCAGTGGGGAAACGTCTCCTCCTCCTCAGCTCTTTCAGATGGGCCATCAGAAAAGAAAGATTGTCCATGTATAGTTTTGGCTCCTCTGTCTTTTATCATAGAAATATATTCAGAAAAAAAAATAATAATATATGTAAAATGCCTCCCTCATTTTGACAGAGGGACCAGAGATGAAATGCTGAAGAACAAGGAGGGAAAAGTGAAGGACTGAGTAATTTCTGTTGGCAAAGTTCACCATCAGGATCTGAGGCCGTGAAAACTAAAGTATGGTGTAGCTATGCTGGATAAGGTGTGTGTATACAAGTATTAATCAAGAAGGAAAGTGGGAGTGTGTAAAGGTTGAATAGTGTTAGTCGCTCAGTTGTGTCTGACTTTTTGCAACCCCATGGACTGTAGCCCACCAGGATTCTCTGTCCATGGAATTCTCCAGGCAAGAAGACTGGCATGGGTAGCCATTCCCTTCTCCAGAGAATCTTCCTGATCCAGGGATTGAACCCAGGTCTCCTGCACTGCAGGCAGATTCGTTACCATCTGAGCCACCAGGGAAACCCAAAAGATTGAATAGGAAGAGCGCAAAACAGCCTACCGGCTGTTGCCAGGCAGCACGACTTATGAGTACCCTGGTTTGCATTCTGTTGTCAGTGCAAAGTCTCTGTAAATCCAAGCAAGACAGTCTCTCTGATCCTTACATTTGCAAGAGACTGGACTGAATAGTCCCTGTCCTTTTTGTATTTAGGATTTAGTCGTAGGATCAGGAAATGAAATTAATGCAATCAGCTTTTAAGAGGAAAGATACTACCTAATCACCACAGACACACATGCAAGTATTCATTGATTTCTGTCTTATTTGAGTCTGCTTCATGTAAATTTTGAGAGCTAATTTCTTTTCTAGGAATTGGGGAAACCTGAAAATGGTGTATCACAGAACTTTGTGCAAAGGTGGTATAGATTTTTCCATACAGCTTTTATCTTTACATTTGCATAGTAACTTTACAAAGTACTTGCTTTTATAAAAGCTTCTAAATGAGATATGAAAGACAAAAATATTATGTCCATTTTGCCCCAAGGGTAAAAGAATTATAATATTTTTTGTGCTCATATAATAAGTGAGTGATGGAACAGTTTTGATTTCATGCTTTTTTCAATACACCTTGAAGCTGGTTCATTAACAGGCTGAGAACCATGGTAGAATTAGTTACCTGTTCTGGACACAGCCAAATTGGTTTCCTTGATTGAAACTCAGAAGTGCATCACACACGTTTTCAACTCTCAAATAAAAAACTGGATGTTTATCTTTTTCCCCCTGCTGACCTTTTGATGCATTGAAGCTATTTAGGTGGAAAAAGTCAAAGGAAAGGTTTTCTTCTGTATCTTTGGGGAGTCCTGGCTTTTACTTCTATTTAAGAGACTCTTGATTTTTCTCCTCAGTGGTCTGGCCCTTGATTCTGGTAGGAAAGTCTTATCTCAAATATTGTTTAATCGGAGACAAAGGAAAAATGTCCAAGTGCCAAGGGTGGTCTGTATTCCACCAGAAACTTTATGACCCTGAAAATTCATGTGACTGAGGAAGAGTCCAGCCAACTGCTGTCTTGGAATTATAAAACAGGATAAAAGAGGTTAGCTTCCTTCTGGAACATGGTAGAAGGGTTTTAGTTAACCCAGCAGAGGCAGAGGATAGAGTTCTGTTCTCTCATCATATGTAACAGAATAGGAGCTTTGAAATTTCATTTCATTAGGAGGCTGGGGGAGAGGGTTTATCAGGGATATTTGAAATCTGTGTTGAGATGGAGCCATTGGCTTTTGCTGCATAAAATCAACATTAAGCATAGACTGTAATTATACCTATTTTGTCCATGTGGCCAGAAAAACTCATGGTGAACTTTAGGAACAAAATACCTCACAACTACATGGCATTTACAATATCTGGCACTATTCAANGAGGCTGGGGGAGAGGGTTTATCAGGGATATTTGAAATCGGTGTTGAGATGGAGCCATTGGCTTTTGCTGCATAAAATCAACATTAAGCATAGACTGTAATTATACCTATTTTGTCCATGTGGCCAGAAAAACTCATGGTGAACTTTAGGAACAAAATACCTCACAACTACATGGCATTTACAATATCTGGCACTATTCAAATGTATTTATGCTCACAATAAATTAGTGAGGTATTCCTATGATTATTCCTATTTTAAAGAGAAGACTGGACAGAAAGATTAAAACTTGCTTAAGACCACATATTTGGTAAGTAATTGAGCTGAAATCTGAACTCAGGTAGTGGCTCGGTGGTAAAGCTTCTGCCTGCCAATGCAGGAGATGCTGTAGTCCATGGGGATGCAAAGAGTCAAAGGGGACTGAGTGAATGAGCGCGCATGCACAATCTGACTCCAGGGTTTGTGCTGTCTAGCCGTATTGGGTAAAAGGGAAGGTTATTAGGCAATTGTCAGATGATCTTCTGAGCCAATCAGAGGAGGTTCCATCCAGATAGTAAGGGTCACAGGAATTAATACAGTTTCCTTTTACTATTCACCCATGAGGAATAATTTGTATTTCTGAATAAGCAGATGTGTGAATGAATTTGATAAGAAAACCCCAAAATAAACAGAAAACAAATAAATATATGGACAATGTTTTATATCATTAAAAGTTTACACAATCCTTTCTCATATTTTTTGTCTTGCAAAACCACATAGAATATATATTATCCTCACTTTATCAAAGAGGACGTGAAAGATCAGAGAGCTTATGTACTGTGCTTGAGAACAATTACCAGGAATTAAAAGAGTTGGGACTAGAATGTGTGGTATTCCAGCTTCCATGTTTTGAAACCACGCTATATACTCATGGGATTCTCTCAGAGCTTATGGACCAGTATTTATGGGAGTAGAGAAAGTTAAACTGGAGCTATCTATGTCCTTTCTATGGTCAGTAAGAGAACAAAGATGAAAACTTGTTGCCTTTTTAATTGTTTTAGTCAAAGTCTTTTGGCTCTTTTCCTTTATACCTGCTGTAAATCTGATTTGAAAGCAGCTCTTTGGCTCTTACAGAAACCATCCGATTATGTTAAAGGCAAAATAGTCTATTCTGATCTAATCCCATGTTGTGATGGGTGTGAGGGTAGACAGCACTTGGCTAGTGTCCAGAGGTGGGGATGATTAAAAAAAACTCAAATGCAGAGACTAGGATAGTATTTGGTTTTAGGACAATTGAGGAAACTCTCCTGCATCTTCCTTCTATCCTCTTCATGCATGTATGTACCACCCAATGCTAATGATGACAATTAAAAGGAGATGAGAAAAAGAGAAGAAAGAGGCAAAGGAGAAGGAAACAGAGTTTTTAAAAAAGGAAGGGAGAGTAAATGAAAAACAACAAGAATCTAGCTTGAAGAGGAAGGAATCCTGGAATATGAGAGTTTAGAAAGCAGAGAGCTCTTAAATGAGCCTCCCTTTGGATGAGGATCATTTCCTATTGACTTAGCTCTACTGACCCACATCTCCTGAAGTCAAAGTCTCTTTGTTTCTTCTGGTAGCTGTGATGAAAACAAAACGGAAAAAAGCATAAAACCTAGTATTTGGAAACAGAAGAACTGGTGCTATGCCTTATTCTACCTGCTCTATGTCTTCATATTTCCATTACTTAATCTACCTGACCTGCAGTGACCTCAACTATAAAATGAGAATCAGAGTCTCCCGAAAGGAGAGACTCCTCAACATTTTGCTCTAAGACTACACAAATGGTATTACAGTGATGTGTGAAACATTAGGTTTCCCAAGCCCACTCCATCCTCTCTGGCCTCAGAGTGCACCTGCCTCTGGAAGGTCTGTGTTACTTTAACAGAAAGTTAATTAGGTCTTTCACCCTCCCTCTGGATATTTGCCTGCGTTAGATGTGCAGCTCAGCACACAAGCTCCATCATCCATATTAAAAGTGGGATTTTCTGATTTGGCCTGGGCAGCCAGTTGACCAATAGGTTTGAATGTGTGTTTTCAATAAAGCTGCTTACCCAGGAAGCCTTATTAAGTGAGTAAGTCAAGCTGACATGATTTCCATGCTGATTAACATGAAACCTAGGCTGTTTTTGCCATGCAGTCACATTAATTATTTATAGAAGGTAAATGAGGTTACAAGGAAAACAAGCTCAGATTACCAGAAACAAGTCAAACCATATATTTATACTTTTAAAAGCTACATACTAATTCCTGCATTCATTGATTTGAGGCTCAAGCCTCAAGGATCAAAAAACACTTATCGTGTTCTCCCCTTTCTGATACATAAAGGTGATGGAGGGTTTAACATCTCAAAAACTAGCTGGTGAACTGGGATGGCCCAATGGAGTTTATCAGATACTTTTATTTGGTAAATTGTATGCCTACGAATCTCCCAACAAATCTCAAAACAATTCAGGCTTTTCCAGAATTGAATGCTAAATGTTGACTAAACAACTAGTCTCTTTTGGTTTTCAAATAAGTTTTACTATTTTTTCATAGAAAATTCTGATTAGACAGTGTCTGTTAGGCAGGTGAGTTAAAATAGACTATTTGCATGTTTGCCTGAAATAGTCATTTGCTGTGTTTGCAGTCAGTGTTTGGTGAAGTGTAAAATTCTGTTCCAAATTTTTCATTTTAAATGAAATCTTATGATAATATTTGCACAAAGATAATCTTAAATAGGTTTGGTAGAACTCTGGCTTGTAACTCTAGCTGCTGCCATTTTCTTGTCTGGTAGTGTGAGATACATGTTCAATGAAGAGTTCTCACTTTTAACATATGGGTGGATTTGAAAGATAATCAATGGTAACCTCCTCTGTTTTCCTGATTCTTTCTAGACACCATGTGACTACAACCTCTAACACCACTAACATTAGGCAGACCACAAGGTGCTTACCGAAAAACTAAGTGCTCTTTTGGCCATGGTGAGAGAACTAGTTCATGATCATATGGTGTACCAGCAGAGTCAGTGGGAAACAAGGGCTTTTGGGGTTAGATGTATGAGATATGTCTCTAAATAGAGATTGAGTCGTCCTTTGTAGAACATAAACTCTGAATGATCTCACTACAGTTTCTCATTTATTTTGTGATGTAAATATACAATTTATTAATATCACTTGATATGCTTTAAAATTTTGCAACAACTACAGTTATTGTTTACATATTATCTAATTATAACTACTTCAGCATCTTCTTTCCCTTTCAGAAGTTTCTGTATTTGGACAATAATTTATATGCCCACCTTAGCTATTTTCTTTTATGATCTGATTCTGGAAAGAAAGAAAAACATGTTTTGAGTGGTATATCAGCTATTTTGGAATAAAATATACATGAAATGAAGAACTGGAGAATACAAAGAGTTAGGTATTGACTCTGCAATGAATAATCAAGTCTATTTCCTTTTTCTATAGTTGACTTTCTTATAAATACTACAGTTCAATGAGTGTGCTGGGCATTTACTTGAGTTTAGATTTGTTATTTAGAGTGGAGGGTTTAGGGTAGGTAATCATAAGTTGAATTCCAATACAAATTCTGTGCTTTACATCTAAGATGTAAAAAGAAAATTTAACTTTAAATCAAATCAAATGTCCACAGGCACTAACCATTGCCGTTTTTTTCCCAGAGTCTGGAGATGGCAAAAACTTATGTGAAACCCAAGGAGATGACAGAGTTGGTCAACACACCATCTTGGATGGACAAAGGTCTGGCCTCTCAGAACGAGGTGAAGGAGGAGGAGAGAAGACCGGCTGCTTATGGAATGCTTGGCAGCTTAGCTGAAGATCATGACAGCATTGAGGAGGAAGAAGAGGAGGAAGAAGATGGAGAGAAGCCTAAAAGAAGAGGTCCCAAGAAAAAGAAGATGACAAAAGCTCGCCTGGAGAGATTCAGGGCTCGAAGAGTCAAGGCTAATGCCAGGGAACGGACCCGGATGCACGGCCTGAACGATGCCCTGGACAATCTGAGGAGGGTCATGCCGTGCTACTCTAAGACCCAAAAGCTCTCCAAGATAGAGACTCTTAGACTGGCCAGGAACTATATTTGGGCCTTGTCTGAGGTCCTAGAAACTGGACAGACACCTGAAGGGAAGGGCTTTGTGGAGATGCTCTGTAAAGGGCTCTCTCAGCCTACAAGCAACCTGGTGGCTGGGTGCCTCCAGCTGGGCTCTCAGTCTGTCCTCCTGGAAAAGCGTGAGGAGAAATCTATCTGTGACTCTACCATCTCTGTCCACAACTTCAATTATCAATCTCCTGGGCTCCCCAGCCCTCCTTATGGCCATATGGAAACACATCTTATTAATCTCAAGCCCCCAGTATTCAAGAGTTTGGGAGAGTCATCTTTTGGGAGCCACCCACCTGACTGCAGTACGCCACCTTATGAGGGCCCACTTACTCCACCCTTGAGCATCAGTGGGAACTTCTCCTTGAAGCAAGATGGCTCCCCTGACCTGGATAAATCCTACAGTTTCATGCCACATTACCCTGCTGCAAGTCTAAGCTCAGGGCATGTGCAGTCAACTCCTTTTCAGGCTGGCACCCCCCGCTATGATGTTCCCATAGATATGTCCTATGATGCTTACCCCCACCATAGTATCGGGGCCCAACTCAATACAATCTTCACTGACTAGGGCAGTTCAACCAGCATTTCAGAGAAAGATGTCTGGAGACATTTTCCATAGCTCAAGTCATTGAGCTGAGAATTCGGTGACCTTAATGGGACCCTATAGATATATATCAAGCACAATAGTCCTAGGCTTTTTGGGTCTCCCTAACCTGTCACCCTCCTTTCTCATCAATTTCTCATGTTGTATTGATTCCTTTATTTTGGGTCCTCACAAGAAATTATTTGATTGTTTACAATCATGTGAAAATAGATCAGAAACCCTGGGTCTTATCCTAGTGGTGCCAAAACTCATTGGATGGTCTATGCCAATTCATTTTTCATTTCTGGCCTCTGTTTGCTTACTGGTAAATCAGGCAATTGTTCTAAGTTGAGATACTTTCTAAAGTTCTTCACGGTTATGAAATTCTATGACTTTGGGGACCATTCCTACAAACTTCTTGACAGTGGAAAGACTGAGGAGTAATAGGAAATGGACGCTGTGTGGAGTGATCGGATGGAATTGCCAAAGGAGCACCAGGTGTGTGTCTCTCAGACTTGATGAAAGGACTTCTTTGCATCCATCTAAAAATAGCTTCCAGAGGCTGACATTCTACCGTGACTGTCACTGTGAATAATGTTCTTTAAGAGATTAGCTCTATTTCTTACTGGGCTGAAAGCTGAACATATCTTCCTTAGTAATTTGAGAACCATAATAGAAATCTCATACCAACTTGATTCTTGATAACATTTCAAAAGCACTTTTCTCAGTACTCGAAGTGGGGCAAACAAGACACTGAAACCTTAGACTCCTCCAAGCAAACAGGACTTGGAGAATGATTTCATGACCTTCATAACCAGAGAGGCATGGAAATTCTGATGAAGCTCAGGTACTGCTATTGGAATCATCAAACAACCCAGGTCACACTGAAGAGCAATAAAATGGCCATTGGATACTAACCATCATTTTGGAACTCTCAACCTGTCCATAGGAAAACCACTAGGTTTTCTTTGGCAAGGTGAATTTCATTTGGTTAAAGAAAGCATGGCTAAAAACCACTGACATCTGCCCACACATATTTTCTTGAAGCACAAGCACCAGTCAATTTATTGACCAAACTTGAATTTTCCCAACCTATATAATTCCCTATCTCCTTTCCCACTTATTGTTACCTCTTCTTCACTTTTAAAATATGTTATTACATATTGTAGATAACATTTCAAGTGACCAAACTTAGGGACGTAGAAATCAAATCCAAGGTCAGCAAATGCTTTTTCCAATTTATGTCTTCATCACAGATTTATCCTGCTTTGCAGGATGTTTATTTTCTTCATGTAACTCCCTTTTCCTTTACATCAACAGTCATTTTGTCAAGTTTATTTTTTCCCAGAGAAATGCGATCTGAGAAGTTTCACTGTCCTGTTCAATCTGTCAGAACAATTATTTTAAGCCAAAAGCCTACATGGTTTACATGATAGTGGATCATATCCTGCTCCTACCAGAGAGGATAAGTTTAGGAAGCAGGCAGGGTACACAAATAGGGCCAATTAATAAAATTGATAAGGCAGATTAGTATGTGATTTTCTATAGCTCAGCTGACCTCTAAAACCTGCCAAACTATTTACCCTTTACTTATTATCTTCTTATAGCAGAAGCAATTTTCTTTCCATTTTGCTTGCAACACTAATCCTACTTTTTTTTTTGCACCCTTAATTTGTAATCTACTTGAAAGTACCCTTGAAGAGAGATCCTAAACCTCATCAGCCACCAAAGTGGTTCCCCTCACCACGACTTGCCCTAGAGGGAATAGACAAGTAAAATGATTTATGAAGCCATCCTATGTGCTTTCTGAGTCTATACTGGTTCTTACCTTCCTGAGAGGTTATGGGGGTGGGGGAAGCTATCCTTGAAGTTAGCATTTTGTGGCATTTAAGTTTGTAGATAATGAATGTTGTCTGAATTATTTATTAGATATTATTTATTTAATTTATTTCTCATTTTCTTGCAAATTCCTTAGGTTGTATACATGTGCTTGCAAACCCTTCCCAAGACTTCATTTGGAAAGTAGCTCATAATTTTGCTAGGAATTCCTGATTTTGGGGGTGAGGGCAAAGGAGGAAGTTAGTGCAAAGTTACATAAGAATTTTATAAAAAGCAGCAATAATTTGAATGGCTATGCAAGTTAATATTTCTTAGATTTTTTTCTTCACTCTAAGATGAGCCAATCATTTTGACTCATTGTTTATGCTTTTAGGGACTATGGTATCTGTGAACTGGTGTGGGATTGTTCAGAGATTTCATAATTGAATAAAATTTGTAAATACCGTGTAATTGGAAAGAACCTACTCTCTAACCCTGGAGGGTCTTTTTCTTCTGGGGACTTTATCCAATAATGCAAAACAATTGTTTAAACATTTTGTAAAAAAAAAAAAAATGTTTTTCCTCTTTTTCTAGCAGAAATAAAGCTGTGAGTCTTAATAGATTGTGTTGTATTTTCATTGTCAGTCTTCAAAGGTTTTCTTCATTCTCACCTATTAATTTTCTTGGGCTCTAAATCCTATGAGCAACAGCAGGATTGCCGGCCCATCTGGAGGATTTATACATCCCATATTTCAACTGATCTTTTCAGAAGATTTGAAAGGTCTAAACCAAGTAGTTAGAAGCCTAGATGCACTCTGCCACTCACATAATCAACCATCTGTAATTGAGAAAAAAAAAAATTTCCCCATTTACAGAAATCTATGGCTTTGAGCATTCTAAGCCATCAAAGAGATAACTTAGATGATGTACAGAGAGGTGGACCCCAGGAAGATAAACTATTATCCAAAATTTAGCCGGGCCTACCAACTCTTCAAAAAATTATGAGGCATGATTTTTGGCAACTGCCTCTTAACAGCTCCTTCTCAAGATTTTTTTCTTTCAGATTTCTCCAGTTAAAATTTTCCAGGGTCCCTTCTTACATGCATAACTGCTGATGGCAAAGAAATAATAATGATGATGATGATAAAAATGAGCTTTAATAAAATATTATTGGTTAATCAAGGGAGAGAAATGGTTTAAAATATTTAAGAAACAAGAATGAAAGTCATCCTCCTACCCCCAATCTCCATCTGTCCAGTACTCACTCTCCAACTAGAAATCAATTTTTAATTTTTAGTTTACTAGTTACCGGGCTTCCCTGGTGGCTCAGTGGTTAAAGCATCTTCCTCCAATGCGGGAGACCCAGGTTCGATCCCTGGGTCGGGAAGATCCCCTGGAGAAGGAAATGGCAATCCACTCCAGTTCTTGCCTGGAGAATCCCATGGACGGAGAAGCCTAGTTAGTAGGTTACAGTCCATGGGGTTGCAAAGAGTCGGACACGACTGAGCGACTTCACCTTCACCTTACTAGTTACCAGAGATCTTTTATGACTATGTAAGCAGATATTAGGTATATTAGGTACAAATATTAAGTTATTTTATTCTCTTCTTTTTTTTCTATTATTGGTAGCATATCACATTTCTTTCATATGTCGTAAAAGTCTCAATTTCTTGTTATAACTGGTTAATATATCATGGTAAAAACCATAATATGTGATTAAATTAAATTACAAAATTTGGATTTTTCCAATCTTTTGCAATATTAAGTGAATAATGTATATGTCATTTGATGGGCTTCCCAAGTTGTGTAGTGGTAAAGGATCCAACTGCTAATGCAGGAGATGCAAGAGACGTGGGTTCATTCCCTGGGTTGGGAAGATCCCCTGGAGTAGGAAGTGGCAATCCACTCCAGTGATCTTGACTGGAAAATTTCATGAACAGAGGAGCCTGGCAGGCTACAAATCTGTGGGGTTGCAAAGAGCCGGTTGCAACTGAGCACCCACACACCAGTGCAAGATAGTCTTATAAAATGGTCTGTCATTTGATCCTTGTTAAGAGAATATTTAGCAAAGAATATTCTAGAGGAATACAAAAAAATTGACAGATATCATCGATAATCCCATCTAGCTGTTGCTGCTGCTGCTGCTGCTAAGTCACTTCAGTCTGTGTGACCCCATAGATGGCAGCCAACCAGGCTCCTCTGTCCCTGGGATTCTCCAGGCAAAAACACTGGAGTGGGTTGCCATTTCCTTCTCCAATGCATGAAAGTGAAGTCGCTCAGTTGTGTCTGACTCCTAGATACCCCATGGACTGCAGTCCACCAGGCCCCTCCGTCCATGGGATTTTCCAGGCAAGAGTACTGGAGTGGGTTGCCATTGCCTTCTCCATCTAGTGTTAGGAATGCTTAATATGTACTGTCACTTTTCAAGGTGATTTGTATAATATTCATTTAATCTAAAACAATTCAAATAAGGGAGACATCACCATCATTTTACAAATTGTAAACAAAGGCATAGAGTAACCTGTTCAAGCTCACACTGCTAATGAATGGTAGAGCCAGGATTTAAACTAGATGATTTATCCAAAAGGTTTGGTTGTTTGGCTGGTTGGCTGGTAGGTACATAAGGATGTCATATCTACAGAAGGTTAGAGCTGGTGGAAGAGGAGGGATTTTTTTGATACTTCTCAAATTATCCATATGACATATGGCACCCTGTTATATCTATGACCCAGGCTGGCCCATACCCAAGCTCTGAAACAGAACCTGAGAAAAGACTCTCTTTCCACTGACAAATGCTCGACTTTCAATTATATGCTGCCTATGTAGACTGTAGATATAGCCTAGCTCACAGATCAATGCTTTGTTTATTGAAACTCTTCATCTTACTGACTCCTTAAATCCATTTCATGGCTGGTCAGCTTACATATCTTTAAAATTTTAGAAAAAAGTTTTAGCAAGAAATTACAGGTATTAAAATAATGAAATCGTTTGCAACATAGGAGCAGACTATCTTCAAGATTATTTTTTTCTGCCTGTCTATTAATGCACCAAACTGTCTTCAGTGTACAGCTTCATGCATTAATTGCAAGCATTGGCTTCAGGATCTAATAGGTGCTATTTTAGCTATTAGCTTACTAGTTGAATGCAGTGTGTTAGTTGCTCAGTCATGTCCAACTCTTTGTGACTGTAGCCCACCAGGCTCCTCTGTCCATGGGATTCCCCAGGCAAGAATGCTAGAGTGGGTTGCCATTTCATTCTCGTTGAATAACCTTTATTAAATTGATTAGCCCTGCAAAGCCTCAGTTCCTTCCAATTTAATGGAAATAATAGCAATGATTTTCTCACAGGGTCATTCTGAGGAATTGATTGAGGTTATATGTCCACAGTACATAGTATTTAAGAAGTGGCATTTATTACCATCCATGTTACTATTCCAGAGAAGGCGAAGGCACCCCACTCCAGTACTCTTGCCTGGAAAATCTCATGGGCGGAGGAGCCTGGTAGGCTGCAGTCCATGAGGTCACTAAGAGTCGGACACGACTGAGCGAGTTCACTTTCACTTTTCACTTTTATGCATTGGAGAAGGAAATGGCAACCCACTCCAGTGTCCTTGCCTGGAGAATCCCAGGGATGGGGGGGGGCCTGGCGGGCTGCTGTCTACAGGGTCGCACAGAGTCAGACACAACTGAAGCGACTTAGCAGCAGCAGCAGCAGCAGCAGCATGTTACTATTCATCATTTTATGATTAACTGTACACTGACTTTTCTCTTTGTCTCTAATATATTACTGGTGAGTGCTGATGGTGATTACAGCAGGCTTACTTAGGGTATCCATAGAGTTTAGGTTAAGAGAGTTGAATCAGACTTTGGTTTGAAGCTAACTGGCTGAAGTCAAAGCTAATGAAGCAATTTATTTACCATCTCTATGTCTCAGTTTCCTTCTTGACATAAAGGGCACAAAAATTCCACCAAATCCATAGAGTTGATATGAAGTGAATTAGAGGTAATGATAATGCCAATGAAGTGATTATCTCAGGTTCTGGCACAAGGAAAATAATCTACCATTATTATTGTTTTTAAGTCTTTATTGAATTTGTTACAGTGTTGCTTTTGTTTCATGTTTTGGTTTTCTGGCCAAGAGGTATGTAGGATCTTAGCTCCCTGACCAGGGATCAAACCCTCACCCCCTGCATTGGAAGGTGAAGTCTTAACCACTGGACCACCAGGGAAGTCCCTATTATTGTTAGTTTTATTATTAGGAGTGGATGGGAAGAGATAAGGAAATTGAGAATGAGAGAGCAGAGAAGATCCTTTGAATTTATACAGTTAATCATTTACTAGGGCCGATATAAAAATCCAAGCCTTTTGACTAGTACTCTGTATGTTGGAATATGCTATTTTCTTATTATTCATAGTGAAATGAAGTTGCTCAGTCATGTCCAACTCTTTGCGACCCCATGGACTGTAGCCTACCTGGCTTCTCAGTCCACGGGATTTTCCAGGCAAGAGTACTGGAGTGGGTTGCCATTTCCTTCTCCAGTGGCTCTTCCTGACCCAGGGATCGAACCCGGGTGTCCCACGTTGTAGGCAGACGCTTTACCTTCTGAGCCACCAGGGAAGCCCACTGTAAACAGAATCCTCAATGGTTAATTTCCAGAATCTGGGAAATAGGAAGCCTCGTGTTTTTCTTTTTTTCTAGAAACTGGCATGGAGCTCAAAGAAGCCTGGTGGTAGCTTTTGCTGTCATCTGGAAAAGGAAATGGCAACCCGCTCCAGTGTTCTTGCCTGGATAATCCCAGGGATGGGGGAGCCTGGTGGGCTGCCGTCTACGGGGTCGCACAGAGTCGGACACAACTGAAGCAACTTAGCAGCAGCAGCAGACCTAATACTATGTAGGAAAGAACTATTATCTCAAAAATACTTAGTACCATATATTTCTTTTCAATTCTGTTTTGCAAATCGTTACTGAGCACTTCTTATGGGGCAGGCACTAAATCAAGTGCTGGGAACAGACAAATGAATATATGACCGTGCTTTGTAAGTTTATAGTTTGACAGAGTATGAATTAATAAAG
Source organism: Oreotragus oreotragus (assembly GCA_006410675.1). Lineage (NCBI taxonomy): Eukaryota > Metazoa > Chordata > Mammalia > Artiodactyla > Bovidae > Oreotragus > Oreotragus oreotragus. Next base: position 226,101 of record SJYX01021753.1, on the reverse strand, counting down.
CATTCTACCCAGTTATCACTCAACATTGACAGCAATGTGAGGCAATAAGTTCGAGTATCATAGATACTGTTTAACAGAGGAGAAGGCTGATTTTCAGAGACATATACTGATTAGCCAGGTCAAGCAATTAGTCAGAAGTTAAGTCAGAGGCTATCTGTTACAATGTTTTGTTTGCTTGTTTCAGATGAGTAAAGTCTGCTTTATTTGTGGTTAAATAAAACATTTTTCTGGGATGAGGTTAATGGATTACTATAACAATTCTGTATAACTTACTGGTTGAATAACCTTGGTTAAATTAATTAACCCTTTCAAAGCTTCACAACCTGCTAAAATGGCTAAAATAAATTACTGCAAATATTACATGAAGCAAAACAAATTGTGGCCAAGCAAAACAATCCCTAGTTCAGATGCATAGTAACCAGGGAGGCAGTTCATCATAAAATCAAAGGAATCCCATTAAGGCTGTCATCATGGACAAGAAAATAAAATGTTTGGTCAATACCTCATATGTGTGTAAGTAAATGAATTAACTTGCTAAATGTGATCTGAATAAATTTTTAGAAAATAATGGCTAAAGACTCAAGGAAAGGAAGAGAAAATTGCTGTTTAGTGAGCATCTAAATCAGGTAAAATTCACAAAGTTAAGTTCTCAATATTAGCCAGGCTTCAAAATAAACCATTTAAAGGAGGGTTCCAGATATTATAAAAACCTATGTAGAAATGTATAAATCAGTATGAGACCATGGCATTACATAAACTGAGTTTTGTTTTCTCATCTATAAGATGGTTGTACAATTATATACTTGGAGTTTCTCTCATCTTAATGTTTTCATGAGCAGCAAAAGTCCCTTTTCTCTGACAGATTACACATATTTTGAAAAAAAAAAGAAGAGTGAATGATGATTGAATAAAAGCTAATACATGAAGAAAGAGTGGACTACAAAACCTTAAAATCAAGGGTGTGCTGTGTGTGGCTTAATAATTACTAGTCTGTTATTTTAAGGAACTGGGTGCCTTTCAATTTAGACCGCAATTTTCCAGGCAATGAACTTCATTCTCTAGCGACAACCACTGCAGCATGGTTGGCAACTAAAAGGCTCATAATCTACGTTGAGCTAAGTAAACCTATCAAAGGTCAGCTTGGGAAATCGTGTTATTACTAAAAGTGTGCTCTTCCTCCTGCCCCTCCCCTTAAGTGAGGAACGATAAGGAAGATGTTGATTATGTTGTTTACTTGATTGCAAATATAACATGTTCTCTGTTATCCATTATTCCATATGAATTATGGAATTCATATGGAATATTATTCCATATGAATACTTCAGGTTGTAGGTGACAGATGAAAAATATTTCATATGAAGCTTGTTTCTCCATGCCAGTTACTATATTCCTAGTTTTTGGTGTGTTGAATGTGTGTGTGTGTGTATGTGTGGTGTAAGTACAGGTACATATTAATATATCTATATTTATAAAAGCATACCAAGATTTATATGTGTGTATATATTTGAAGGTATGTGTATATATGTGTATATATATATATTTTTAATTGAAGTATACTTGATTTACAATGTTGTGTTAGTTTCAGGTATATAGCAAAGTACTTCAGTTTTATACACACACACACACACACACACACACACGTTCTTTTCCATTATAAGTGATTAAATGATATTGAATATAGTCCCCTATGCTATACAGTAGGTTCTTGCTGCTTATCTATTTTATATATGCTGCTGCTGCTGCTGCTGCTGCTAAGTCGCTTCAGTCGTGTCCGACTCTGTGCAACCCCATAGATGGCCTCCTACCAGGCTCCCCCATCCCTGGGATTCTCCAGGCAAGAACACTGGAGTGGGTTGCCATTTCCTTCTCCAATGCATGAAAGTGAAAAGTGAAAGTGAAGTAGCTCAGTCGTGTCCGACTCTTAGCGACCTCATGGACTGCAGCCTACCAGGCTCCTCCGTCCATGGGATTTTCCAGGCAAGAGTACTGGAATGGGGTGCCATTGCCTTCTCTAATTTTATATATAATAGTGTATATATGTTAACCCCAAATTCCTAATTTAGTCCGACCTACAAAGGAATGTATGTTTAACTTACACATATTGGTACATACTGAAAATGGGCACACACACACACACACACACACACACACACACACACACACACATTTGAATGTACTCCTAAAGTTAAATGGAAACACTTTTTGGATCATTTAATTTTTGGCAAGTCTGTAGCCTGATTTCTTTCCTTTATTATCATAATGTTACTAACTGAGCTAGAGGAGAGAGGAGGAGAGAGGAGAAGGAGGCCAGAGGCAGGAAAGAAGCTGGGGAGGGTCTTGTGTTCCTCACTGGGCTGGACCTGGAGAGGCAGCCAGATAAAGGTAAGTGCTGTCTCCTCCTCTGAGAGCTGGCCTCTGAGCCGAGGCAGATCCAGGGCAGGCGGACACATGGCTGCCCCACAGAGGGCCAGGCACAGCCGCAAGCTGCTCAGGGGACTCCTGGAGCAGACGCTCCCCTGGCTCCTGCTCAGCCCACTGCTGCCAGCCGGCAGCTTCCCTCCTGCCAGACCCCTGGGCATGCTGATGGGAATGGCACAATTACCTAATCCCTGCCCAGGGAGATCTAGGACACATGCAGACAGATGGAGGACCAGGGGGATTCAGCACTGTTTAGTACTGGAGGAGAAGAGGAGACAAGCTCTGGGAGAGGTTTGGCTAATGGGCTGGGCTTGAAAGTTGGTTCTAAAGTCTCCCTGTCTCCAAGCAGCTCCCAGGCAAGCTGTCTTCTCGCCTGAACAGCAGCTCTGAAAGAAAGAACCTTGACCTTCCCCTCACTGCTGGCAAATACTCTGAGAAAGGGCATTGGCCCTCAGTGTCTGGGTTTCCACAAGGAAAAGGAAGTAAAGATGGGTAGGGAAAGACACAGGATCTGAGAGAGCCAGAACTCCAGGAAGGCGCACCGGGACAGTCAGAGATCCAGAGATCCAGGCAGCAGTGCACGTGTTCACCGTCTCCCTTCCTCCTTCTTCCTCTCCCCCCCGGCACGCACACCATCACTGCCCTGCGCGAGGTCCTCAGATTCTCCCTGTCTGGACAAATGTCGTAGTGTTCTTTCAAACTTCCCATCTTTTTGCATGCAGTGTTTCTTTCTTCATGAATCCATCCTGATTGCTTGACCATCTTAAAGCAAAGCCATGGACCACGTCATTTCTTTGGTCAAAACCCTAACTGATTCTTCCATTATTATGGAATGAAGTCCAAACTTTTCAGTATAACATTTAAAACCCAAGCATCATAATTGGTCTTGGTCTACATTTATATGTCACTAATTTTATATATATATATGGGCTTCCCTTGTGACTCAGCTGGTCAAGAATCCACTTGCAGTGCGGGAGACCTGGGTTCCATCCCTGGGTTGGGAAGATCCCCTGGAGAAGGGAAAGGCTACTCACTCCAGTATTCTGGCCTGGAGAATTCCATGGGTTGTATAGTCCATGGGGTTGCAAAGAGTCAGACATGACTGAACGACTTTCACTTCACTGTACATTAAAGTGGCCTCTCTAGGTTACTGTTCCTCTAATCAACATGAAGTGAAATTGCTCCCTTGCCTTCGTTTTCCACAATGCCTTTCTCTGGAGGGCTCTCTCCTCCGCCTTCACTTGCTGAAATTGTATTTATCCTTCAAAGCCTAACTGAAATTTGTCCTCACTAAAGTCTTTACTCAATAATCCTATAATAGAATAATGATGATCACTTTAAAAATTCACTTACTTATATGCTTATTTTATTTATATTATCGCCTCCTTCTTTTTGAATTTTAGGGAGTCATAATAGTTGATCCTAGAAATTCAATTATTATTTCCATCTGTGTCTCCTCTACTGTTTATAAGCTAGAGAAGAGAGGCTGTTTTATCCTTTTTATATAGTAACAGCTCCCAGTGGAGTCCTTTCCATATAGTAAGGGGAAGATAGAGCAATTTTTTTTCAGAGCACTTGAACATGTCCTGGGAATTGCAAAGTTAATTTTACCTTCCCATGAATTCATACAACTTTGGGAAAAAGTATTTTCCATTGTACAGATGACTGAAAGGAGGTTCAGATAATGTTCAAGTCAACTCAGTTTATAAGAGGGGAGTGATGACTTGTCAGAATGATTTTTGCTCTCATATATGTATGAATGAAAAAGTCCATAAACATTTCATGAGTCTCCCCAGTGCCCACTATGCTACTCAAGAGAAAGAAATGTTGACCATCGAAAATTTATTTAGACAAAGCCAGATGGGCTGGGTGAAGTGATACAGAGTTAAACACAGAGACAAATAGAATCTGTTGAAGGAGTAGAGTTTTAGAAACAAAATAAAACCAGAGGAACAGAAAAAAAGCCAGTGTAAAGGCTGACACTGAGAGACAAAGGAAGGAGAGAGAGGCACACTAGCAGAACAGAATAAAGGCAAGATAAGAGGAGCGTGGGTACAGCTTCTTCAAGTGGGACAACATTTCAATATTTTAGCTATTGTCTCAGAGGACGTGGGGGCTCCATGGGAGTGGGGGGAGGTAGGTACACTTTATGAAATAGGCAGCTGTGGCCTCTGCTGTGTTTCAGGCAGGAGCCTCAGATATTTATTACTGCCACACAAAAGGCTGGGCACCAGTGTGCTCCCACCAAGCCTTCTCGAAGATCATCACTGGTTATCTGTCTTCAGAGCAATAGAAATATCACCACCATGAATTGTTTTGGAGAAGAACAAAGACTGTAGGTCTCCCAAGTCACCCCATCCACCAGAAGACTTATGCCTTAACAGGAAGGCTTTCATTTGGTCACTGGATATATACTCTTTAATGAAAAGTCACCAGAAACAAAAAATGCTTTACCAATGATGTGGACAGATCAATTTCTCTGGCTCATAGAGCCATTGAGGTCTCTTGATTTGTTTTGGGTTTGTGATCTGGACAAGCTCTACGTGAATGCTTGGTTTACCATGTATGGTCATTGACTTTGGACATGATTTATGAATTCCTAGGACTTTAAAACCTTTATCAACAAAACGGTGACAATATCATATAGGATTTCTGTGACATTAAATATAATGATTACTATACGTGCATCATGAGGCCTGCACATTGTTAGTGATCAATAAGTAGTACTTTGTCATTGTCATTGTCATGATCATCATTTCCTCCCATGTGAGTGAGAACTTCACTGGCCTAATTGAAAGAGGGACTTCTAAGGAGGCACCAGTGGTAAATTATCCACCTGCCAATACAGGAGACATAAGAGATACAGGTTCGATTCCTGGGTTGGGAAAACCCCCTGAAGGAGGGCATGGCAACCCACTTCAGTGTTCTTGCCTGGAAAATCCCATGGGCAGAGGAGCCTGGAGGGCTACAGACCATAGCGTCGCAAAGAGTTGATCACGACTGAAACGACAGCACGCACACAATTGAAAGAGAGACCAAAGAAGAGGAAGAGAAATGGGAAAAAGGGAGCCGTGGAGGGTACAAGTAGTATTGGAAAATGACTGAAGCCATCAGAAGGAATTACTGGCTTGCAGTCTGGAGTGTGTGACTCAGCTGGAGCCCGAGTACAAAGGGTCCCTAAGCAGAAGCATCAGGGACACACAGGGGGCAGCTGACACCATGCCCACAGTTGGCACAGTCCAACAGAATTTTCAAGGATAAGTGGGGAAAAAAAGCAGTCCTGAGAGGGAGCACCACTGAACCCTGCTGCCCTGTTTCTGAGCAGCAGCTGCAAGCAGGGATAGCAGCTGCAGTTGTTCTCAGCAGCCTGGATTCCCAGGGAAAGCAGGCATCAGGCAAAGCAAAAAGGGAGGGAGAGACAAGCAAGGGGCAATGCCCTGGGTTCCCAGGATGGGAGATTCCACTGCACAGAAATAAGGGGCCTGGGGTGGCAGGGAGAGGGTGTTCTGAATGTGAAATAATGCTCAGTGTTGAGAGCAGGCTCAGTGGAGAGAGTTAGATTGGGGGTCAACAACTTTCTAGCCGTTTATGCTCCTAGATAGCTACATAAACATGGGCAGAAGATAATCACAACAGCCAGTACTAACTGAGTGCTAACCAGGTGCCAGGCAATGTCCTTTAGTTTTTACATACATGAAATAATGTGGTTCTTAGTACGGTACTCTGGAACTGGTGCTAGCATTGCATTTTACAGATGAAAATCACACACAGAGGGGTAAAGCAGCTCCACTGGGTCACATAACAAGCAAGTGACAGATCTGAGATTTAATCTAAACAGTTTGGCACCTGAGCTTGCATTTTTTATCCATCACTCTCTGCCAGTGCTGTCCAGTAGAACTGTCTGCAATGGTGGAAAGGTTCTATGATATCAAACACTTAAAATGTGGCAAGTGCAACCAAGGAACTATATTATTTATTTATTTTACTGGGGGTATTGTTGCTTTATGAGTTGGTGTTAGTTTCTGCTAGACAGTGAAGTGAATCAGTTATATGTGTACATATATCCCCTCCCTCTTGGACCTCCTTCCCAACCCCACCACCCCATCCCACCTATCTAGGTCACCCCAAAGCACAGAGCTGAGCTTGGTACTAAATTTTTAAATTTACTGAGGTAAAATTAATTTAAATTTAAATAGCCTCATATGCTTAGGTGCTGTGCAATGGATAGGAAAATTTATACTTTCTCTCTAAAGAGACAGATCTCTATCACTTTCAGTTATTATTTTTCTCCATCTAAAATTATGGGTTTTCACATGGGGATAAAAAATAGGTGCAGTGATTTCTACCATTTCCTCCATGCCTGCCTGGATGGACATCATTAATCAAGCAGGACTGTCTTTCCTACTGAGTCTGGACCTTCCTCAGAATTCATCACAACAAAACTCTAGGCAGTGGCTGACTTAGATTCTTCATTTGAGAAGAAAGTGATATTCATCTCTGGACCCTAAACAGCTCCAAAGTTTAGGCATTGAAGGGAAAGAAGATGTTTCTTTCAGCTCTTTGCATTCCAGCAACACTGGTTTCTTTCCTCATCATCAGTGGCCCCACCAAGTTGCTTTTCACCCATAGCATATCTCTTTCTTCCCTTAAGCCTAAATCTGAGGGCCTCCTTAGCTCAGCTGGTAAAGAAGTTGCCTGCAACGTAGGAGACCCTTGTTCGATTCTGGGGTTGGAAAGATCTACTGGAGAAGGGAAAGCCTACCCACTCCAGTATTCTTGGGCTTCCCTGGTGGCTCACGTGGTAAAGAATCTACCTGCAATGTGGGAGACCTGGGTTTAGATTGGGAAGATTCCCTGGAGAAGGGAATAGTTACCCACTACAGCATTATTCCCTGGAGAATTCTGTTGACTGTGTATAGTCCATGGGATCACAAAGAGTTGGACACGAAGGAAGGACTTTCACTTTTCATCATTTGCAATGTATGCAGGGTTTAACTGGTTTTCTCTAAAGACCCAAGTCAGTGTTTGTTGCACTAGATGTCTTTTCTCTTATCAACAAATAGGAATAGAGACAAAGGAACACTTTTTTTCCTAAATATATTGCTGAAGAAGTCCTCTACCAGCATCCATAGTATATCTTTGTACACAAGAAAGAGATGAGTAGATTAGAGACAAAGGGGATATTGTTTCTTGTGAAAACAAGGGAAGTAACAGCTCTCCAGAGAATTCTCAAACTAGAATTTTTGATCTGAGCCTTGAAATCACCTGAATAACCTACCCTTGGCATCAGTCTAAGCCTCTGGAAACTCCAAGGCCTTATTTTGGCAGGTATTTTTCTAGTTGATTCCTAACTAACTCATTCTCTTTCTGTAGAATGATCTTCCAGCTCCCCTGCCTTCCCTTGGCCTTTCAGCTGTCAAACTCCTACGTCTATCTCAAGATGCAGTTTGAATGTCACTTGTCCTTTTCTGATCCTGTTCCTGACACACAGTCATCTCCCAGGCTGGATGAGGTTTCCCTGCTCTGTGAGCTAATAGCTCTTCTGCTCATGGCCCAAGAGTGTCCTCTTCCCACCTCTACAGAGCATCTAACTGCTATGCTCCTGTGCTCCTAAATCCATCTCCACTGAACACTGTTGGTTCATCAATAGTAGGAAGATAAATTACAAATCTCTGTCCCTAGTACCTTGCAAAGAGCTTGATATATGGCAAGGGTTTAATACATATTCATAGAGTGGACAGAAGAATAAATGACTGAGCTGGAGACAAGATCCAGCTCGTATGGCAGAGCAGATCAGTGTTACTGACAGTTCAACCCCAAGGTCAGGAGCAAGGGAGCCTGCTCCCTGGACAGTCTGACCTTTGCTGTTCTGAACAGAATAATCAAGGACAGTCTCTCTCCTCCTCATTTTCTGACACCCCCATAAAATTCCAGTCATTCTAATTTTATCCTCACATTTGTCTCCCCTCTCCCCACCCCCAATCCTGCACAGCTCCAAAACACTTGGCTTCTCTCTCCCTCTGGCCCAATTGTTCCTCTTTCTATAGCATCGGAATCTCATTGTCATGCCTGCCCTATTCCCTCCTGACCTCTCAACCGCCCATTGTCAAATGTCAGGAGGGCCCGGGTGGCAGCTGGGCCCCAGCAGGACAGACCTGGCGTCCCTGGGGCATCCCTGGCAGGTGCTGGAATACTCAACAGCCGGCCTGATGTCAGCACCCCCATCCTCTTCTGGAGGTCCCCTGCCCCCTCCCACTATCTCCAACCCCCTTTCTCAGGAGCTGTTAGAGTCTGAATGGTTGGCGTGGCTGGGTAGCTGCTGCTGCTAAGTCACTTCAGTCGTGTCCGACTCTGTGCGACCCCATAGATGGCAGCCCACCAGGCTCCCCCGTCCCTGGGAGTCTCCAGGCAAGAACACTGGAGTGGGTTGCCATTTCCTTCTCCAATGCATGAAAGTGAAAGTGAAGTCCCTCAGTCGTGTCTGACTCTTCGTGACCCCATGGCTGGGTAGCGGCTGCACCAAAGAAAACAGTTTGGTCTTTTCTCTGAGGAGACTTCAGGCCTGTCCTCTGGGCTACTTGCACTCCTGTGCATATCTGTACTGTCAGATCTCCTCTGTGCTGGTAGCCTAGCGACTAACTGAAGTCTGAAGTGAACTGTTAGTCAGTCATGTCTGACTCTTTGCAACCCCATGGACTGTAGCCCTCCAGGCTCTTCTGTCATGGATTTTTCCAGGGAAGAATACTGGAGTGAGTTGCCATTTTCCTGCTTCAGGGGATCTTCCTGACCCAGGGATCCAACACTTGTCTCTTGTGTCTTCTTTGCAGGAGGATTCTTTACCTGTTAAGCCACCAGAAAATCTCTGTAGACAGTGGTATTGGGGTATATCCAATAAACCCAGTTCAGTGATTGACACTTAGGAATGAAATACTATGTATTAGTTATTATTCAAGAAACTTACCCTCATAACTTCATTTAGCTTGAGCCTCACAATACTGATTACCAGGATATTACCATTCCCATTTTTCAGATCAGGAAACTGAGACTGCACTTACTATTGTCCAGAGGTATATAGCCTATTGGTGGTAGAACCAAGACTTGGTTTTTGCAATTTTATATTACATGTATTCATTACATGTTAGTTCATTAAATATTCAATTAATTTTTACTGATTTAATGGTTAAGTTCTAGTGATAACATAGATGCAAAGGACAAAAACTGAATGGGAGAATAGAGAGGTTCAGATATTAGGAAGAATTTTCCAAATTGTCAGAGGGAACAAACACTTTATAGTCCTGAATTCTAAGAAAGGAAAAGGAAACCCCTATATGGGCATGTATTAAGTAGACATGTAAGAAAGCAGAGATGTATGAAAAGATCAGTTTTAAAATTCTTCCACTTCTTCATTTAAATTCTTCATAACCATGTCTTATCTTCACCTCCAATGACACCAATGCCAATGCCAAGTATAATAAACGATGCTCATACTCAGCAAGAGAGTTTTTCGGTTAAGTAGAGAGTCTGTGAACTTTATTTTTGCCTACCTTCATGTCACCATTTATGGCCTGCATTTTAAAGTTCATAGGCCTTTTTATTTGGCAAAAGTAATATTCAGTATTATGGATTTAACCCTTGAATGGGTCTGGCTTATAAGCTATTCACCTCACGCCTTCTTGGGAAGACCCAGTAGCTCAAGAGGTAAAGAACCCACCTGCAATGCAGGAGATGCAGGGGACACAGGTTTGATCCCCGGGTGAGGAAGATCCCCTGAAGAAGAGAATGGCAACCCACTCCAGTATTCTTGCCTGAAAAATCTCATGGACAGAGGAGCTTGGTGGGCTATAGTCCATAGGGTAGCAAAGAGTCAGACACTCCTGAGCTTGCACACACAACACCAAGCCTCCTCAAGGCACTGTATGTATTAAGCTCTTTAGTCAGAATTCAGCTCTAAACTCTGAGTCTTGGCTGGAGACTTAGTCATCTTTCTCCTTGCCTCACTCTTTCATCCTGGCTGATTCTTTAAGGGACAGGGCATGCGAGCAATGGAGGTTTCTGCTGGGAATGAAGAAGATAAGACATCGAGCTTGGAGGTTCTCTTCTAGTTCCCAGCAGAGAGGACTGTGGGGTCTTAGTCTCACCTGCATATTCATGTTGGCGCAGGGAGGCAGCTATGCAGTTAATAAGGTTGCTGCTGCTGCTGCTAAGTCACTTCAGTCGTGTCCGACTCTGTGTGACCCCACAGACGGCAGGCCACCAGGCTCCCCCACCCCTGGGATTCTCCAGGCAAGAACACTGGAGTGGGTTGCCATTGCCTTCTCCAAGGCATGAAAAGTGAAAGTGAAGTCGCTCAGTGGTGTCCGAGTCTTCGCGAATCCATGGACTGTAGCCCACAAAGCTGCTCTGTCCCTGGGATTCTCCAGGCAAGAACACTGGAGTGGGTTGCCATTGACTTCTCCAAGGCATGAAAAGTGAAAGTGAAGTCGCTCAGTCATGTCCGAGTCTTCGTGACTCCATGGACTGTAGCCCACAAGGCTGCTCCGTCCCTGGGATTTTCCAGGCAAGAGTACTGGAGGGGGAGTGCCACTGCCTTCTCTGAATTAATAGGGTAATTCCTCAATAATTTGTTCTCTGGGGAAGGCTGCTGCCTCACTTGGGGCTTACACTATTAAATCTTCAGATTCCACTTTTGCGTGTGAATTGTACCCAGAGCTGAGAAATAGACAACTTGTTGAATCCCTGGGGCTAGAGAACAGGTTTTAAAAGACAGATAATAGCTGGAAGCTAGTGATTCTGGTCAAGAGGACATATAACCTCTTTATAGCCAGGATGTCTTGAGTCTCCAAACTCTCCTCACAGATATTCCCTATTCAGCCACCAGTGCACTGTAGTTCTTTTAACCAAATATCTGTTTTTAATAAGTGGCAGTTAATTTGTCACTTGAGTGACTAACGTATTGGGAAAATTTTTAAATGCAGACTCTTCTGAAGCCAGACTTTCTTATTTTCCTCTTCTTTTTCTTTTCTCAAGAGTAATTATATGTTGGGGCTTCCTTAAAATGAGACAGACCTGTGTATATGTAATTACTCTGACATAGCTTTCTAATTTAAAAAAATTCTGTTGTCAACAATCGGTGATGTTGGTTGTACACACACCATTTCCCAATGCCTCAGTTTCCATATTAGAAAATAGAGAAAGTGGGGGAATGAGTTTCTGTTCTTCCAAACCAAAGAAGACTAGTCTGATAATCATTGTGAATTTTTCCAGAGAAGGAGAAGGATGTTTTTCTAGGTGGTCAGGGATGATCTTTATATTTGGGATGGACAGCTAGTTTGATCAGGGAAAATGTTTGAGGTTCAAAGAAAAGATGGTGGTACTGTTTCCAATCACCTATCAGCTTCCAAACAACATGCTCACCTGTAGCCATAGTATTCATATTACATTTTGATCTCTAAGTATACAAGAGATGGCTTCTTATGATCTATATTAATTAGGATAAAACAACAACTAACAACATTGTATGATATTACCAGTCACTTTTATAGTATTTGCTATCTATTAGGTGCTCAATAATTTTTGTTGAATGAATGGTAGGGTTAATTTTTAGTTCCACTCAAATACACTTTTCAGTGAGGCAATAATTTCTCTTTTTCTATTTATTTTACCCTCATAATAACTCTGAAAGATAAGCAATGTATATGAGCTATCCTACTATCAGCCCTGAGTACTGCCTGGTACACGATTCTTCTGGTACAGTTACCTCTTTTCTGTCCTGGATGGCAGAGTTTAGTGTGTGAGCGGATCAAACCAATAGCATCACTGAGGTGCCCGATTTTTTCCCTCTAAATTGCTCCTTTTTTCCCCTCTAGGACTTATATGAAATGAAGGCAGAGGAGATTACTTCACATCCTTCTTCAATCATCCTCCTAGATATTATTCCTCAGGATTATGTTCTCTTCCCTGCTCATTCCAGTTTTACAATGCAGCATCTCTCATTTCATGGACTCATGGATACAACCTGAAGCTATTCCTCCACACTGATATCAGAGGGCATGTATATGTGTCACAGGCTACAGTCTCTTCTACTCTTGAGTACCTTCCTCCTAAAGCCACTTCCTGAAGACTTAGGGAAATTAAGATCAATACAATATTAAAGAAAAAGTGGAAATTATCCCCTACAAATGAGTGAGCCACGGGAAGAATACTCTGAAGCACGTCACCAAAGGCCCTCTTCTCAATGTTCCTAGCTTCTAAACTCATTCCCTGGAGAGAGGGGATTGCCTTCCATGGCCTAGGCAGAGGGAGAGAATGTGGTGGGTGACCCCTAGAGATTATTATGCCAGTTGACTGAACTACTCTCCAGAAAGCTTTGCTATTGATTTGCTTTGTGGAGCTTTAATAGAGTTTGTTTTATAAGACAAAAACAAGTTCCTATCCTGTCACATTTATTTCATAAGACATAAACTACTTCCTATCTACATTTTTTTTTTTTTGGAAAAATAAGTGAGAAACTTCTGGGGAAGCATTTAAGTGAGTAACAGAAAAACCAGTTTCTTATGAAAGGGTTGCAGGCTACATTTGTCCTCTCAAAGGCAGTATAGATCCTTCTTTTCTAAGTGCTTTAATACAGAGATTTTCTATTCAGACAGATTTGAAAACTTCTGACTCAGCAAGTTATGCTTCCTTTTCCCCTGAAGCATGTGTGAAACTTGCTCTTTATTTTTATGTTTAGCCATCTACTGAACACTATAAGGCTTTCAGTTCAGTTCAGTTCAGTTGCTCAGTCGTGTCCGACTCTTTGCGACCCCATGAATCACAGCACGCTAGGCCTCCCTGTCCATCACCAACTCCCAGAGTTCATTAAGACTCATATCCATTGAGTCAGTGATGTCATCCAGCCATCTCATCCTCTGTCGTCCTCTTCTCCTCTGGCCCACAATCCCTCCCAGCATCAGATCTTTTCCAATGAGTTAACTCTTCGCATGAGGTGGCCAAAGTACCAGAGTTTCAGCTTCAGAATCATTTCTTCCAAAGAACACCCAGGGCTGATCTCCTTCAGAATGGACTGGTTGGATCTCTCTGCAGTCCAAGGGACTCTCAACAGTCTTCTCCAACACCACAGTTCAAAAGCATCAATTCTTCGGCGCTCAGCCTTCTTCATAGTCCAACTCTCATGTCCATACATGACCACAGGAAAAACCATAGCCTTGACTAGATGGACCTTAGTCGGCAAAGTAATGTCTCTGCTTTTGAATATGCTATCTAGGTTGGTCATAACTTTTCTTCCAAGGAGTAAGCGTCTTTTAATTTCATGGCTGCAGTCACCATCTGCAGTGATTCTGGAGCNCCAACTCTCACATCCATACATGAGCACAGGAAAAACCATAGCCTTGACTAGATGGACCTTAGTCGACAAATTAATGTCTCTGCTTTTGAATATGCTATCTAGGTTGGTCATAACTTTTCTTCCAAGGAGTAAGTGTCTTTTAATTTCATGGCTGCAGTCACCATCTGCAGTGATTCTGGAGCCCCCCAAAATAAAGTCTGACACTGTTTCCACTGTTTCCCCATCTATTTCCCATGAATTGATGGGACCGAATGCCATGATCTTCGTTTTCTGAATGTTGAGGTTTAAGCCAACTTTCTCACTCTCCTCTTTCACTTTCATCAACAGGCTTTTTAGTTCCTCTTCACTTTCAAGTATAGCCAATTCCTCACATCCATGCAAGTCTAAATTAGAACGTGTAGCCTAAAAACTTAAGAATGCCCAATCAGCAAGCTTCAAGTCATCCTTAGGTACAGAAAGAGCTTCAGAGATTACATCGTGTGTTTTAACTGGTCAAACACTTAATTGTTCTTTCATGCAGAGACTAATAAGCGACAATTCTGTGATATGTTCATTTTTTCATATACATAAAAAAGAAAAAAAGAAAAAGAATGTCTCAAAGGTTTAAAAAAAGTCACCTAAACAATTTTAAAAGAGATTAGCCCTGGAGTAAATGAGTAAGGTAAAATGATTGATTTAAGTGGATAATCTAAGGTAAAAATCTGGAAAGTAATATCTCACTTTACCGATACTAGGGGTTATGACACTTTAATAGGCAGTTCAAGCCTTTCTCTTCTGGTGATGTCCTTTTACCTTATCCCTGCATAGGAAGCTGAACTCCAATCTTTGTATTGAAGTATCCCCCAAGAATCCTGTAGAGGCTGCCCACAGCTCACAGGTCTAATAACTCTATCAGGGAGGAAGAAACAGTAATAATTGGATCCCATGAGCCTCTATTTACAATAGTCAAGGAATGTAAGATAAACCAATTGAGCTGTGTGGCCAGGCAACCAGACTTGGGAACACTATTTGGTAGGAAATAGCCAGAGAAACAAGAAGGCATGTTGGCCCCAGGGACTTTACACCGTACAGAAGTGGCTATGAGTGCACATGCACGCGCCTATGATGGAGAAATTCCAGACAGTTTTTCCATCCTGTGAATGCTTGCTTACAGTGAAGGAAGATGTTATAACCTACACCTTAGACAGATTTTTTCTTAAAGTTTGTGACCTGCTGAAGCCAAAAACCAGATGACCTGCTCTCCTATTAAATTGTTTTACATAAGCTACATTGTCATCTGAGTTAAATCCACTCATTCTAGTCCATTTTAGTTCACTGATTCCTAAAATGTCAATGTTCACTCTTGCCATCTCCTGTTTGACCACTTACAGTTTATCTTGATTCATAGGCCTAACATTCCAGGTTCCTATGCAATATTGTTCTTTACAGCACCAGACTTTAACTCAGATGACCATTATATCTCCTACTGTGGGCAATAATCCTTTAAAAGAAAAGGAGTAGCCCTCATAGTCAACAAAAGAGTCTGAAACGCAGTACTTGGATGCAATCTCAAAAATGACAGAAAGATCTCTGTTCTTTTCCAAGGCAAACCATTCAATAACAGAGTAATCCAAGTCTCTGCCCCAACCAATAATGCTGAGGAAGCTGAAGATGAATGGTTCTATGAGACCTACAGGAGCTTCAAGAACTAACACGAAAACAGATGTCCTTTTCATTATAGAGGAATAGAATGCAAACGTAGGAAATCAAGAAATACCGAGAGTAACAGGAAAATTTGGCCTTGGAGTACAAAAGGAAGCAGGGCAAAGGCTAATAGAGTTTTCCTAAGAGAATGCACTGCTCATGGCAAACACCCTCTTCCAATGACACAAGAGGAGAGTCTAGGCATGGACATCACCAATGATCAACACCGAAATCAGATTGATTATATTCTTTGCAGATAAAGATGGAGAAGCTATAACAATCAGCAAAAAAAGACTGGGAGCTGACTGTAGCTCATACCATGAACTCCTTATTGCAAAATTCAGACTTAAACTGAAGAAAG
Organism: Oreotragus oreotragus; assembly: GCA_006410675.1. Taxonomy (NCBI): domain Eukaryota; kingdom Metazoa; phylum Chordata; class Mammalia; order Artiodactyla; family Bovidae; genus Oreotragus; species Oreotragus oreotragus. Next base: position 210,295 of record SJYX01021753.1, on the reverse strand, counting down.
TAGGGAAGATCACTAGACCATGCAAGTATGACCTAAATCAAATCCCTTCCAATTATACAGTGGAAGTGAGAAATAGATTTAAGGGACTAGATCTGAGAGACACAGTGCCTGAAGAACTATGGATGGAGGTTTGTGACATTGTATAGGAGACAGGGATCAAAACCATCCCCAAGAGAAAGAAGTGCAAAAAGGCAAACTGGTTGTCTGAGGAGGCCTTACAAATAGTTGAGAAAAGAAGAGACTCAAAAGGCAAAGGAAAAAATGGAAAGATATACCTATTTGAATGCAGAGTTCCAAAGACTAGCAAGGAGAGATAGGAAAGTCTTCCTCAATGATCAATGCACGAAACAATAGAATGGGAAAGACTAGAGAACTTTCAAGAAAATTAGAAGGGAATGTTTCATGCAAAGATGGGCACAATAAAGGACAGAAATGGTATGAACCTAACAGAAGCAGAAGATAGTAAGAAGAGGTGGCAAGAATACACAGAACTATACAAAAAAGATCTTCATGACCCAGATAACCATGATGGTGTGATCGCTCCCCTAGAGCCAGATATCCTGGAACGTGAAATCAAGTGGGCCTTAGGAAGCATCACTACGAACAAAGCTAGTGGAGGTGATGGAATTCCAGTTGAGCTATTTCAAATCCTAAAAGATGATGCTGTGAAAGTGCTACACTCAATATGCCAGAAAATTTGGAAAACTCAGCAGTGGCCACAGGACTGGAAAAGGTCAGGTTTCATTCCAGTCCCAAAGAAAGTGAAGTCGCTCAGTTGTGTCCGACTCTTTGTGATCCCATGGACTGTAGTCTACCAGGCTTCTCTGTCCTTGGGATTTTCCAAGCAAGAGTACTGGAGTGGGTTGCCATTTCCTTCTCCAGGGGATCTTCCTGACCCAGGGATCAAACCCAGGTCTCCTGCATTGCAGGCAGATTCTTTACCAACTGAGCCACCAGGGAAGCCCAAAGAAAGGCAATGTCAAAGAATGTTCAAACTACCACACAAATGCACTCAGCCTCACACGCTGCCAAACTAACGCTCAAAGTTCTCCAACGCAGCCTTCAGCAATATGTAAACCGTGAACTTCCGGATGGTCAAGCTGGTTTTAGAGAAGGCAGAGGAACCACACATCAAATTGCCAACATCCGCTGGATCATGGAAAAAGCAAGAGCGTTCCAGAAAAACATCTACTACTGCTTTATTGACTACACCAAAGCCTTTGACTGTGTGGATCACAGCAAACTGTGGAAAATTCTTCAAGAGATGGGAATACCAGACCACTTGACCTGCCTCCTGAGAAATCTGTATGCAGGTCAGGAAGCAACAGTTAGAACTGGACATGGAACAACAGACTGGTTCCAAATAGGAAAAGGAGTACATGAAGGCTGTATATTGTCACCCTGCTTATTTAACTTATATGTAGAGTATATCATGTAAAATGCCAGACCTCGTGATGCACAAGCTGGAATCAAGATTGTTCAGTGAAATGTCAGTAACCTCAGATATGCAGATGACACCACCCTTATGGCAGAAAGTGAAGAAAAACTAAAAAGCCTCTTGATGAAAGTGAAAGAAGAGAGTGAAAATCTGAATTAAAACTCAACATTCAGAAAACTAAGATCATGGCATTCAGCCCCATCACTTCATAGCAAATAGATTGGGAAACAATGGAAACAGTGACTGACTTTATTTTTGGGGTCTCCAAAATCACTGCAGATGGTGACTGCAGCCATGAAATTAAAAGACACTTGCTCCTTGGAAGAAAAGCTATGACCAACCTAGACAGCATACTGAAACCAGAGACATTACTTTTGCCAACAAAGGTCCGTCTAGTCAAAGCTATGGTTTTTCTNACCTGCATACAGATTTCTCAAGAGGCAGGTTAGGTGGTCTAGTATTCCCATCTCTTTCAGAATTTTCCACAGTTTATTGTGATCCACACAGTCAAAGGCTTTGGCATAGTCAATAAAGCAGAAATAGATGTTTTTTTGGAACTCTCTTGCGTTTTTCGATGATCCAGCGGATGTTAGCAATTTGATCTCTGGTTCCTCTGCCTTTTCTAAAACCAGCTTGAACATTTGGAAGTTCACGGTTCATGTATTGCTGAAGCCTGGCTTGGAGAATTTTGAGCATTACTTTACTAGCGTGTGAGATGAGTGCAATTGTGCGGTAGTTTGAGCATTCTTTGGCATTGCCTTTCTTTGGGATTGGAATGAAAACAGACCTTTTCCAGTCCTGTGGCCACTGCTGAGTTTTCCAAATTTGCTGGCATATTGAGCGCAGCACTTTCACAGCATCATCTTTCAGGATTTGAACTAGGTCAACTGGAATTCCATCACCTCTGCTATCTTTGTTCATAGTGATGCTTTAAGTATACACAAACAATGATCATTTCCTTGATACTAATGAACCACTATACCCTGTAGCCTACTCCTTCTCTAATCTCCAGTAATGGAAATGTCTGGCATGTGGTCCATCTTCATCAAAACTTTGCTGCTATTAATAAGATGATCAAAGGATGGCTGGCACCCAAAATCTAGAAGGCAATGGGGTGTCACTCGTGTACAATGCTCTTTACTTTCTTTTTCTTTTTCTCTTTTAATGAGTAAAAAGAAAAATTATCCAGGAATCTACCTGGCAGAATTCCTTTTATTTTTCATTGGCTTGAACTGGACGATTTATCATACCGAGCTGGAAGAGTGACTAGTCCCTTGTTTTCTTCGTCTGTGTCCCCTGAGGCAACTCACATGATGGGGAACCGGGGAAATGGGAGTAAAGATTGAGCAGGCAGCCAACAATATCTGCCAAAGTAACATTCATCCAAAGCTTGTGATGAATTCATAGTTTATAAAGCACAGTATTTATTCATTTATTTTTTGTTACAATTGATTTATGGAGTTGTGTTAGTTTTAGGTGTACAGCAAAGTGATGTAGTTATACATATACATATATACACACATATATGTATATATATTCTTTTTCAGATTATTTTCCATTATGGGTTATTAAAAGATGTTGAATAGAGTTCCCTGTGCTGTACAGTAGGCCTTGTTATCTATTTTATATACAGTAGCATATTTATGTTAATCCCAAACTCCCAATTTATTTTTATAGTAAGTTGTTCATTTTATCAAAAGAATTATTTTTTCCACTTAGGAATTTTTTGTACATAAATTTCAATAAGCTGTGTTAATTTGACCCATTGCTATTTAAATTATGTAGACTTCTCTATTAGGAAAACAAATGTCCTCAGAGACCTGGCTGTATTTTGTTCTCTTCAAAGTGAAATAAAAGTGGGCTAGTAAAAGAAAAAGTGGTTATTGCCTATTTGAATCCATCATAATGGTTTCTTCAGCTGTTGCCCCAAGAAACATATTGAATCAGACAGGGTAAAAGGAAAAGGGAGCTGTGAGCTGTGCCGTCCATTTCTCAACATTATTCTAGAATAAAGGCAAGTTCATGAGCTGTGGATGGCAGACACTTATTTCTTCTTATGAAGACTGTGGTAACGTCATCTCATAGCCAAAGTTCCTTATAGTAAAGAACAGTTCCCCAGTCATATTTTACACTTTATTTGATTCCATGATGGGACCAGTCTAGGTCTGGAGGCTCAAGTTCATTTAACACAAGCTAGTGCTCTCTTAGTCTTTTCTTATATTATGAACTTTAATTTTACCTTCAACATTTTTATTTTTCCGTATTTTCCACGCCATCAGGAGTGCCATTCTGTCTTCTCTCTGATACTTGTCAATGTTACTATTCTTCACCAAGCAGTGGCTTACCCTTCTCTATTTATATCCTTTCTCAAACTTTCTTTCACTCTCAGCTTCCTCTTTCCTGCTCTATATTTGTGGCTTCCCTGGTGGCTCAGACGGTAAAGAATCTGCCAGCAATGCGGGAGACCTGAGTTTGATCCCTGGGTTGGGAAGATCCCCTGGAGAAGGAAATGGCTACTCACCCCAGTACTCTAGCCTGGAGAATTCCATGGACAGAGGAGCCTGGCAGGCTACAGTTCATGGGGTCGCAAAGAGTTGGATATGACTGAATGACTTTCACTTCACTTTACTTCATTCTTTTCTGAACAAGCTTGACTGTAGGTGCTTTATTCCAGATGACATGTGCATTTCTTTTGAAATGACATTTTTCAAAGGATTCTTACCATTATATCATTTCTTTATAAAACTGGAGAAGTGGAATTGAGGTTTATACCCTTAGAACTAATACCGGTTATAGACCTAATACATTTTAGGTCTATAATCTTGATCAAATCATTAGACATTTGAATATCAGTTCAATCTTTATGCTTCCCAGATGGCACTGGTGGTAAAGAATCTGCCTGCCAATGCAGGAGACATAAGAGATGTTGGTTCAATTCCTGGGTTGGGAAGATCCCCTAAAGGAGGGCACGGCACCCCACTTCAGTATTCTTGCCTGGAGAATCTGATGGACAGAGGAGCCTGGAGGGCTACAGTCCATACATCCAATGCTGATTGCAGATAACTCGTGTGTGTGTGTGGTGTGTGTGAAATCAAAAGCAATTTACACATAATGGTCTAGTATTTAAGGAAATTTTGTATTATGTCTCTGATTCTAATGATGGTTTCAGGCTTCTTTTTGTTTGTTTGTTTGTTTGTTTGTTTTTTTGAGTCCTTTTGTCTTATGCCTACTTATAATCATCTTTCTTCTCTTCTCCCCTTTACCTACTGTAAATAATGATTTTCCTTTAACTTCTGTCAGTTTACCTAGTTTAGGATTGCTAATTCAACTTTGGCTGGAGACTTTGGGCTTTCTGACCCATGGTGATCTTTTCCTGGTCTCTAGCTCTACTTGACCATGCCTAAGGGTTCAGTCCTGGATCTCTCTCCTCGTATGGACAAGACACTGCCCCACAGATCTGATATGTCACAGGTCTGACATGACAATAACTTCCCCCAGGCCATAATACCCCACCTCCCATCTCCATCAAGGAGTTCCCATGAGAATTGGGTGTCTCAAGTGGCTTAGGGTCAGGGGATACCTTAGGGATGAAAATGACACAGAGGGTTGAGGTTATTAATTAAGGGTCACGGATGTTATGAGTGGGAGAGCTGGGTCCAGCCTGAAGGACTCTTCCCATGCAGGCCCTGCTGATCCCGAGTATCTGTGGCAGCAAGGACGCACTACAGTTACTATCAGAGCCTGTATGCTAGGTGTCTTCTCTCACCTTTACCTTTGGTTCTCACACTGACTGAGATATTTTAATTTAGGAATTTCAACATGCTTCACTTCTATAGAATGTATTTCCCTTTTAAAATGTGTGTATGTGTGTGTGCACGCACGTGCACGTGTGTGGATATGCACATATTTCATGGCAAGAACTAGCATAAAATCACGAAGCAGATAACTAAGTTCTCTGACAAACAGAAAGGACCACGCCGGACTTTAAGACTGAATAGTCATAGAGGAGGTGAGTTCAAGTATGACTGCTGTTATGGTGAAGCCATGAGGCACATCTTATGCTACATACATCAAAGTAGACCATCCTAGACTCACGGTGATAGTTTTTGGTCAATTACATTCAGGCCAAAACCCTAGTAAAACCAGAAAATTAGGGGGCAGAGGGATATTCATTTATGTGAGATCAACCGTGGAGCACTGTCATTGGTTCTGGCATCAGAACTCTTGGATCTGAATCCTAGATTTGTTGTTGACTGTTTCCTTTTGGACCTTAAGCATGTTACATAACATTTCTGTGACTCAATTTTCTCATCTTTAAAACAGGTACAATATCAGTACCTCTCTCAGAAGGCTATTATGGCAATTAATTTAACTAGTGTGTGTAACAGATAGTTGGTGATCTGTTGCTGCTATGACTCACAGTGATGGTGAACAAAACAAAGGAGTATTTATCCTAATTCTCTTGGAATCTCAGGAACTAATTATAAACTCATTTATTTTACAAATTACAGTGCTGAATCCCAGGAAGGGGACATATTTTTCCAAATTTATTCTGATAATTAATAATAGCCTTAGCTTAGTGCATTTTTGTTACCTTGCATAATTCATTTTTATAAATATTTTGGTACATTATATAATTCATTTTAAATATAAATTGTATTAAAAAGCAGAGACATTACTTTGCCAACAAAGGTCCATCTATTCAAATCTATGATTTTTCCAGTAGTCATGTATGGATGTGAGAGTTGGACTATAAAGAAAGTTGAGCACTGAAGAATTGATGCTTTTGAACTGTGGTGGTGGAGAAGACTCTTGAGAGTCCCTTGGACTGCAAGGAGATCCAACCAGTTCATCCTAGAAAGCAATCCTGAATATTCATTGGAAGGACTGACGCTGAAGCCGAAACTTCGGCCACCTGATGCAAAGAGCCAACTCATTGGAAAAGACCCGGACGCTGGGAAAGATTGAAGGCAGGAGAAGGGAACGACAGAGGATGAGATGGTTGGATGACATCGCCGACTCAATAGACAAGAGTTTGAGCAAGCTCTGGGAGATGGTGAAGGACAGGGAAGCCTGGTGTATTGTAGGCCTTGGGGTCGCAAACAATCAGACGAGACAGAGACTGAACAACAACAAAAGCATTCTTTAGTGAGGCAAGAGGTAGATGGCCCCTCAGGGTAAAGCTGTTGGAGATTCAGTAGCAGGACAGTTGAGAGAGGATGCTGGGCCCTGCCCAGTTAGATGATAAGAAACCACATCTTTCTCATTCTCAAAGTCTGGAGACCTCCTGGACTAGACATGCACTACACATGCACAGCAAAGCTTCTTGGCAGTGTGTGGGCTTCCTTGGTGGCTCGGACAGTAAAGCAGATGCCTGCAATGCAAGAGGAGAGTGCAACTCAGCGACTCTCCCGGAGTCCGCCCATGTGTCTGTCTACACTTACTGGACTCTTTTTTTCCTGTTACATGCATAGTGTCTTTCTGCACATGTGTAGTGTCTCCCTTATCCTTTCCTCACAGAGGTTTTTGCCTCTTTTTGTCCTTGCCATGATTATTCCCTTGAGATGTTTACAAGAGACAAAGACTGACTATTTACCCTGTTTCTGCTGTTACTTCCATTTTGGAGAGCAAACAGGAGGCTGGTTGTAAATTCCTCAACTAGAGCCCACCTATTCTTGATTCAGGAATTGCAAAGGGGAGGCTGGCTGGTTGCAAATGTCCATCCTGGAGCCCATCCATCTCCTACCTCGGTGCAGGATCTAATCTTACAGGATCAGAGAATGCTTTGTAAATTAAAGTGTTGCACTGATGCTTCCCTGCTGGTCAGCTGGTAAAGAATCCGCCTGCAATGCGGGAGACCTGGGTTCAATCCCCGGGTTGGGAAGACCCCCTGGAGCAAGGCATGACAACCCACTCCAGTGTCCTTGTCTGGAGAATCCCCATGGACAGAGGAGCCTGGTGGCTACAGTCTATGGGGTCGCAAAGAGTTGGACATGACTGAGTGATTTAAGCACGGCACAGCACTGTTGTACTGGGAGGAGGGGACTGAAATTATCCCATTTTCTTAAGAGTTGGCAACTCAGAGGCCCTATCTCAGGGCCCTTAATTGTACATTCTGCATTATGGAAATTTCTACCTGAGCTTTTGCCTGTGTCACTCATGAATCAGAGAAGTCACCTTGAATTTTCCTTGTCCAACCTCATAATTTTATTGGAGTAGAGACCTAGTTCTTCAACAAAGAAGGAACTTGCTTTTGGCCATACCTAAGTCATAGCAGAACCTAGGACTCCTGGCTCTAGTCACTGCACAACAATGCATAAAGTATTCATGGAAAAATCAAGCCTTTTCCTTCAGGAGCAGCTCTGAATGCCCCTCGCCAGGAAGCCACCTCTACCCTGGGACTTCTGTTTATACTCCCCTCCATTCTTTGTCTGATTGCTGCTTTGACAGTGTTAAACTGTTTTTGTTGTCAGTTACCCAAGGTTGCTTTTCCCATGTCTCTGTGTCCCCCTGGGGCCTTGGATATCCAAAGACAGGGCAGACTGGCCACGCAGAAACAAGACTGCTTTTCTGGGCTCTAGGACACTGATCTCTGCTTATCTGCCATGGTTTCCCCCTTTCTCTCCCAGAGGAGAGTGACAATTTGATGATTTGAAGGGACTGATGAGAGAACTGCAGTGATCTGGGCAGGGTGACCCCGAACTTGATCCCTACAGGCCCAGCAGGCTAATCCCTACCTCGTCTTTCCCAGCCCCCATTTTAGGAGGTCAGGCAGTGAGGTTGCTGACGATGGCGTGGGGGTGGGAGCAGGATTTTGAGCTTCCCTCTCTGTCAGCTGGTGTCTGTTTTCACGACAGATGGTGGGTGGTGACGTGGTTCTATTGTCCTTCCTTGCCTGCCCTGGAGGGAGATTTCCTTTGCCAGCAAACGTGCTATACTTCCAGAGGAAACAGCATCTGCCTCTGAGGACAGGTCCAGGCGGTATCCCTACTCTCTGTCCGTTGCATCCTGGCCCGAAAGCCACTCCTTGCTCATTTAGGCCCAAAGAGTAACTAGTTCTTCTCAGTGGGTTCTAATGGCCACAGCAAAGGAACAAGTTTAATCTCCCAAAGGAGTCAGTCAGGTTAGGTGGGAGGAGGGACTTTTGTAATGTAAGGGTTATTAGATAAGACTCAATGAGCTCACAAATTTCAAATTTGTTCGTAATCAAACCTGCTTCTCCACTCCATATTATTTTCTCATACTCTCTTCCCTGCTGTAATTCTGCAATAATTTCCCCCTATGATTGTTCAGTAGAATGTTTATTTTTAGATGCTGGAAAATGGGAAGTACTTTGTGGAGATTTTTCAGAGAGCTTAGTAGTGCTTAAATTTTAGTACACATCAGATTTGCTTGGTATGTGCTTGAGTCGGAGGGAAGGGTAGGAGAGCTTGCTAATATGCAGAATTTAGGGCTAAGACCTTGAATTCTTATTTAGCAGGCATGACTACTCTGGAATGTGCAGTTTTGGTAAGAACAATAATGATGATAAAGTTGAAAAATATTTTCTAGGGTTTTAGACCCTAGGCTATTCATTTAGCAGATTAAAACAAAATGCATTGAGGGAGAAGAAAATGGAGAAATATTTGCAAGGGTTGTTGCTAATGGAGGATAGAGGGAGGAGGAAAGAGACATGTGGTTAAATGAGAGAAGAAAGAAGAGGATTTTGCGAATTAAAGGGCTCAACCACTTCTGAAAACAGGAAGCTCTGGAGAACTTGAGTAGGATGAAGACTGAAGTGGAGGGATCTGGCAATCCTCACCTTAGTCCTCGCCTAAGTGAATATACTTAGGACGCAGAGCCATTTCAAAATAAGACTGTTAGTGCTTTATTTGGATCAAACTAGAATTAAAATGAAAACAGTTCTGGCTGATGGACGATGTTGAGCTTAGAGCCTAAAACTTGGGACTCTACTTCAGGCCCATGTAGATCATAGGGCTTTGAGACGCCCATGCTCACATGCAGCTACTGGAATAGTAATGACAAAGTAATAATAATTTGTATTTATAAAGTGGTATAGTAGTAGGATATCAATTTTTACTGTACCAAGTAAGACCAAAATACTGGTGACTTTATATAGAAGGTTCTTTTTCCTTTACAAAATGTCTAGGAAATGTGACCAGGAATAGTAACGTAACTACACATTTTGAAGGACTCACGATCCTTCTCTCTTGTTTCTCTGCCATCCAAAAAGGCAGCTTAAAACAAAATTTTTTTTTCTTGAATGTAGTTGATTTGAACTATTGTGTTAGCTTCTGGTATACAGCAAAGTGATTCAGTTATATATGTGTCTAATAGTTTGCATCTGCTAATACCAAGCTTCCCTGGTAGCTCAGATGGTAAAGTTTCTGCCTGCAATGTGGGAGACCTGGGTTCACTCCCTGGGTTGGGAAGATCCACTGGAGAAGGATATGGCAACCCACTCCAGTGTTCTTGCTAATCCCCAGTTTTCGATCCACCCCCACCCCTCTTCCCCCTTGGCAACCACAAATCTGTTCTCTATGTCTGTGAATCTCTAAACAGGCAGCTTTCTTCATCTCTAAGATGGTTACTCTGGCTCCTGCCATCCTAGTCACATTCCAGCCAGAAGCAAGGATAGGCGATGGGGAAGGGGCTGTGCGTAGAGAGAAGAAAAGGTGGACACAAACTTGCTCTTGGAGTACATACAGTGACCTGAACTTGGTCGCCTACCCATGCCTGGCTGTGAGGGATGCTAAGCTATTCTACACCCAGTTTCATCTTACATTCCAGCTGAGGACAGAAAAGCAGATAGTGGGAAATTTCAGTGTCACATTTTTCCCCACAAGCAGGTTACAGTTCTTAAAACACAGCAAGTGAGCCATATTTTCTTCTCAGTGTGAGACAAGTAACATGGTCAGTATTATTTCCCTTTTAGATGAAAAACTAGGCATAAGTGACAAGTGGCCGATTTTGACTTTAAACTCAGACAAATCTTTAATGACAACCTGCCTGCCAGTGCAGGAGACAGAAGACGGGTTTGATCCCCGTGTCAGGAGGACCCTTGGAGGAGGGCGTGGCAACCGTCTCCAGTATTCTTTCCTGGGAAATCCCGTGGACAGAGGAACCTGGCAGGCTACAGTCCAGGGGGTCGCAGAGTCTGGCATGACTGAAGTGATTGAGCAAGCACGTTCCTATTCTTTCCACTAGGCTGGGATGTTTTCCATTTAAAACAATGTCAAGATGGAGTTTTCTGACCTTTCTGATTGTTTCCAGTAAGTAACGACAACTTTTGTCCCTCCAGACACCTAATTCAGACTATCCCTTTTACTCTCCTCCCTACCTCACCCCCGACTCCCATCTCTCCAGACCCAGCTGGAGAGAGATTTCTAGCTTCCTCATTTTGAACTCAACAGCTGCCAGGAACCAGAGGGCTATATTTTGTGGTAATTTTAATACTGGTTTTGGGAGCAGCCTTTCAGTTTAATCCTCGGCAGATAAACTCACAGTAGAGAGATTGGGAGTTATTGATGAAGACTTGCTGGCTGTAGGAGATTGGACAGTTATTAATCTTTTCAGCTGAGGTTGAGGGAGCCCATTTTAATCAGAATTTGTCCAGGAATAATCCTTTCTTTAAATTCTGGCCCAATCCCTCCAATAATTGCAATCAGGGCAGTGCTCTTTGGAAGGTAGTGTGTTAATATGGAGTTTAAAGGGATGGAATTGGCTGACTGAAATAGTCCCAGAAAAGAACCCAATAAGATCTCTGATTAAAGCTCTTGTGTAATTTAAGGTGGCTGTGGTGGAAGGGGTGTATACTGTCTAGGGGGGACTTGTATGCAATTATGCCTCATGTGACCCTGGAAAATGAGAAAAGAATAAAGACCCTCATGACTCTCTAGAGAATTTTACTCCAAGAAAGAACCTATAAAATAAGAAAATATTATTTTCAAACAAGTTGATAGGGGGAAATTTCTTATGACAGTGCCACTGAGTAAATACATAATTATGTTTCTGTGGAGAAGACAGTATCAATCAACTGTAAACCAAGAAACCACATATGTTCATTTGAAATCTTTCAAAAGCAGATGCCAATATTATATTAAACAAGCAAGAGAGTTGGGGGCAGAGAGAGATGCCTCTGAAAGATTAAGGAGAGGGAACTTATGTAGGAAGAGAAATCCCTCAGACTGTAATGCAGGTCTGATATCTATGACAGGAGAGGGGAAGGAAGCAGGCTTGTGCAGGAAGAGACTCTGAGTGCAGTGTAGTCATGAGAAAGCTTTGGCTGTGTCAGTCATGAATCCCTGAGCCCAAATGGCCTGTTGGAGCAACCCTGCATGCTGCGGGGCCTGTCTTGTGCTTAGTCATTAACTAGGAGCGCCACATGTGTAATGTGGCGTCCATGGTGGTGGTTCTACAGTCAACGATGCTCACCACCATAGGCTCTTTTATAGAAGACCCCAGTAGCCCATTTCCAAGGCCACTACACCTGGGTTCTGTTGTTTGGCTTGAGTAATTTCCTTCCCAACCTGGGCTTCAGTTTCCTCATTTGTAAAGCAAAATGGCTGTGGCTAGATGACCTTTAGGTCCCACATGTCTCCTTCCATCTCTGATTTTACAGAGTCTCGACCTTTAATTCCTAAAGGGTAAATGTGTGTATATGTGGGACAGGGTCATGAGCTGGGGAAGGTTGGAGCAGAGAGAAATGTGTTAATGGTGGAAGGAAAGATAGATCATTTCTTAAGGTGCCTTCTTTCTGTCTCAGCCCTTCCCCTTTTCCATTCTTTGTGCTCCAACCTGGGCAATGTCTGAACTGGCCACAGCTTCAGCCTGATCTAATCTAATCTATCAGAGAGGTAATGAACTATAAAAGTGTGGATTCAATTACAATTAGAGGGGAGTTTTGTGTTGGCTGGAGTCTGGTGCTAGCCAGAGAATAGAAACTCAGGCTAGGTTGAAAGGCCCCATCTGTGCAAGCAGGGTCTGCCGTTAGGGGCTGGGCAAAACCTGACTGAACACATGAGGGAAGGGCAGAACTCATACCAATGATTTTTTCAAAGGGATAGAACTATTTTTAGATTTCATCTTTTTTGTTTTCAGGACAGGACCAGAGTAAGGAAAGATTTCCTTGATTTTCTTACCCGAATTTTTTGGCTAGAGCCCAGGCATACCCAGTCTTTATCGCTTTGACTGTTTCCTCTCAAAGACTCCTAGAGCCTCACCTCTTACCCTCTCCCCTCTTTTTCTAAATGGTAAAGCATTAGGCAGTGGAATAGCCTGTCCTTTGGGTTTCAGGAAACATCTCATTCTTTTGGAATCCAAAAATTCTGCCAAAGAACCTTAGAGACAGTCATACTTCCTTTATTTCTATAGTCCAAAATTGTACCCATCTTTCAAAGTTCAGCTTTCTGGCATTTCCTAAGGATGTACCCTCAGAGGACTCTCAGAGAGATGTGATCTTTTTTTCTCTCCTAAACTTCCATTCCGCTATACAACTCTCCCAAGCAAATCTATTCTATTTTGCCTTGCATTAGAGACATTTGTGTTCTTGTTTTCACTCATTTTTCTTAAGATCCTTACTGTGCTAAATCTCTTTGAATTCAGGGACTCCCCCCTCCACTAATCTCTATATCCTTTGCCCTGAGCCCATTGTTAATTAGTGTGTAATGTTCATTAAATACAAGCTTATGAGAGAATAAATACAAACTTGAGAAAGATCGTCTCCTCTGTTCTCTTTTATCTCTTTGCTACTCTACTTTCTTGCTTAGCTTAATTTCCTTTTCCAAAGGAAACACTGAACAAGCCAGTTAAAAAATAAAGTGAATTTTAAAAAGCAAAATGTTTTTTTCCATGCTATTAGCATGGAAGAGAAGACCCTTGTCCCTTGATCCAATTATAATTATTCTAACCTGAAATGTTATAATTTAAAGTATAAGTTTGTGGAGTCCCACTACAATATATGGCTTTCCTGAAATTCCATATGAACTTAAGATGGTTTCAGTATTCATCCATCTATAAGGCAATGTGACAATATTCTTTACATATAGATATTTTATTTTTACCTTTAATTAAGCAAGTAATAAAAGCATACTTTATTCCAGTTCTGTCTCATACTAGTATTATGATATTGGGCATACAAAACTTCTCTGTGCCTCAGATTCCTTATTTTTAAAGCAAGTATAATAATTGTATCTTCCTCAAAGATCTTTTGTGCAAATATTGTGTTGTAAAACAAGTGATAATTAAATATTTGCTGTGTTTATTACTTTTACAGTCAAAATTATTAAAAATAGAGAAGCAAAATTTAAAAAAAGTCTATGAAAGTCACTTATAATTCATTATCATGTGTCTCGATTTCTTTGGAGAAATTAAGTGGCTAAAACTTTTCTTTCATATTTCAATGGACATATTTGTGAACCGTTGATATTTTGAGAATTTATAAAATGTTGAAAAAGAGAGCTGTACCTATGTCTTTACAGAGGCTCTCACATTAGACCTATCTAATGAGCTGTAGAACACTTGGCTTATGCAGGGAGTAAGAATTCATGCACTGTATTAGGGAGTGGGAACCACACACAGGAGGGCTTCTATTTTAAAATCAAGCAAATAACATGAAAATCACATGCAAAATAAAATCCAGATTAGCATATAATCACATTAGCAGACTAACTGAGTCAGGAGCTCAGCACTTTGGGTAATAAGGTTGCATCCTTCAAAGAGAGAATAAGACAAAGTCCAAATTGTTTATCCATCCTTCTATTTCAATGCAAGCAGAGGGTCTTGGGACCAGATGTGGCCAGGGTCCCATCCGGGCACTTAGCACAGTATCACTTACTCTAGGGGACCTATAAGGGGGGATTAGGGGTCATAGACTGAGTGGGGCAGCCCCCTAAGGCCAGAAGGATTAGCATTTGATGCAGTCAGCTTTGCAGAAAATCGGACTCAGATGAGGATCTAACCTCCTTTATTTATCTTTGTTTTTCAAAAGCTCCACGAGTGAGGGGGTTTCTCTCTCTTTTCATACTGTGACATTTTTTCATCCAGAGGAGCCAGGGTGGGGACAGATACGTGGGATCTACAGGTATTGGGCAAATCTGAAATAAACTGACTTTCTTTCAATCCAGACTTCCTCTCCTTCTGTTGGGCTTTTGTTCTTTCTGCACAGTTACCTTTTATCCAGTCTCTCCACCTAGATGCCTAACCTCAAATATTTCAATTGGAATTAGTTCCTCTTGAGTTTGAAAGGAATCAGAAAAATAAGTCCTTATTTTCTAGCCCCCTCAATGTATTTGAAACAGTTGTTAATGTTGCTACCTTTGCTTTTAGTCTCTCAAAATTTATCTGCATAGTGCTTAATACATATAGTCAGGGTTTTCTAAGCTCCCTGTCTAAATCATTATAATATAATGGAGAACACTAGAACAAAATAGACTAGAATCTAATGTAACTATATATCTAGATTAACTGCAAATTCATTTGGTTTACTTCCTTCAATTTTCCTGATAAGTAGGATAAATTTACGAGATATTTTGGAAGGTGTTCATGACCCCAGGTCTAGATATTGGATGACAAAGCCATATCCAGGATCATTCACTTTCATAACAGGGTTCTTTTCACGATACTCCCGATGTACAATCATAGCTGACCCTTGAGCAATGCTGGAGTTAGAGGTGCTGACCCAGGTGTAGTAAAAAATACACATATAAGTTTTTACTTTCCTTGAACTTACTTGCTAAAAGCCTACTGTTGATCGAAAGCCTTGTAAATAACATAAACAGTCCACTAATATATTTTGTAGATTTTATGTATATCGAGAAACGCTGGACTGGAAGAAACACAAGCTGGAATCAACATTGCCAGGAGAAATATCAATAACCTCAGCTATGCAGATGACACCACCCTTATGGCAGAAAGTGAAGAGGAGCTAAAAAGCTTCTTGATGAAAGTGAAAGAGGAGAGCGAAAAAAGTTGGCTTAAAGCTCAACATTCAGAAAATGAAGATCATGGCATCCGGTCCCATCACTTCATGGCAAAGAGATGGGGAAACAGTGGAAACCGTGTCAGACTTTATCTTTTTGGGCTCCAAAATCACTGCAGATGGTGACTGCAGCCATGAAATTAGAAGACGCTTACTCTTTGGAAGAAAAGTTATGACCAACCTAGATAGCATATTCCGGGGAAGGCAATGGCACCCCACCCCAGTACTCTTGCCTGGAAAATCCAATGGACGGAGTAGCCTGGTGGGCTACAGTCCATGGGATCGCTAACAGTCGGACAGACTGAGCGACTTCACTTTCACTTTTCTCTTTCATGCATTGGAGAAGGAAATGGCAACCCACTCCAGTATTCTTGCCTGGAGAATCCCAGGGATGGGGGGAGCCTGGTGGGCTGCCGTCTATGGGGTC
>SJYX01021753.1:181102-192191 GCA_006410675.1 Oreotragus oreotragus | reverse complement strand
CAACCAGTCCATTCTGAAGGAGATCAACCCTGGGATTTCTTTGGAAAGAATGATGCTAAAGCTGAAACTCCAGTACTTTGGCCACCTCATGTGAAGACTTGACTCATTGGAAAAGACTCTGATGCTGGGAGGGATTGGGGGCAGGAGGAGAAGGGACGACCGAGGATGAGATAGCTGGATGGCATCACTGACTCGATGGACGTGAGTCTGAGTGAACTCCGGGAGATGGTGATGAACAGGGAGGCCTGGTGTGCTGTGATTCATGGGGTTGCAAAGAGTCAGACGTGACTGAGCGACTGAACTGAACTGAACTGAACTGTATTTTATGCATTCATGAAACATCTAGTTTAATTTTTTTATATTTATAGGCTATGCAGTTTGTAAAATTTTTCAAATTGCTGCAATTCCCCCAAAGTTTTCCAATTTATCCATCAGGGGAAAAAAATCCATGTATAATTAGATCTGCACAGTTCAAACTCATGTTATTTAAGGGTCAATTATATTTCATTTTTCTGTTTCTCTTTACTATTTTTTTCAACATCTCATAAAGTTGCAATTCTTACAACTTATCTGCAGCAATTGAGATTCATCTGAAAGTGGAATATTTTGTCCCCATTTATTTTCTCCCTCAAATTTGCATTACACATTAACCAAAGGGATCAAATATTTCTGTGAAATACTCCTATTTTCTACCTTTTTCTCTGAGGCATATGAAAAGCACAACAGCAGACCATACAGAACAAATTGCTTAGTAAATCTTCAAGCTAATAAGATGCATAGACATTCTTAGACTAATGACGCTTTTAATATTTATTACTTGTGTGGCAGTGGGCAAGATTCTCTGTAAGATTCAGTTATATACCCTATATGTAGAGGGTTCCTAGGTGGCACAGTGGTAAAGAATCCACCTGCCAATGAAGGAGACTCAAGAGAAACGGTCAGGAAGATCCTCTGGGGGAGGAAATGGCAACCCACTCCATTATTCTTGCCTGAAGAATCCCATGGACAGAGGAGCCTGGCAGGCTACAGTTCATGGGATCACAAAGAGTCGGACATGCCTGAGTGACTGAGCACACACACACACACATAAACTGACGTATGGAAGTGAAAAAAGTGAAAACGAAAGTTGCTCAATCATGTCTGACTCTGTGACCCCATGGACTGTATAGTCCATGGAATTCTCCAGGCCAGAATACTGGAGTGGGTAGCCTTTCCCTTCTCCAGGGGATCTTCCCAAACCAGGGATCAAACCCAGGTCTCCCACATTGCAGGCAGATTCTTTACCAGCTGAGCCACAAGGGAAGCCCAAGAATATTGGAGTGGGTAGCCTATCCCTTCTCCAGTGGATCTTCCCAACCCAGGAATCGAACTGGGGTCTCCTGCATTGCAGGTGGATTCTTTACCAACTGAGCTGGAACCAGGGAAGCCAGCACCAACCAGATAGCAGTCTGTAAGCAAAAATATTTCTTAAATTGTCTTATACTTTGTAGACTTGGCATGGAGACAAAGGGAATTTAAAAGAAGGAGAATTTATGGCCCAAAGACATCAATAATCTAAAGAAATGGCTGAAATCCCAAACTGCAAGCTCATAGAGAGAATTCTAGTTTCTGATTCCACATGTAAGGGGTTTAGAAGTTCCTTTTCTGTCCTAGCAAGTAAAAGCTGAGAAGACCGAAAAACCAATAACTCATCTTGGATTCACAAGAGAGGGGAGGACACAAGACAAACCATTATTCCCAAGATTGAAGAGACAGAGAGAACACAGGTGATCCAGTTTACCAGAGCAGAGGCTCACAAGTGACACCACTAAAGGCGAGGCACCTGTGCTGTAAATGATGAATTGCTGGAGGCTCAGTGCGGACACTTCTGAGAGTTAAAAACTCCAGGGGATCCCATCATGAGGAGCAGGGAAGCACAGTTTTGTGATTTATCTGTGGGAGCTCAACCAGATTCTCACAGCAAATAACAGAAAAATCACTGGGTGCTTCAGGCAGTTGGAGGGAAAGAAACAGTTTTTTGTTTTTGTTTTTTAATTGGAGTATAATTGCTTTACCATGTTGTGTCAGTTTCTGCTGTGCAGTGAAGCGAATCAGCTACATGTATACATATATCCTCTCCCCCTGGGACCTTCCTCCCACCTCCCCTCCCCGTCCTGCCCCTCCAGGTCATCACTGAGCACTGAGCTGGGCTCCCTGTTCTCTATGCACAGCAAGCTCCCACTAGCTGTCTATTTTACACTTGGTAGTGTACTTATGTTAAGCCTTATCTCCAAATTCATCGTACCCTCTCCTTTCCACCCTGTGACCACATGTCTGTTCTCTGCATCTGCATGTTGATTCCTGCCCTGGAAATAGGTTCATTTTTCTAGAGAGGTACCATTTTTTTAGATTTTACATATATGTGTTAACATACGATATTTTTTTCTCTTTCCAACTTTGCTCCGTATGACAGCCTGTAGGTCCATTCACATCTCTACAAAAGACTCAGTTTTGTTCCTTTTTTATGGCCGAGTAATAATACCACTGTATATATGTATAACATAGTTTTGAAATACTTCGGAGCACTCTATTCTTAACAAGGCCTGCCTTCTGCAGAAACAAGTTCACCAGAACCTGACTGACTAGCGGGTGGGAAATGCCCCATATCAGCCATCTCCAGCTGTCGCGTCACCTGAGGTGGAGAGGAGAAAACCGAGATGTCCTGGTGAGTTCACAGTCCAGAGGCACAGGCTCCTTAGAAGACTGCTGCTGCTGCTGCTGCTGCTGCTAAGTCGCTTCAGTCGTGTCCGATTCTGTGCGACCCCATAGACGGCAGCCCACCAGGCTCCCCCGTCCCTGGGATTCTCCAGGCAAGAACACTGGAGTGGGTTGCCATTTCCTTCTCCAGTGCATGAAAGTGAAAAGTGAAAGGGAAGTCGCTCAGTTGTGCTTGACTCTTAGCGACCCCATGGACTGCAGCCCACCAGGCTCCTCTGTCCATGGGATTTTCCAGGCAAGAGTACTGGGGTGGGGCGCCATTGCCTTAGAAGACAGAGACCTGAATTGTAGGACTATAGAGGCTTTTCCTCTTCACGTACTTCACAACCACATCACAAAAGGTCTATTTGTAACAGTTCCATTTAGCCATTATGATATATCTGGTTATTAAAAAAAATTGTAAGGCATACCAAAAAGGTAAAAGAAACACAATTTAAAGAGACAGAGCAAGCTTCAGAACTAGATATGACAACATTGTTGGTAGGACTATAGAGGCTTTTCCTCTTCACGTACTTCACAACCACATCACAAAAGGTCTATTTGTAACAGTTCCATTTAGCCATTATGATATATCTGGTTATTAAAAAAAATTGTAAGGCATACCAAAAAGGTAAAAGAAACACAATTTAAAGAGACAGAGCAAGCTTCAGAACTAGATATGACAACATTGTTGGAAGTAAAACAGAAACCAACAAAATTCTGTAAAGCAATTATCTTTCAATTAAAAAATAAATAAATTAAAAAACACTGCACCCCCTGCAGTGGAAGCACAGAATCTTAACCACAGGGCCATCAAACGTCCTCACAGACGTTTTTTAAAAGTGTCTTCAGGCTTCCCTGCTGGTTCAGTGGTAAAGAATCTACCTGCAATGCAGGAGACGCAGGAGACACCGGTTTGATCCCTGGGTCAGGAAGATTTCCTGGAGCAGGGCATGGCAACCCACTCCAGTATTCTTGCATGGAGAATTCCACAGTGGAGCCTGGCGGGCTACAGTCCATGGGGTTGCAAAGAGCTGGACACGACTGAGTGACTGAATACACACATACCCCCCAGGATTTCATGTTGGGATAAAAAGCATAAGTTGCTGATCCATTCTTCAAGGGCATTGATGCCTAGGCAGAGACAGATACTACACTGCCACAAAATATATGATGTTTGCCTCTATGAAAGTATCGATCAAGTACTACATGATACAGGGAAAGGAAATTTGTATATAGAGAAGACAGAGACTGTTAGAAAGATGATTATTTCCCTGGTGGCTCAGACGGTAAAGCGTCTGTCTACAATGCAGGAGACCTGGGTTCAATCCCTGGGTCGGGAAGATTCTGTGGAGAAGGAAACAGCAACCCACTCCAGTACTCTTGCCTAGAAAATCCCACGGACAGAGGAGCCTGGTGTCCATGGGGTCACAAAGAGTCGGACACGACTGAGCGACTTCACTTTCTTTCTTTCACTTAAGTTATGCTTTAAAGGATAAAAGTAGAGAGAAGCATTCCAAGCAATGGGGATGCCAGGGCAAAAGACAAGCTTGAGAATAATTGAGGTGTACTGGGAATAAGGGATGTTCTAAAAGATCACTGAGCAGTGTTGGTGGGTGGTGGTGTGTGTGGAGGGGGTTGGTTAAGGATGAGTTCAGAAAAACCATAACTAAGTAATGCCATTCTGAAGTGTATGTGTTTGACCTTACCAATGATGGGGAGACACTGGCATTTTTTACACAGAGAAGTGGCAGGATTCAGTCAGTGGCTGGCATCCTGGTTCTAGGATTGGTTTATTTTGGAGAAGTATGCTTAACAAAATAACATATCCTGGTGGGGTTTTTGTTGTCTGTTGGGATGGTAGGGTATATTTTCTCTGAATCGGATTTAGGGAGACATAGATTACTGAGGGCCTCACTGATGAATGAGGAGTGGATTAGAGGCAGAGATGGCCCATCGATGGATGTTCTGTCCCTAGACCTGGACTCCGCTCCCGACCCTCTGTGTGCTCATGAGAAACTTTTTCAAGGTGCCAGTCTGGTATTCATACCCCATCTGTCATGATTCTGGTCGCAGCCCTGATTCTCATTACAGTGGTGGACAGCCCCCTTCCTGGCCACCTCCACCGCCCTCTCACCCAGCCTTTACACCCAAACAATCAGATCAGAGTCCGGTTGATTGTTTCCTATGGAAATCAGGCATGTGGAGCCCCAGGGGGAATAGCTCTAGTCTCTTATATTCATTTTCTTCCAGAAAGGACAGGGATTGAGGAAGGCAGTTTCTAGCCCTTCACATATGTCTGAGAGAAAGGGACAGAAAATCGTTTAGGGTAGAAAGGGGTAAGGCAGAAGCAACAGAGTTGCTTGCTTGCCTCACAGACACTTCTGATGGGGAAAGAACTCCAGATTTCTAGAGTGCTAAAAACCAAGAGAGGCAACTTCACATCCAGTTATCCTAAATGTTAGTATATTAACAGTGTGAGGATATTATCATAAAGTGGGATAAAGAGACACCTCATTTGTTCTGTTATACCAAGAATTCTATAAGCAAACACAACATCATCTAGGGCTGCAGGTCATTTGCTTATTTTTGTTCTGTAGGACAGAGCTGGATAAAAGCACTTTTTTTCTTTTAAATTGGTTAGTTACTCAGTGATGTTCAAAGAGCCAGAAAGCTAATGTTGTGCAGCTAAAAATATCTGCAAGTTTGACAATTATTTTTAGAGTTCATATGGGTACTGACTTTTGATGATCCTTCATTACTTTCTAACTAAACTAGAACTCCTTCACAACCATCTATATCTAATCTAACCTATATTTTTATCTGTATCTCCTAGACATTTTGTTACACTTTCAAATTTGTATTAATTGCATCTTGTCTATGGCCCTTACTTTCTACCTACCAATTCCAAATTTTTGCAAAGAAAACAAACATGAATTACTGTGTAATTATTTTTTTAAATTCCAAATTGATGTATTTACCATCTATATCTAATCTAACCTATATTTTTATCTGTATCTCCTAGACATTTTGTTACACTTTCAAATTTGTATTAATTGCATCTTGTCTATGGCCCTTACTTTCTACCTACCAATTCCAAATTTTTGCAAAGAAAACAAACATGAATTACTGTGTAATTATTTTCTTAAATTCCAAGTTGATGTATTTTGTTAGAGAAACTTTGATATTATGAAACCAGGAATATTCTTGCCAATCGGACATTTGTGTAAATCAGAGGTTGAGCTAGGAAGGGCCCAGGTGTTCTCCCCAGGGGCAATATGGGTGGATAATGCGGGTTGGGAGTTGGATCAGAGGGTGAGTGAATGGACAGAGTCAGACAGCTGAGGTTTTTATTTGATTTGATGATTTGATTTGATTTGAGAAATTTGTTTCTTAGACACAGAATAACCCTGTTCCTTTTGTTTCATTTGCCTAGTGTTTATTTTTGACAGCATCTTATTAGCACACCTCCTTTTTTAAGAAATTATGAGATTCCCCATTTCTTATTCAATTAAGTAGTAACACTGAGAACAGTCTGTCATTCAAAGCCTCTACCAATAATCTAAATTTATTACCCTAATCATTTACCCAAATATTTCTGATTACAAACTTTATACACACTTTTAAAAACAGACCAAAATTTTTTTCTATTAGTGTAGACTCTGCTTTGGACTTTGCTAGACAGGGCTTTTGCTCCTACATGCACTTTTGCTTGGATTTCTTATAATCTACCCCTCCCTCACTTCTGAGACAATCCCATTTTTGCCAATTTCTTGAAATCAGTCAGATGGGATTTGGCTCCTTCATTTAAATCTTAAGGATAGTTCTTACTTCATTGATGTTATTTGCAGTTTTTTTTTGTATTAACTTTTTAAAAAGCCACATATCAAATTCACAACTGTAGTCCAGGCCTTTGTTGGGGTAGTGGGTGACCTCCCCTTATCCTCACCCCCATCTCCACCCCACCAGATCCCTATACCTGAAAAGTACATGATCTCTTCTACTAATTAGAGAAGAGGTAATACACATTTTAACACACATATATGTGTGTGTGTGTGCATGCATGCACATGTGTGCTGAATTGCTTCAGTTTTGTCTGACTCTTTGCAACCCTATGGACTGTAGTCCTCCAGGCTCCTCTGTCCATGGGATTCTCCAGGCAAGAATACTGGAGTGGGTTGCCATGCCCTCCTCCAGGGGATCTTCTCAACGCAGGGATTGAATCCATGTCTCTTATGTCTCCTGAATTGGCAGGCAGGTTCTTTACCACTAGCTGCTACTGCTGGTAAGTCACTTCAGTCGTGTCCGACTCTGTGTGACTCCATAGATGGCAGCCCACCAGGCTCCCCCATCCCTGGGATTCTCCAGGCAAGAATACTGGAGTGAGTTGCCATTTCCTTCTCCAATGCATGAAAGAGAAAAGTGAAAGTGAAGTTGCTCAGTCTGTCCGACTGTTAGCGACCCCATGGACTGTAGCCCACCAGGCTACTCCGTCCATTGGATTTTCCAGGCAAGAGTACTGGGGTGGGGTGCCATTGCCTTCCCCCTTTACTACTAGAGCCACCTGGAAAGCCTATATATATAAAGTTGGAAGATGCAAGATACTGAAGTTCACACACACACACACACACACACACACTATACCTTTGCATCTTCCAACTTTGGATCTCTATTTATTCAATGTAAAGTTAAAGGGGTTTGATTCAATGGTCTTTAACATGTATGACTGATTGATTGACAAAGTGTTACAGATTCTACAGTGCTTCCTAACTGCTTCATTAAAGGCATTCTTTATGATTGTTGGAGGGCAGGGACTAGCCTTTAAAAAGGGTGTCTTACAGAATCTGACTCATAAATATTTATTTGAATTAAAAGCAAATGTCTAGAGTCATCTTTACTTTGAAAAGTTCAATTCGAGCCTCTTTCCCCCCTCTGTTGCCTCCCCAGTTAGAAGAAACCCTGCTGCGACTGCAGCCTTCCGTCCCCGGGCCTGGGCCACAGCTTGCTGAGACTCAGCTTTCCGGAGGGGCTGCAGACGCTGGGGCTGGCAGATGGCTCAGCAGCAGCAACAGTTCAGGAAGGAGTCACCGAGGGGAATCTGAGAAGAGCACGTGTCAGGTCTTCTTAAGAGGCAGAAGAGAAGACCAAAGAGGATGTGAGCATCAAGTGTTGCTTCAGAGAGCGGTCTTGGCAAATTTGGACTAAGGAAACATACAACGTCCAAAGCCTCTTCCTCGGGTAAAAATTTAAAATTTCCACTTTCTCTGTCATTTTCAGAAACCGTTGCACAGATTGCTCTGTCCTTGTTGTCTCTTCCTTGTTAGACTATGTACCTTCAGACAGCATCTTTTTTCTGATTCACCAGGTTCTGGGGAGGGGTCAACACCTCCCTCTGGCCCGGGGTTAAGGCCCTAACCTGACACCTGAGCTGTGAGCCTAGAGTTCTAGATTACTGAACTTTCAGGAATGGTAGGAAGCTAAGGAGCCACTGAGATATGAACACCTGGGCCAAGGCCCTGAAGTGGCAGGAATGACTAGGGTATGTATAGGACAGGGGTCCACTATGATTTTATTTCCAGTTTATCTTTGAGCAAGTGATTAAATTTCAGGGCCTAATCACCAGGCTGTTCACTCACGTGCAGCCTTGGGGAGAGCCCCTCCCTCTGGGGCCATTAATTCTGGAAATCCTCAACTTTCTAAACCTATTATACCAGCATCTCTGTCGGGATTAGACAGGGTGTCCACCTAGTGGCAGCAGAGAAGAACAGTAGCTTGGAAAAGCTGTGTTCCTTGATTCTTTCTTTAAGACGCTGGGAGACAGAACAGGAAGGAGTGACACCAGGAGACCAATCGTCCATGTCACCCTTACTAAGCTGAGTCCAGTGTTTTATAACACTTTCTCAGGCACATTCTTCCAAAGGACCAATCATATTACTTTTGTGAAAGGCTATCACCGAGTGCTTTACAGTTTATGAAAATGTTTTACAAAAGCTACAACTTTTGTCATGCATAATGCTATGATAGATGGTCATGAAAGATGACTGATATGAAAATGTAAATTATACTGCTACTGCTACTGCTAAGTCACTTCAGTCGTGTCCGACTCTGTGCGACCCCATAGACGGCAGCCCATGAGGCTCCCCCGTCCCTGGGATTCTCTAGGCAAGAACACTGGAGTGGGTTGCCATTTCCTTCCCCAATGCAAGAAAGTGGAAAGTGAAGTCGCTCAGTTGTGTCCGACCCTCAGTGACCCCATGGACTGCAGCCTTCCAGGCTTCTCCGTCCATGGAATTTTCCAGGCAAGAGTACTGGAGTGGGGTGCCATTGCCTTTTCTGAAGATTTAAACAGTTAAGGATCTTAATTTAATATAGGGCTTCCCAGGTGGTGCTAATGGTAAAGAACACTCCTACCAATGCAGGAAACTTAAGAGACAAGAGTTGGATCCCTGGGTCGGGAGATTCCCTGGAGGAGGAAATGGCAATCCACTCCAGTATTCTGAAGATGATTTAAAGTGGGTGATTTAAGGTGACACTGCCCATTTCCTAGATGGGAAATCTGAGGTACAACATGAACAATGACCACAGAAGAAATCAGGGTCAAAATAAAATTACTCATCACCCTGGTTTTCAATCATTCTAATATACACAACTGGCCCTCTGTATCTTAGGGTTCTGCATCCATGGATTCAAACAACTGCAGATCAAAGATATTCCAAAAAATTCCAGAAAGTTGCCAAAAACAAAACTGAAGAAATCAGGGTCAAAATAAAATTAGACTCATCACCCTGGTTTTCAATCATTCTAATATACACAACTGGCCCTCTGTATCTTAGGGTTCTGCATCCATGGATTCAAACAACTGCAGATCAAAGATATTCCAAAAAATTCCAGAAAGTTGCCAAAAACAAAACTTGAGTTTACTTCACGCTGGCAACTATTTCTGTAGCATTTACATTGCAAGGGCTTCCCAGGTGGTGCTAGTAGTAAAGAACCTGCCTGCCAGTGCAGTAGATGTAAGAGACTCAGGTTCAATCCCTGGATTGGGAAGACCCCCTGCAGAAGGAAGTGGCAACCCACTCCAGTGCTCTTGCCTGGAGGATTCCACGGACAGTTGGCAGGCTACTTACAGTCCATGGGCTTGCACAGAGTTGGACACGACTGACATGACTTAGCATGCATACAGGTATTATAAGTAGTCTGCTGCTAAGTCACATCAGTCGTGTCCGACTCTGTGCGACCCCATAGACAGCAGCTCACTAGGTTCTCCCATCCCTGGAATTCTCCAGGCAAGAACACTGGAGTGGGTTGCCATTTCCTTCTCCAGTGAATGAAAGTGAAAAGTGAAANCCCATAGACAGCAGCTCACTAGGTTCTCCCATCCCTGGAATTCTCCAGGCAAGAACACTGGAGTGGGTTGCCATTTCCTTCTCCAGTGAATGAAAGTGAAAAGTGAAAGTGAAGTCAATCACTTGTATCTGACTCTTAGCGACCCCACAGATTGTAGCCTACCAGGCTCCTCTGTCCATGGGATTTCCCAGGCAAGAGTACCTGAGTGGGTTGCCGTTGCCTTCTCCTATAAGTAGTCTAGTGAAACTGAATTCGCTTAGTCATGTCTGACTCTTTGTGATCCCATGGACTGTAGCCTACCAGGCTCCTCCTCCACGGGATTTTCTAGCCAAGAGTACTGGAGTGGGTTGCCATAAGTAGTCTAGAGATGATTTTAAGTATATGGGAGGATGGGTGTAAGTTACATGTAAATACTATGCCATTTTATATAAGGGACTTGAGCATCTGTGGATTTTTGTATCCAGAGGGGTCTGACAACCAATTCCTTATGGATACAGAGGGATGACTGTACTCACATATCAAACAATGGTACAGATAGAATGACAATTGTTTCTTGAACATGCCTGAGCCTGAAGTGAGAATTCAGTTATCCTTTGAACTCAGAGCAGTAGAAATAGGATATTCCTCCCACCTTTTCCCACCCTCTTCAGTTCAGTTCAGTCGCTCAGTCGTGTCTGACTCTTTGTGACCCCATGAATCGCAGCACGCCAGGCCTCCCTGTCCATCACCAACTCCTGGAGTTCACCTAGACTCACGTCCATCGAGTCCGTGATGTCATCCAGCCATCTCATCCTCTGTCGTCCCCTTTTCCTCCTGCCCCCAATCCCTCCCAGCATCAGAGTCTTCTCCAATGAGTCAACTCTTCACATGAGGTGGCCAAAGTACTGGAGTTTCAGCTTTAGCATCATCCCTTCCAAAGAAATCCCAGGGTTGATCTCCTTCAGAATGGACTGGTTGGATCTCCTTGCAGTCCAAGGGACTCTCAAGAGTCTTCTCCAACACCACA
>SJYX01021753.1:151333-168174 GCA_006410675.1 Oreotragus oreotragus | reverse complement strand
CCCCCAATCCCTCCAAACATCAGAGTCTTTTCCAATGAGTCAACTCTTCTCATGAGGTGGCCAAAGTACAGGAGTTTCAGCTTCAGCATCATTCCTTTCAAAGTACACCCCGGACTGATCTCCTTTAGAATGGACTGGTTGAATCTCCTTGAAGTCCAAGGGACTCTCAAGAGTCTTCTCCAACACCACAGTTCAAAACCATCAATTCTTCAGTGCTCAGCTTTCTTCACAGTCCAACTCTCACATCCATACATGACCACTGGAAAAACCATAGCCTTGACTAGACGGACCTCTGTTGGCAAAGTAATGTCTCTGCTTTTGAATATACTATCTAGGTTGGTCATAACTTTCCTTCCAAGGAGTAAGCGTCTTTTAATTTCATGGCTGAAATCACCATCTGCAGTGATTTTGGAGCCCCCAAAAGTAAAGTCTGACACTGTTTCCCCATCTATTTCCCATGACATGATGGGTCCAGATGCCATGATCTTCATTTTCTGAATGTTGAGCTTTAAGCCATCTTTTCCACTCTCCTCTTTCACTTTCATCAAGAGGCTCTTTAGTTCCTCTTCACTTTCTGCCATAAGGGTGGTGTCATCTGCATATCTGAGATAATTGATATTTCTCCCGGCAATCTTGATTCCAGCTTGTTCTTCTTCCAGCCCAGTGTTTCTCATCATGTATTCTGCATATAAGTTAAATAAGCAGGGTGACAATATATAGCCCTGATATGCTCCTTTTTCTATTTGGAACCAGTCTGTTGTTCCATGTCGGTTCTAACTGTTGCTTCCTGAACTGCATACAGGTTTCTCAAGAGGCAGGTCAGGTGGTCTGGTATTCCCATCTCTTTCAGAATTTTCCAATTTCTTTTGATCCACACAGTCAAAGGCTTTGGCATAGTCAATAAAGCAGAAATAGATGTTTTTCTGGAACTCTCTTGCTTTTTTGATGATCCGGCAGATGTTGGCAATTTGATCTCTGGTTCCTCTGCCTTTTCTAAAACCAGCTTGAACATCTGGAAGTTCACAGTTCACGTACTGCTGAAGCCTGTCTTGGAGAATTTTGAGCATTGCTTTACTAGCGTGTGAGATGAGTGCAATTGTGCGGTAGTTTGAGCATTCTTTGGCATTGCCTTTCTTTGGGACTATAATGAAAACTGACCTTTTCCAGTCCTGTGGCCACTGCAAAGTTTTCCAAATTTGCTGGCATATTGAGTGCAGCAGTTAGAAATGCAATTTTAAAAATTCCATTTAAATAGAAACCCCCATATTTCACTAGGAATAAATTTTTAAAAGGCTATGTAAGTATTTTCTATAGGATACCCATTTATTAAGAAACAATAAAGAAAATGTAAATAAATGGTAGTATATCTTAGATATTTTCCAATTTTTCTCCAGACCTACCGTCAATTCTTCTCCAATTCTGGAAAACTGAATATGGACTATATTAAAGGCTTCCTTGTACTCTGGCTTCTGTTAGATATTAGCCAATAAGAGGTACTGGCAGGAGAACAGACAGCAAAAGAGAGTATTTGTTCATCCATCCATTTCCTTCTGGGTTGCAATGGATTGATTCTGTTCAGTTCATTTGCTCAGTCCTGTCTGACTCTTTGCAACACCATGAACTGCAGCACGTCAAGCTTCCCTGTCCATCACCAACTCCTGGAGCTTGTTCAAACTCATGTCCATTGAGTCAGTGATGCCACCAAATCATCTCATTCTCTATTGTCCCCTTCTCTTCCTGCCTTCAATCTTTCCCAGCATCAGGGTCTTCTCCAATGAGTCAGTTCTTCGCATCAGCTGTCCAAAATATCGGAGTTTCAGTCTCAACATCAGTCCTTCCAGTGAATATTCTGGGATGATATCCTTTAGGATGGACTGGTTCGATCTTCTTGTAGTCCAAGGGATTCTCAAGAGTCTTCTGCAGCACCACAGATCAAAAGCATCAATTCTTCAGCCTTCAGCTTTCTTTATAGTCCATTAGTCACATCCATACATGACTACTGAAAGAACCACAGCTTTCACTAGATGGACTATTGCCGGAAAAGTAATGTCTCTGCTTTTTGATATGCTGTCTAGGTTGGTCATAGCTTTTCTTCCAAGGAGCAAGCATCTTTTAATTTCATGGCTGCAGTCACCATCTGCAGTGATTTTGGAGCCCAAGAAAAGAAAGTCTGACACTGCTTCTATTGTTTTCCCATCTATTTGCCACAAAATGATGGGACTGGTTGCCATGATCTTACTGTTTTGAATGTTGAGTTTTAAGCTAGCTTTTTCACTCCCTCTCTCACTTTCCTCAAAAGGCTCTTCAGTTCTTCTTTGCTTTCTGCCATAAGTGTGATGTTATCTGCATATCTGAAGTTATTGATATTTCTCCTGGCAATCTGATTCCAGCTTGTGCTTCATTCACCCTGACATTTCACATGATGTACTCTGCATATAAGTTAAATAAGCAGGGTGACAGTATACAGCCTTGACATACTCCTTTTCCTATTTGGAACCAGTCTGTTGTTCCATGTCCAGTTCTAACTGTTGCTTCCTAACCTGTATACAGATTTTTCAGGAGGCAGGTAAGGTCGTCTGGTATTCCCGTCTCTTGAAAAATTTTCCACAGTCTGTTGTGATTCACACAGTCAAAGGCTTTAGTCAATAAAAGAGATGTAGATGTTTTTCTGGAACTCTCTTTCTTTTTCAATAATCCAACGGATGTTGGCAATTTGATCTCTGGCTCCTCTGCCTTTTCTACATCCATCTTGAACATCTGAAAGTTCAATTCATGTACTGTTGAAGCCTGGTTTGGATAATTTTGAGCATTACTTTGCTAGTGTGTGAAATGAGTGCAACTGTGTGGTAGATTGAACATTCTTTGGCATTGCTCTTCTTTGGGACTGGAATGAACACTGACCTTTTCCAGTCTTGTGGCCACTGCAGAGTTTTCCAAATTTGCTGGCATATGAGTGTAACACTTTCACAGCATCATCTGTTAGGATTTGAAATAGTTCAACTGGAATTTCATCACCTCCACTAGCTGTGTTCATAGTGACGGCCACTTCACTTCAGACTCCAGGATGTCTGGCTCTAGTTGAGATGTCACAGCACTGTGGTTATCTGGGTCATTAAGGTTTTTTTTGTTTTGTTTTGTTTAGTTCTTCATGTATTGTTGCCACCTCTTCTTAATATCTTCTGCTTTTGTTAAGTCCATACCATTTCTGTCCTTTATTGTGCATATCTTTGCATGAAATGTTCCCTTGGTATCTCTAATTTTCTTGAAGAGATCTCTCGTCTTTCCCATTCTATTGTTTTCCTCTATTTCTTTGCACTGATCACTGAGGAAGGCTTTTTTGTCTCTCCCTGTTATTCTTTGGAACTCTGCATTCAAATGGGTATATCTTTCCTTTTCTCCTTTGACTTTTGCTTCTAGATGTGTATAAGAGACAGACACCAGGTAGCTATTGAGATGTGCAGTTGTGATGACATCTGGAACTCACTACATACCTCACAATGAAAATACCTTATAGAAAGCCTATGGATTAGTAGCATCTCAAAGTGGGAAGAATGAAGTGTGAAGCTGATTGGTCTTTATTTATTTATTTTTACTTTAAAAAAATCCACATTTTCTTTTACTCAGAAGTATATTGTAAAGGTTTTCCCATATTTGTTCTTATGCATTTTTTAAAGAATTATTCATTTTTAATAGAAGGATAATTGCTTTATAATATTGTGTTGGTTTCTGCCATATATCAACATGAATCAGCCATAGGTATATGTTCGCTCCCTCTTAAACCTCCCTCCCACTTCATCCCACCCCTCTTGGTGGTCACAGGGCCCCAGTTTGAGTTCCCTGAGCCATATAACAAATCTCCATCAGCTATCTATTTTACATATGATANCTTTTTTGTCTCTCCCTGTTATTCTTTGGAACTCTGCATTCAAATGGGTATATCTTTCCTTTTCCCCTTTGCCTTTTGCTTCTCTTCTTTTCACAACTATGTATAAGGCCTCCTCAGACAACCATTTTGCCTTTTGCATGTCTTTTTCTTGGGGATGGTCTTGATCACTGCCTCCTGTACAATGTCATAAACTTCCATCCATATTTCTTCAGGCACCCTATCAGAACTAATTCCTTGAATCTATATAGATTGATTACATCCCTCCAGTGAAGGTCACAGCTTCTGTCAAGTGACCCTCTCATAAGTTAGAGATTCTTCCTCCTGGTTCTGGTTCCCATTCACTCTGTCTCCTGTCCTTTGCTCCTTTAGACATGACTGCCGGTTGGTTCTCTTAATCCTCCTCACTTATTTTAAAATATTTTTATTAAACTCAAATTCATCAACTGAGTAAGGTACTTCTTTCCTGCTTAGATTCTGAATGATAGAGCAATGTGTACAAGTGACTAAACCATTTTGCCTTTTGCATGTCTTTTTCTTGGGGATGGTCTTGATCACTGCCTCCTGTACAATGTCATAAACTTCCATCCATATTTCTTCAGGCACCCTGTCAGAACTAATTCCTTGAATCCATATAGATTGATTACATCCCTCCAGTGAAGGTCACAGCTTCTGTCAAGTGACCCCAGGAAATGGGACTCTATTAATAGTATTATATTGCTATGTTTAAGGAGAACACAAATTACTTTCTTGCTTTAGTAACTATGATATGGAATGGATTCATAAATACCCAGATTAATATTTGTGGTAAAATGCTATGGAATGCAAATAAAATGCAAGATGTTGAAAGATCATCTATGATCCTTGAATGACAATAGTAATTATAAAGATGCAGGAGAGTGCAAACATGGAAAAGAAAGAAATAAAAAGCCCTGAATGCCAATTTAGAATTTAGTTGAAAAGTTAGAACACCAATATGCCAGTTCGTGAATGAAGATGATTATGACTAAGTGAAAGTGAAAGTGTTAATCCCTCAGTCGTCCGACTCCATGGACTGTAGCCCGCCAGGGTTCTGTGTTCATGGAATTCTCCAGGCAAGAATGCTGAAGTGGGTAGCCATTCCCTTTCCTACGGGATCTTCCAACCCAGGGATTGAACCCAGGTCTCCCACACTGCAAACAGATTTTTTGCTGTCTGAGCCACCATGGAAACCCCCAATTATGATTGAGATATCAGCCCCAAGTCTTGGTTATAAGTAAGATAAAGTAGATACTTTACACTGAAATAAGGTCACTGATCTGGAAGAAGTGGGACTCTGAGATACAAGGACAGACCATTTATAATCTGATGAAGGTTAAACCAAATGCTTCTGGGACTCCTTTCAGACACCTCCTCTCCCTACTTTTTAATGAAACAAGTTTTCTTCCTGCATAGAAACAGGAAACATTGTTATCACCTAAAATGCCAACTTTCCTCAGGATCAATTATAATCACTATTTACTTCCTAGAGGCTCACAGGGAAAATAGATTATAATATTAAGCAAGGACCTGGTGAGAAAATGAAAATATTCACCAGATTTGTTTAGGCAGGAATCTGAAGAGCATTCATGTGAGGGGATTCTAGACAGGTTAGACCCAAAATGAAAAAAACAATATAAGACTTTATTAACCTGAATTTATAATGTCACCTAGAATTCATGATTTAATGTGTTGTCTTGAGCATCTAGAAGTCATATTAATACACAGCTAGGTTGGCCAATTTAAGCCTGTATTCAATGGTGGGTTAAATATACCCCAGAAGAAGAGGCCAAAAGCTCAAGAAGACAGAGGCATCTGAATGGAACTACTTTGGAAATGCTCAGCCACCCACTAACTTTTATCTTCAGAGAAGGCTCAGAAATGCACAGGCAAGTTGGAAGAGTGATGTCATCATCTTGGTGATACAGGTTATTCCTGACTTCAATTCCCTTCCAAGGACAACTAAGAACTATTTATGGACACACTGAAAACCCTAATACATGGGGGGTATGGCTGAAGCACCCCATGTGCTACAGAGACAGAGGTGGATTCCATTAGGAAAATAAGAAGAGTGGCTACATATTGGCTATGTGGTTGATCCCCCAGGCTGGCACAGTACCAGACCTGGAGGGCTCTCTTGGGCCAACGGCTAGTTCCTCCAGTGGGATAAAGAGAACCCACGTGGATATCTGGCTCCCCCAGCTAAGTGTCGTTGTTGTTGTTCAGTTGCTCAGTCATGTCTGACTCTTTTGCAGCCCTATGGACAGCAGCACACCAGGCTTCCCTGTCATTCACAGTCTCCAGGAGCGTGCTCACACTCATGTCCACTGAATCAGTGATGCCATCCAACCATCTCATCCTCTGTCATCCTCTTCTCCTCCTGCCCGCAGTCTTTCCCAGCATCACGGTCTTTTCTAATGAGTCAGCTCTTCGCATCAGATGGCCAAAGTATTGGAGCTTTAGCATCAGTCTTTCCAATGAATATTCAGGGTTGATTTCCTTTAAGACTGACTATTTCAGAATCATCAGTTCTGTTGTTCTCAGCCTTCTTCATGGTCCAACTCTCATATCCATATATGAATAGTAGAAAACCATAGTTTTGACTATAGGATCTTTGTTGGGAAAATGATGTCTCTGCTTTTTTATATGCTGTCTGGGTTTGTCATAGCTTTTCTTCCAAGGAGCAAGTTTCTTTCAATACCCAGAAAGCTAGGTGTTAACCAGACTTATTGTGGTAATCATTTCATAATACATGCATAAGCCAAGTCATTATACTATACAACTTAACCTTGTACAGTGTTCTATGTCAATTATAACTCAGTAAAACTGAAAGAAAAATTAACAAAGAAATGCATTGACAAAAGAACACCAGCTTCCATACAAGTTCTGTGTGGAACTTTGGAAGATCAGAGATTATGGTGAAGGATGCTCAATGGAATTGAGATCCCTATTTTTAAAGAGAATAATAAGACTCTATATGGGAAGGATCAGGTTGCTATACTGAAAAACTCAGCAACATGAATTCAACACAATTTTCCCCAAAGTTCACAGGACCATGGTAGTAATCAGAATATTCTGAGCCATAAGGATTTGTGGTGAATGCTAACTGATCATAAGTTCCCCTGGGGGAAAAAACAGATTGAGAAGTTGGATCAAGACGGTAGAGTAGGAGAACATGGAGCCCACTTTCCCCCATAAACTCATCAAAAATGCATCTACATGTAGAATAATTCTCACAGAAAACTAACTGAAAACTGGCAGAATTCCTATACAACTAAGGTCACAAGAAAGAAGTTCACATTACCAGGTAGAGTGGAAAAAAGGCATCAGATTAGGACCTGTGACCCAGTGAGGGGTATGAAAGGAAAAGAAGGTCTGCAAGGGCAGACTCTCACCCTGAGGAGCCAGCAGATCAAGTCACAGTCTGTGAGTCCCTGTCCTGGGGTCTCCTGCAGAGAAGGCAAGCCCCCTTGGCTGCTGGGAAAACCACTAGGATAGATAAGAGGGACAGAGCAGTCTGGACTGCATTTGCAAGGAGTATGTGGATACCATCTTGCAAATGGGGCAGAAACAGCTCTGCATCGGTGGCTGCTACCTCACTGTTCCCCTGCCCAAGCTGGGTGAACACTGTGGCTCTGCTCACTCCACACCAGGACTTGGTGAGGGATCTGGGGCAGACAGATCCTGGGAGAAGACTTGATCTAGGAATACAGGGGGTGCTCAGGGGTCTGGGATGTGGTCCAGGAAGGGCAGCAGCAGCCAGTGTTGGCGCTTGCTCAATCAGCACCACAGAAGCCAACCAGACTTCTGATAGTAGTGCAGCTGCTTCTGGTCCTTCAGCCACAATGCCCTGAACCCCAGCTCCAGCCTAGCAAGTGTTCCAGCCCCACCTATCCTATGCCACAGTCTTGTGCTAGATCTGGGATAACCACAACAGGGGACAGGACACACCTTGGGCTTCAAAGCAGAGCAGTGAATATCTGCACAGGCAGCACATTAAAACTCAGTGAGTACATGATCCTCACTTACTTCAGTACTGTCCTCCTTTGGGGCAAAACATGCACTCAAAAAGAACAGAGCTTACTCAAGCATGACCTTCAGGGCTTCTGCTCCAGCACCTGGGGAGAAGAACCTGCCCCTGACAGGGTGACAACAGACATGGAGCAGAGAGAAAGTCTCACCTCATGACGTGCACAGGCTTCAGCTTCTCCAAAGGATGGAGCATGAATGAACAAGGTTGCCCATTCATGACATTTTCTGTTTAATAGAGTAATGGAAGTCCTAGCCACAGCAATCAGACAAGAAATAAAAGGTATCCAAATTGGAAAAGAAAAGAGAAAACTATCATTTTTTGAAGATGACATGGTACTTGTATAGAGAACCCTAAAGTTGTCACCCAAAAACTATTAGAATAAATGAATTCAAAGTTGCAGTATATAAAATTAACATACAGAAATCTGTTGTCTTTCTATATGCTAATAATGAACTATCAGAAAGAGAAAAATTTTAAAACCTTGTTTAAAATTGCATCAAGAAGAATTTAAAAAAAACTATGAATAAAGTGAACCAAGGAGGTTAAAGACCTATACTCTGAAAACTATGAAATACTGATGAAGGAAACTGAAGATAATTCAAAGAAATGGAAAGATATCCTAGTGTCTTGGATTGGAAGAATCACTATAATTAAAATGGCCATACCACCCAAAGCAATCTACAGATTTAATGCCAGCCCTATCAAAACACCCAGGACATTTCTCAAAGAACTAGAAAAAATAGTTCTAAAATTTATATGGACCCACAAAAACCTGAGAAAGTAAACCTGAGAAAAAAAACAAAGTTGGAAATATAACCCTCCCAGATTTCAGACTACACTACAGTAATCAAATATCGTGTTATTGGCCAAAAACATATATAGACCAATGAAATGGGATAGAAAGTCAAATATACCTATGCATCTAAGGTCAATTAATTTATGACAAAAGAGGCAAGAATATACAATGGATAAAAGACAATCTCTTTAACAATAAGTGGTTCTGGGAAAGCTGGACAGCCATATGTAAATTCTTTCACACTATATATAAAAACAAGCACAAAATGGATTAAAGACTTAAATATAAGGCAGGAAACCATGAAACTCCTAGAAGAGAACATAGGAAGAACACTCTTTGACACAAATCATAGTAGTATTTCCTTGGATTAGTCCCCTGCAGCAAAAGAAATGAAAGCAAAATAGAGAAACGAGACCTAATTAAATTTAAAAGCTTTTGCACAGCAAGGAAACCAACAAAATGAAAAGACAACCTATAGAGTGGGAGAAAATACTTGCAAACGATGCAACCAACATACAAATAGCTCATACAACTCAATATAAAAAAAACTCTGATTTTTTAACATTTCTCTGAAGAAGATATACACATGGCTAACAGGCATGTGACTAGATGCGCAACATCACAAATTAATGGAGAAATGCAAATCAAAACCACAATGAGATATCACCTAGCACCTGTCAGATTAAAAAAAATAAGTCTACAAATAACAGTGTTAGAGAGGATGTAGGAAAAAGGGAACCCTCATACACTGTTGATGGGAATATAAACTGGAGCAGCCACTAGAGAAAACAGTACAGAGGTTTCTCAAAAAAGCTAAAAATAGAACTACCATATGATCCAGCAATTCCACTCCCGCATATATATCCCAGAAAAATGAAAACACTAATTTCAAAAGATACATGCACCTTAATGTTCATGGTAGCCAAGACAGGCAAGCAATGCAAGTGCCCAACAGCATAAGACTGTCTTAAGATGTGGATACACACACGTGCACACACAAACACACACACACATGTATAAATGCAATTTTCTCAGCCATTAAAGAAAATACTAACAATTGCAGCAATGTGTATGGATCTAGAGAATACTGTACTCATTGAATTGTCAGAGAAAGGCAAATACTATATGATATCACATGTGTAGATTCTAAAAAAACAACACAAATGAATGTGTCTATATAAAACAGACAGATTCACAGACCTAGAAAACAAACTCATGATCACCAAAAGGGAGAGGGTGGAGAGGAGGTACAAATTAGGGCTATAGGATTAACAGATAAAGCTACTATACATAAAACATTTAAATAAACATCAAGAATTTACTGTATAGCACAGGGAATTATGCCCAATATCTTGTAATAACCTATAAAGGAGTATAATATGCAAAGGAATGCTGTCCCCCTGAAACTAACACAGATTTTAAATCAGCTATACCTCAGTAAAAAAGACTGAAAATTTACTGATGCACTGCTCTATATATGCAGGGAGAAAAATTACACGTCTAGTGACATATACAATGTGTGCTAAGTTGTTTCAGTCGTGTCCGACTCTTTGCGACCCAATGACTGTAGCCCACCAGGCTCCTCTGTCCATGGGATTCTCTAGGCAAGAATACTGGAGTGGGTTGCCATTTCCTTCTCCAGGAAATCTTCCTGACCCAAGGATCAAGCCCTTGTCTCTTATGTCTCCTGCGTTGGCAGGCAGGTTCTTTACCACTAGCAGCACTTGTGGAAGTCCCACACTTAAACTAATTTAAGAGAATTTGAGTCTCTCAGTAGAAAAGGAGATCTTACAATGTAAGCAGCGTCAGTTCAGTTCAGTTCAGTTGCTCAGTCATGTCTGACTCTTTGCGACCCCATGAATCGCAGCATGGCAGGCTTCGCTGTCCATCACCAACTCCCGGAGTTCACTCAAACTCATGTGCGTGGAGTCGGTGATGCCATCCAGCCATCTCATCTTCTGTTGTCCCCTTCTCCTCCTGCCCCCAATGCCTCCCAGCATCAGGGTCTTTTCCGATGAGTCAACTCTTCGCATGAGGTGGCTGAAGTATTGGAATTTCAGCCTCAGTATCAGTCCTTCCATGAACACCCAGGACTGGTCTCCTTTAGGATGGACTGGTTGGATCTCCTTGCAGTCCAAGGGACTTGCAAGTCAACAGTAGTATACTAGAAATCATAGATCAAACTTTCTCCAGAGATACCTGTGATCATTTTCCAATATCTTTGTGAACTACAAAAATGGCAATGCACAGACCTTCTGGGTATGATTATGTATTGGCTAGTATTTAATACTGGTGCTAATCCTAAGGTAGTGAAAACATTAATATGCTTCATAAGTCACAGAGGGGACTTATAGAGGTCAGGTGATAGGTAAACTTCTGACTCCAATCTATCTCACAATAAGTCCAGTGAAAACTCAAATACATCCTGTGATGATTTACCCTGTCCAAGATTTAAGACTTATTATGGACTTCCCTGGTGGCTCAGATGGTAAAGCGTCTNATAAGTGGTTCTGGGAAAGCTGGACAGCCATATGTAAATTCTTTCACACTATATATAAAAACAAGCACAAAATGGATTAAAGACTTAAATATAAGGCAGGAAACCATGAAACTCCTAGAAGAGAACATAGGAAGAACACTCTTTGACACAAATCATAGTAGTATTTCCTTGGATTAGTCCCCTGCAGCAAAAGAAATGAAAGCAAAATAGAGAAACGAGACCTAATTAAATTTAAAAGCTTTTGCACAGCAAGGAAACCAACAAAATGAAAAGACAACCTATAGAGTGGGAGAAAATACTTGCAAACGATGCAACCAACATACAAATAGCTCATACAACTCAATATAAAAAAAACTCTGATTTTTTAACATTTCTCTGAAGAAGATATACACATGGCTAACAGGCATGTGACTAGATGCGCAACATCACAAATTAATGGAGAAATGCAAATCAAAACCACAATGAGATATCACCTAGCACCTGTCAGATTAAAAAAAATAAGTCTACAAATAACAGTGTTAGAGAGGATGTAGGAAAAAGGGAACCCTCATACACTGTTGATGGGAATATAAACTGGAGCAGCCACTAGAGAAAACAGTACAGAGGTTTCTCAAAAAAGCTAAAAATAGAACTACCATATGATCCAGCAATTCCACTCCCGCATATATATCCCAGAAAAATGAAAACACTAATTTCAAAAGATACATGCACCTTAATGTTCATAGTAGCCAAGACAGGCAAGCAATGCAAGTGCTCAACAACATAAGACTGTCTTAAGATGTGGATACACACACATGCACACACAAACACACACACACGTGTATAAATGCAATTTTCTCAGCCATTAAAGAAAATACAATTGCAGCAATGTGTATGGATCTAGAGAATACTGTACTCATTGAATTGTCAGAGAAAGGCAAATACTATATGATATCACATGTGTAGATTCTAAAAAAACAACACAAATGAATGTGTCTATATAAAACAGACAGATTCACAGACCTAGAAAACAAACTCATGATCACCAAAAGGGAGAGGGTGGAGAGGAGGTA
The DNA here is from genome assembly GCA_006410675.1 of Oreotragus oreotragus. Lineage (NCBI taxonomy): Eukaryota > Metazoa > Chordata > Mammalia > Artiodactyla > Bovidae > Oreotragus > Oreotragus oreotragus. Next base: position 155,892 of record SJYX01021753.1, on the reverse strand, counting down.
CAAATTAGGGCTATAGGATTAACAGATAAAGCTACTATACATAAAACATTTAAATAAACATCAAGAATTTACTGTATAGCACAGGGAATTATGCCCAATATCTTGTAATAACCTATAAAGGAGTATAATCTGCAAAGGAATGCTGTCCCCCTGAAACTAACACAGATTTAAAATCAGCTATACCTCAGTAAAAAAGACTGAAAATTTACTGATGCACTGCTCTATATATGCAGGGAGAAAAATTACACGTCTAGTGACATATACAATGTGTGCTAAGTTGTTTCAGTCGTGTCCGACTCTTTGCGACCCAATGACTGTAGCCCACCAGGCTCCTCTGTCCATGGGATTCTCTAGGCAAGAATACTGGAGTGGGTTGCCATTTCCTTCTCCAGGAAATCTTCCTGACCCAAGGATCAAGCCCTTGTCTCTTATGTCTCCTGCGTTGGCAGGCAGGTTCTTTACCACTAGCAGCACTTGTGGAAGTCCCACACTTAAACTAATTTAAGAGAATTTGAGTCTCTCAGTAGAAAAGGAGATCTTACAATGTAAGCAGCGTCAGTTCAGTTCAGTTCAGTTGCTCAGTCATGTCTGACTCTTTGCGACCCCATGAATCGCAGCATGGCAGGCTTCGCTGTCCATCACCAACTCCCGGAGTTCACTCAAACTCATGTGCGTGGAGTCGGTGATGCCATCCAGCCATCTCATCTTCTGTTGTCCCCTTCTCCTCCTGCCCCCAATGCCTCCCAGCATCAGGGTCTTTTCCGATGAGTCAACTCTTCGCATGAGGTGGCTGAAGTATTGGAATTTCAGCCTCAGTATCAGTCCTTCCATGAACACCCAGGACTGGTCTCCTTTAGGATGGACTGGTTGGATCTCCTTGCAGTCCAAGGGACTTGCAAGTCAACAGTAGTATACTAGAAATCATAGATCAAACTTTCTCCAGAGATACCTGTGATCATTTTCCAATATCTTTGTGAACTACAAAAATGGCAATGCACAGACCTTCTGGGTATGATTATGTATTGGCTAGTATTTAATACTGGTGCTAATCCTAAGGTAGTGAAAACATTAATATGCTTCATAAGTCACAGAGGGGACTTATAGAGGTCAGGTGATAGGTAAACTTCTGACTCCAATCTATCTCACAATAAGTCCAGTGAAAACTCAAATACATCCTGTGATGATTTACCCTGTCCAAGATTTAAGACTTATTATGGACTTCCCTGGTGGCTCAGATGGTAAAGCGTCTATCTACAATGCGAGAGACCTGGGTTCCATCCCTGGGTCGGGAAGATCCTCTGGAGAAGGAATGGCAATCTACTCCAGTACTATTGCCTGGAAAATCCCATGGACAGAGGAGCCTGGTAGGCTACAGTCCATGGGGTCGCAAAGCGACGGACATGACTGAGCGACTTCACTTAAAGTGAAGTTACTCAGTCATGTCCGACGCTCTATGACCCCATGGACTGTAGCCTACTAGGCTCCTCCATCCCTCCAATCCCTCCTGGGACTTTCCAGGCAAGAGTACTGGAGTGGATTTCCATTTCCTTCTCCAGGGAATTTTCTCAACTCAGGGATCACACCCAGGTCTCCCACACGGCAGGCAGATGTTTTACCATCTGGGCCACCAGGTTGTTATAGATATAACCAAGTTTTAATTCTTGGAGCTTCCCAAGTGGTGCTAGTGGTAAAGACTCTTCCTACCATACAGAAGTGGGTTGGATCCCTAGGTCGGGAAGATCCCCTGGAACAGGAAATGGTGACCCACTTAAATATTACTGCCTAGAAAATCCCTGGACAGAGGAGCCTAGTGGGCTATAGTCCTTGAGACTGCAAGGTGTCTGACACAACTGAGTGCACACATACATAGAAATAACAAGTAGAGAACAGTAGTTTTCAAAAATTATCAAACACTACAGTCACCTAGAGGGTGGAAAAAACAGATTGCTGGATACCACCTCCAACTTATCTTCTTCAGTAAGTCTTTGATGGAGCCCATCGATCTGTGAGTTAAAGTTTCTAAGTGATAGCAATGCTTCTAGCCTGGGCATCATATTGTGAGAACCGTAACTACTATAATAGACTTTGTTCTTCGGTCCAGGTAAGTGATCAGTGTTCTAAATCAGTAGTCCTCAAAAAATGATTTTCCAGCCGATGTAATGAAAGTCCTTTATTCCCTTTTGTCTGAAGACTGCAAAAGCCATCACATTCTTCTAGTGTCAGTTCAGTTCAGCTGCTCAGTCTTGTCCCACTCTTTGTGACCCCATGGACTACAGCACACCAGGCCTCCCTGTACATCACCAATTCCTGAAGTTTACTCAAACTCATGCCCATTGACTCAATGATGTCATCCAACCATCTCATCCTCTGTCATCCCCTTCTCCTCCGGCCTTCAATCTTCCCACCATCAGGGTCTTTTCAAATGAGTCAGTTCTTCGCATCAGGTGGCCAAAAAATTGGAGTTTCAGCTTCAACATTACTCCTTCCAATGAATACCCAGGACTGATTTCCTTTAGGATAGAATGGTTGGATATCTTCTCAGTCCAAGGGACTCTCAAGAGTCTTCTCCAACACCACAGTTCAATTCTTCAGTGATCAGCTTTCTTTTTATAGTCAAACTCTCATATCCATACATGACTACTGGAAAAACCATGGCCTTGCCTAGATGGACTTAGCTGGCAAAGTAATGTCTCTGCTTTTTATTATGCTGTCTAGGTTGGTCATAACTTTCCTTCCAAGAAGTGTCGTTTAATTTCATGGTGGCAATCACCATCTACAGTGATTTTAAAGCCCAAAAAATTAAAGTCTGACACTTTTCCATTATTTCCCCATCTATTTCCCATGTAGTGATGGGACTGGATGCCATGATCTTAGTTTTCTGAATGTTGAGCTTTAAGCCAACTTGTTCACTTTCCTCTTTCACTTTCATCAAGAGGCTTTTTAGTTCCTCTTCACTTTCTGCCATAAGGGTGGTGTCATCTGCATATCTGAGGTTATTGATAATTCTCCCAGAAATCTTGATTCCANGTGATTTTAAAGCCCCAAAAATTAAAGCCTGACACTTTTCCATTATTTCCCCATCTATTTCCCATGTAGTGATGGGACCGGATGCCATGATCTTAGTTTTCTGAATGTTGAGCTTTAAGCCAACTTGTTCACTTTCCTCTTTCACTTTCATCAAGAGGCTTTTTAGTTCCTCTTCACTTTCTGCCATAAGGGTGGTGTCATCTGCATATCTGAGGTTATTGATAATTCTCCCAGAAATCTTGATTCCAGCTTGTGCTTCATCCAGTCCAGGATTTCTCATGATGTACTCTGCATATAAGTTAAATAAGCAGGATGACAATATACAGCCTTGATGTACTCCTTTTCCTACTTGGAACCAGTCTGTTGTTCCAAGTCCAGTTCTAACTGCTGCTTCCTGAGCTGCATACAGGTTTCTCAAGAGGCAGGTCAGGTGGTCTGGTATTCTCATGTCTTTCAGAATTTTCTACAGTTTATTGCAATCCACACAGTCAAAGGCTTCGGCATAGTCAATAAAGCAGAAAAAGAGGTTTTTCTGGAACTCCTTGCTTTTTTGATGATCCAGCAGATGTTGGGAATTTTATCGCTGGTTCCTTTGCCTTTTCTAAAACTAGCTGGAACATCTGGAAGTTCACAGTTCACGTAGTGTTGAAGCCTGGCTTGGAGAATTTTGAGCATTACTTTACTAGTGTTTGAGATGAGTGCAATTGTGCAGTAGTTTGAGCATTCTTTGGGACTGGAATGAAAACTGAACTTTTCCAGTCCAGTGGCCACTGCTGAGCTTTGCAAATTTGCTGACATATTGAGTGCAGCACTGTCACAACATCATCTTTTAGGATTTGAGATAGCTCAACTGGAATTTCATCACCTCCACTAGCTTTGCTCATAGTGATGCTTCCTAGGGCCCACTTGACATCACATTCCAGGATGTCTGGCTCTAGGTGAGTGATCACACCATTGTGATTATCTAGATCATGAAGATCTTTTTTGTATAGTTCTGTGTATTCTTGCCACCTCTTCTTAATACCTTCTCCTCTGTGAGGTCCATACCATTTCTGTCTTTTATTGTGCATATCTTTGCATGAAGTGTTCCCTTGGTATCTCTAATTTTCTTGAAGGAATCTCTAGTCTTTCCCATTCTGTTGTTTTCCTCTATTTCTTTGCACTGATCACTGAGGAAGTCTTTCTTATTTCTCCTTGCTATTCGGAGCTCTGCATTCCAAATGGATATATCTTTCCTTTTCTCCTTTGCTTTTTGCTTCTCTTCTTTTCACAGCTATTTGTAAGGCCTCCCCAGACAGCCATTTTGCTTTTTTGCATTTCTTTTCCATGGGGATGGTCTTGATCCCTGTCTCCTGTACAGTGTCATGAACCTCATTCCATAATTCATCAGGCACTCTATCTATCAGATCCAGTCCCTTAAATCTATTTCTCACTTCCACTGTATAATCATTAGGAATTTGATTTAGGTTATACCTGAATGGTCTAGTGGTTTTCCCTACTTTCTTCAATTTAAGTCTGATTTTGGCAATAAG
>SJYX01021753.1:119563-151309 GCA_006410675.1 Oreotragus oreotragus | reverse complement strand
TCAGGCACTCTATCTATCAGATCTAGGCCCTTAAATCTATTTCTCACTTCCACTGTATAATCATAAGGGATTTGATTTAGGTCATACCTGAATGGTCTAGTGGTTTTCCCTACTTTCTTCAATTTAAGTCTGATTTTGGCAATAAGTAGTTCATGATCTGAGCTGCAGTCAGATCCCTGTCTTGTTTTTGCTGACTGTATAGAGCTTCTCTATCTTTGGCTGCAAAGAATGTAATCAATCTGATTTCAATGTTGACCATCTGGTGATATCCATGTGTAGAGTCTTCTCTTGTGTTGTTGGAAGAGGGTGTTTTCTATGACCAGTGCATTCTTTCGGCAAAATCTATTAGCCTTTGCCCTACCTCATTGACTTCCCTGGTGGCTCAGACAGTAAAGCATCTGCCTACAATGTGGGAGACCTGGGTTCAATTCCTGGGTCAGGAAGATCTCCTGGAGAAGGAAATGCAAACCCATTCCAGTATTCTTGCCTTGAATATCCCTAGGATGGAGGAACCTGGTAGGCTACAGTCCAGGGGGTTGCAAAGAGTCGGACATGCCTGAGTGATTTCACTCTTCTTTCCTTCCCTGCTTCATTCTGAACTCCAAGGCCAAATTTGCCTGCTACTCCAGGTTTTTCTTGACTTCCTACTTTTGCATTCCAGTCCCCTATAATGAAAAGGACATATTTTGGAGGGTGTTAGTTCTAAAAGATCTTGAAGGTCTTCATAGAACTGTTCAACTTCAGCTTCTTCAGCATTACTGGTCATTGAATAGACTTGGATTACCATGATAGTGAATGGTTTGCCTTGGAAACAAAGATCATTCTGTCATTTTTGAGATTGTATTGAAGTACTGCATTTCAGACTCTTTTGTTGACTATGATGGCTACTCCATTTTTTCTAATGGATTCTTGCCCACAGTGGTAGATATAATGGTCATCTAAGTTAAATTCACCCATTCCAGTCCATTTTAGTTCTCTGACCTTGGACGTTTGTTATCTCCTCTCGGCCACTCACCCCTCCAGCACCATGCTGGATGTATTCTAGTATCCATCAGCACAAACTTAATGATTCAGTAATGTCAATTTCAGTGATTTTTGTGAATGTGGCATTTTTCTGGAACAAAATAACACATTCCTTGGCACCTATTATATAGATATTAACTTGATGCTTTCTGCCCTTATCATTATGTGCAAAGTTAATTAGAAGCTGTTTGTCTTCATGTATTTGGGACAACAGTATATTATTACTATCTTGTCACTGAGTTATACTAACCTTCCTAATCTCCATCCATAATAAATTTCAAAGAGAGTTTGATTTTCCTGATATCCCTCCAAAAAATTATGCTGTTTCCTTATACTGATAACATTTTCCTCTTTGTACTTAATAAATAGGAAGGAACATATGTGTGCCAGAGGTGGGCACCAAATGCCCATTAACATTTAGTGCCCCACCACACTGAGGTTCCTGGACCCACTGAACACATTGGGATATCTTCTATATCTTCAAAAAACACCACTACAAAACAACAACAGAAAACCAACCAACCACCATCACAATACCCTGCCACACAGCCATCCACTGGTATCAGCGGGGGATTGGTTCCAGTACCCCTTGGATACCTAGACCTGTGGATGCTCAAGTCCTTTATATAAAAAGCTATAATGCAGCTAGCCCTCTGTATAAGAGGATTCTGTGGATGCAGAGGCCACAGGTAGGACAGCTGACTATACTTTGCTGACTCACCAATGAAAACAGACCCAATGATAGTGGTCCTCTAAACTTAGGAGTAACTATCACTTATTCTGGCTCACTGTTTCAAGATGTGTAGTGTGTTGGCACCCCACTCCAGTACTCTTGCCTGGAAAATCCCTTGGATGGAGGAGCCTTGTAGGCTGCAGTCCATGGGGTCGCTGAGAGTTGGAAACGACTCAGTGACTTCACTTTCACTTTTCCTTTTCATGCATTGGAGAAGGAAATGGCAACCCACTCCAGTGTTCTTGCCTGGAGAATCCCAGGGATGGGGGAGCCTGGTGGGCTGCCATCTATGGGGTCACACAGAGTCAGACATGACTGAAGCGACTCAGCAGCAGTAGCAGCAGTGTGTTAACTGGAAGCCTTCTTCTGATTTTGAGTGGGGCCTTAAAGCAAAAAAGTCTCTTCAGCAAGAATGGGATACAGTGCATGCTGCCCTGTCACTTGGGACCCGGGACTTGTAGACACACTGTTTTGGAAACATCTGTGCCAGAGAAATCCTGAATGAAACATCTGACAAACTCCCATAGAAGAAGCACAGTGCAGACCCTAAGGACTTTGGAGTTGAGTTATGTCCTGCTGGCCTTCTCTCTCTGACAATTACACTCAATTTGAAATGCAGCCCTTGCTTTTGCTGACTGGGCACAAGGAGAAACTGAATTCTTGACTATGGGGTGCCAAGCAGGCAACCTAAATCACTTATTATGTACTTGGTATTATACAATTTACCAATCATAAAATTGGAACATTTTCAGCAGTCATTGCACTATATACTATGGGGACAAAAGTGGAAATTACACACATTCCAACACTAGTAAGTCCAGAGTACATGGATAAAAAGCACCAAGAAGTCCAGATTTCAGTGCCTATTCTTGCTTCACTGACTCTTCCTCATCCAGTTTACAGCCTCATGGAAAATACTGTAAGACCTGTTGATGGAAAAGGAAAAAGGAAAGATCTGCATTCATGATGAATCTATGGTGTTCAATCCAAGGTGGAAATAGTGAAAAGAGAGAGACAGTGGTAATGACATATCTTCCTAGTGGGTTGGTTTTCTACTTTACATAAGATGGAGATGGCTCATAGTGAAGACTGACACCAATTCATATGTGATAGTGCATCAGTTCAGTTTAGTTGCTCATTCTTGTCCAGCTCTTTGAAACCCCCATGAACTGCAGCATGCCAGGCTACCCTGTCCATCACCAATGCTCGGAGTTTACTCAAACTCATGTCCATCAACTTAATGATGCCATCCAACCATCTCATCCTGTTGTCCCCTTTTCCTCCTACCTTCAGTCTTTCCCAGCATCAGGGTCTTCTCCAAATAAACAGTTCTTCACATCAGTTGGTCAAAATATTGGAGCTTCAGTTTCAGCATCAGTCCTTCCAATGAATATTTAGGACTGATTTCCTTTAGGATTGACTGGTTGGATCTCCTTGCAGTCCAAGGGACTCCCAAGAGTCTTCTCCAACACCACAGTTCAAAAGCATCACTTCTTCAGTGCTCAGCTTTCTATACAGTCCAACTCTCACATCCATACATGACCACTGGAAAAACCATAGCTTTGACTACATGGGACCTTTGTTGGCAAAGTAATGTCTCTGGTTTTTAAAATGCTATCTAGGTTGGTCATAAACTGTCTTCCAAGAAGCAAGCGTCTTTTAATTTCATGGATGCAGTCACCATCCACAGTGATTTTGGGGCCCAAGAAAATAAAGTTTGTCACTGTTTCCCCATCTATTTGCCATGAAGTGATGAGACTGGATGCCATGAAGTGATGAGACTGGATGCCATGATCTTAGTTTTTTGACTGCTGAGTTTTAATCTGGCTTTTTCACTCTCCTCTTTCACATTCATAACGAAGTTCTTCAGTTCTTCTTCACTTTCTGCTACAAGGGTGGTGTCATCTGCATATCTGAGGTTATTGATATTTCTGCTGGCAATCTTGATTCCAGCTTGTGCTTCATCCAGGCTGGCATTTAGCATGATATATGCTGCATATAGTTTAAATAAGCAGGGTGACAATATACAGCCTTGACATATTCCTTTCCCAATTTGGAACCAGTTTGTTGTACCTAACTAAATTTCTAAAGCAACTAATGTTGCTTCTTGACCTGCATATAGATTTCTCAGGAGGCAGGTAAGGTGGTCTGGTATTCCCATCTCTTAAAGAATTTTCCACAGTTTGTTGTGATCCAGACAGTCAAAGTCTTTGACATAGTCAATAAAGCAGAAGTAGATGTTTTTTCTGGAATTATCTTGTTTTTCCTATGATCCAGCAGATGTTGGCAATTTGATCTCTGGCTCTTCTGCCTTTTCTAAATCCAGCTTGAACATCTGGAAGTTCTCAGTTCTTGTACTATTGAAGTCTAGCTTGGAGAATTTTGAGCATTACTTTGCTATCATGTGCAATGAGGGCAGCTAGTTGTGCATTAGTTTGAGCGCTCTTTGGCACTGACCTTCTTTGGGATTGGAATGAAAACTGACATTTTCCAGTCCTGTGACCACTGCTGAGTTTTTCAAATTTGCTGGCATATTGAGTGCAGCACTTTCACAGCATATTAGTTATGTTCATAGTGATGCTTCCTAAGGCCCACTTCACTTCGGACTCCAGGATGTCTGACTCTAAGTGCGTGATCACACCTAATTTGGAACCAGTTTGTTGTACCTAACTAAATTTCTAAAGCAACTAATGTTGCTTCTTGACCTGCATACAGATTTCTCGGGAGGCAGGTAAGGTGGTCTGGTGTTCCCATCTCTTAAAGAATTTTCCACAGTTTGTTGTGATCCAGACAGTCAAAGTCTTTGGCACAGTCAATAAAGCAGAAGTAGATGTTTTTCTGGAATTATCTTATTTTTTCTATGATCCAACAGATGTTGGCAATTTGATCTCTGGCTCTTCTGCCTTTTCTAAATCCAGCTTGAACATCTGGAAGTTCTCAGTTCATGTACTATTGAAGTCTAGCTTGGAGAATTTTGAGCATTACTTTGCTATCATGTGCAATGAGGGCAGTTAGTTGTGCAGTAGTTTGAGCGCTCTTTGGCACTGACCTTCTTTGGAATTGGAATGAAAACTGACATTTTCCAGTCCTGTGACCACTGCTGAGTTTTTCAAATTTGCTGGCATATTGAGTGTAGCACTTTAACAGCATCATCTTTTAGGATTTGAGTCAGCTGGAATTCCATCACTTATATTAGTTATGTTCATAGTGATGCTTACTAAGGCCCACTTCACTTCGGACTCCAGGATGTCTGACTCTAAGTGAGTGATCACACCATCATGATTATCTGGGTCATTAAGATTGTTTTTTGTACAGTTCTCCTGTGTATTCTTGCCACCTCTTCTTGATATCTTCTGCTTCTGTTAGGTTCATACCATTTCTGTTCTTTGTTGTGTCCATCTTTGCATAAAATGTTCCCTTGTGATCTCTGATTTTCTTGAAGAGATCTCTACTCTTTCCCATTTTACTGTTTCCTGTTGACTGATAAGTCAGGGACTTGAACAAAGTTGACAATGAGTCTGAGAGTGAAGTTGATGAACATTTTTGCAGAGTATATTCTATATAAATATGCATAATTATCATGTTATCAACACTTTAGTCGTTCAGTCGTGTCCGACTCTTTGCGACCCCAAGAATCATAGCACACCAGGCCTCCCTGTCCATCACCAACTCCCGGAGTTCACTCAAATTCACGTCCATCGAGTCAGTGATGCCATCCAACCACCTCATCCTCTGTCATCCCCTTCTCCTGCCCCCAATCCCTCCCAGCATCAGAGTCTTTTCCAATGAGTCAACACTACGCATGAGGTGGCCAAAGTACTGGAGTTTCAGTTTTAGCATCATTCCTTCCAAAGAAATCCCAGGGCTGATCTCCTTCAGAATGGACTGGTTGGATCTCCTTGCAGTCCAAGGGACTCTCAAGAGTCTTCTCCAACACCACAGTTCAAAAGCATCAATTCTTCGGCACTCAGCCTTCTTCACAGTTCAACTCTCACATCCATAATATATCTACATAAATAAGATATTATGATAACATAATATCATAGACTGCATAGCTCAAAAACAACAGAAATTTATTGTTCTTGCAGTTCTAGGAAGCCCAAGATGAAGGGAATAGCAGAGTCAGCATATGATGAGAATTCACTTCCTAGACATAATAAGTTTTTTTGCTTTTATCTCAACATGATGGGAATAGGGAGTCCACTGAGGTGTCTCTTATAAGAGCACTAATCCCATTCACAAAGGCTCCACTCTTATGACCTAATCACCTCCCAGAACCATCTCATTGGAGATTAAGCTTCAACATTGGGGTGGGGCATAAACATTCAGTCCACTGCAGGGCAGGAGTGATTCTTATTTGGATTTCAACAGATCATCCAACAAAGAAATTTTGCCTCCTTATTCATAGCAGCTGGGGAATTAATGTGTTTAAAGGTCTTGGAACCCTCAATTTATTTACCAAATTTACTATTGCTTAAAATTTAATTTGTTTCTAATTATGAGCTTTTGTAAGTTGAATTTTAATGAACACCCTTGTACAAGAAGGTCTTATAATAGCAGAATTGATAGTTCATATGCTCAAATAATAGTAATCTTTATGAAACAGTAGTAGACGGTTTTCCAAAGTGATTGTACTATGTTAGACTCACAATACAAGTGTTTCAGAGGCTCTCAGTTCATTTCAGTCATGTCCGACTCTTTGTGACTCCATGAATTGCAGCACGCCAGGCCTCCCTGTCCGTCACCAACTCCCGGAGTTCACTCAAACTCACGTCCATCGAGTCGGTGATGCCATCCAGCCATCTCATCCTCTGGCGTCCCCTTTTCCTCCTGCCCCCAATCCCTCCCAACATCAGAGACTTTTCCAGTGAGTCAACTCTTCGCATGAGGTGGCCAAAGTACTGGAGTTTCAGCTTTAGCATCATTCCTTCCAAAGAACACCCAGGACTGATATTCTTTAATGGACTGGTTGGATCTCCTTGCAGTCCAAGGGACTCTCAAGAGTCTTCTCCAACACCACAGTTCAAAAGCATTGATTCTTTGGCACTCAGCCTTCTTCACAGTCCAACTCTCACATCCATACATGACCACAGGAAAAACCATAGCCTTGACTAGACGGACCTTAGTTGGCAAAATAATGTGTCTGCTTTTGAATGTGCTATCTAGGTTGGTCATAACTTTTCTTCCAAGGAGTAAGCGTCTTTTAATTTCATGGCTGCAGTCACAATCTGCAGTGATTTTGGCGCTCCCAAAAATAANGGAGTGTGTCAAGGCTGTCTATTGTCACCCTGCTTATTTAACTTCTATGCAGAGTACATCATGAGAAACGCTGGACTGGAAGAAGTACAAGATGGAATCAAGATTGCCAGGAGAAATATCCTATTCTTAAGCAATCTTTAATTGGTCTTTGGTTTTTATTTTTAAATTTTTAAGTAGAGGATAACTGCTTTACAATGTTGTGTTGGGTTTTGCTGTACAATGTCAATCACCTAAAACTATACATATATCTCCTCCCTTGCCTTTGTTTGAAATACATGTTTTCTAGGTATAGAATTTGAGGTTAATATTTTGAAGTTGTTGTTCTATGTCTCCTCACTTGTATTTTTTCCGATGACATGTCTGCTGTCATACTAATCTTTCTTCTTATACATTTAAGATATTCTTTTCATCTGACTTTGAGATTCTATTCTTCATCACTGGTTTGGAGCAAATTTATTGTGATATACCTTGCTGTAGTTTCCTTTATATTTCTAGTGTTTGGGGTTAATTGGTATTCTTAGATCTGTGGGTTTATCTGTAGGCTTCTATCAGATTTGGAAAAAATTTGTTCCAGCAAGTTTTTTTTGCCTAACCCCTCTCCTTAAGGAACCAAAATTTGAAGTATATTTTGCTGTTTGAAGTTGTCTCACGTTTCTCTGATGCTCTGTTTATTTTTCTGATTCTCTATTCTCTCATTATGGGTTCCCAGGTGGCTCAGTGGTAGAGTCTGCTTGTTAAGCAGGAGATGTGGGGTCAATCCCTGGGCTGTGAAGATCCCCTGGAGAAGGAAATCGCAACCCACTCCAGTATTCTTGCCTGGAAAATCCCAAGAACAGAGTAGTCTGGTGGGCTACAGTCCAAGGCATTGCAAAGAGTTGGACATGCCTTAGCAACTAAACAACATTCTCTCATTATATCTGGGGAAGTTTCTATTGCTGTATCTTCACATTCAATAATATTTCTCTTCTGCAATGTTTAATTTGCTGTTCATCTCATCCAATGATATGAGATGATCCCCCTACACTGTTTTAATCTCTCAGGTTTGATATAGGTTTTTCTTATGTCTTCTGTGTCTCTAACTTTCAATTACATGGAATAGGGAATATAGTTTTAAATCACCATTTTATCGTACTTAGTTTGCAAATTCTACCATCTGTCTTAGATAAATTAATTAAAACCTGCATGATTAATTTATCTCCCCATTATGTAATTTTTTTGAAGTTCTGTCTAATTACTTTATTTAAGTCTAGACACTGTGAATTTTTCTTCACTGGCTACTAAATATTTTTGTATTCACATAATGGTCATGGGCTTTATTCTGGGAAATAGTCTGGTTCTTTTGGGTCTTGCTTCTAAGATTTGTTAGGTGGGACCAGACCAGTGTTCACTGAAGGACTAATTCCCTAAGGGTGAGGCAGGATCCTTCTGAATATTCCACCACATCCCATGTTCCAGTCTGCTGGTGGGACGGGCCTGATGTGAGCCCCAGCCACTGTCTGTTTCAGGCCTTCCGGGGGGTTGTCTCTCTGGCCTCTGGTGGTTTCCTCACATGCTCATGCTGATTGGTCCTCAGCTAAAGACTTCACGGAAACTCTCCTTCTGCAGATTTCTGGGTTTCACTCTCTACAACTTTCTCCATCTCATTACTCTATCCTGCAAATTCTAGATGCCTTGATCTTCTTGGATTGTCCATTTCGTCTTTCAACTCAGAGGCCGTGAGCTGAAAACTCCATCAAAGCAGATGTTCTGAAGAAGCTCTGTCAAGGCACAAGGCAAACACGTGGCTCACCTCAGTTTTCCTCCATCTCTCAGGAATCACTCTCCTCACTGACTGATGTCCACTGTTTTACAAATAATTATTTGCTAAAGTTCATCCATATTTCAGTGGCTTCAGGCATGAGGATCAATCCGGTCACTGTTACCCCATCTTGATTGGAAGCCAAAGTCAACCCTGCAGTCTGCCTTATATTATTTTTTCTTCATTTTTCTTTTTTTCTCTAGGCAGGTTGATACATCCTCTCCCCCGCCACCACCATTTCTGTTAGTAACTTTAGTTTCTTCTCTTATGAACTATGACTGTTACTCACTTTTATTGGAAATTTAATATTTTCCCCCATAGATTTGTTAGAGCACTTTCTGTATTGTTTTTTGGCCCATGCTGTTCAGTCCAGGCCATGAGAACAATTTGCCGTTAGAAATTTGTTTTGCTGTGAAAGTCTCACTGAGTTTGGTTCTTACCATTCTTGGTCTTCATACACTTGAAAAGTATAATATATTGTCATCGATAACAGCATCTTACTAGAGCAGTAATAATTCTCAAGAGAGCAAAAATCATCACCATCCATCTGCCCCTGCTCAGAAGGTATACCAATTTCTCTGCAGGGTCTCAGGGAAATGTGTAGCCTGACAAAGACCCTGTGATGATTTTGATAAGCTTGATTAAGGTGGTTGCCTCCACTCCACTGAGATACACAAGATAAACACTAATTATTACAGTTGTGATTCTTTATTAGAGACCCTGGAAGGTGGCAATGGAGGGGTCTAAGCTATTTTTCAGTATTTTAAAGAACCTAGTGGATTTTCAGTGTTTTAAAATGTCTGAAAGCATCGACGGATGAAAATGCTGGCAGATAAGCCTGAGAGTCAATTCATTGCTGTTACTGCAGTTTCATCAACTGACTATGGTAACACTGACTCCTGCCTGCTAATCAGAGACACAGGTGGACAGGTACACAAGTATTATATAGTAAGTAGAAAACAGAAAATGAATTAATTATATTTAACACAGGAAGTTTGTTTGATATTGTTTAATAGATAGCACCTTTCCAAATGTGCAATCTCTGAAGGAAAACAGTAAATAAGTGTGTTCTTATTGGTTACAAAGCTGAAAACTACTGTAAGGACCACATTTCTTGGATTGCTTAAGCACAGAATTGCATTGGAAGTTCAAATTCTTTAAGAACGCAACTCTTGAGAAGCGAATAGAATTAGACAGGAAGAAAATCAAGGACAGCCTTTTTCTTATATACCTTGGGAAGCAATTGTTTTCTGTTATTACTTAGACTCTCTGATACTTTCAAAGTCAGGTCACGTGCAACCAGAATTTCATTCCTTCCTCAGACATTGGACTCCAAATCTTCTTTCCGGAAAAAAATCTCGACAGCATTGCACTGCTAACGCTTTTCAAAAGCATCTCACAAGTGGAGTGAATCTTACATTTCTCTAAGTTACATAAGGTAGTCAGATTCTTAACTCTGGGAAACACATATTCCTGTTAAATTTGTGTGTGTGGTAAGAGATACATAACATAAATTCACACTGTAACGATTTTAAAGTAAATGATTCAGTGGCATTAAGTACACTTACAATCTTGTGCAATCATCATTATCTAGATAGTTTCAGAACTTTTCATACCTCAGAAGGAAGCCTTGTGTGTTACATTGTTGAAGTTAAAAGATAACATAACTAGTTAGAGTAGAGAAGCTTTTAGGGAATCTCTGTAATCCTTCCCATCTAGGACAAAGGAAACAATTTTTTGTGTGTGTGTGCAACTTTCAGTGCAATGTTTAGAAGCAGCTCATCCAACATCATAGCTTGTCTTTACCAGAAATTAAAGACAGTCAGATAATATAATTCTACTGCAAATAACTGGTTATAATTTAAATTAGAATAGTAATATAAATATATTTTACATTTATAAATATATAAATATAAAATAAACACAAACATATAAAAATAAATATATTTATATATAAATATAGCCAGTAATATATATGTATTTTATAATTATATTTATAATAAATAAAATATAAATATTTGTACATAACTACATATATATAGATTTATATACATAAATATAATATAGCCCAGTAATATTTTACTCACACTCATGCTCTGTTTTCCTTTCTATTGTTAGAAGGTCATTTTGAATACTTCTATAGTAGTCTCTTCAAAAGCAAACAGCTGAGCAATGCTATTTGAAACTTTGATGTACAAGCAATTGACTCATGTTTTCTGTCTCTCAGGGAACGGAGCTGCACACTAGATCAAGCTGGAAGCTGAGAAATGACCTCCACTCATCCACCTTTATTCGACACAACTATTTATTGGCTATTTTACCAGGGGCCAGGTACCATTCAATGCTCTGTGCAAGGCAATGCGGAACCAGACACACAAAGGCCTGCCCTTTCCTCCAACTCTTTCCCCTTGTTTTCAGTTAATTTCCAAATCCAGTCACTCTAGCACTTAAGACTCAAATCCATTGTTTCGACCTCCTTAGTTCATATATATATCTCCTAATTGTCTCTCGCCATCATTCATTTATCCAGTATACAATGACTGAGTGAATCACTGAGTCCACAGAACACTTGACAACAGCTAATAAGAGAGGTATGAAGGAGATGTACAGTCTGTTGGGGAAGACTGGCACTGAATAAACCTATTCAGTAAAGTATAATGAGAAGAGAGGTACTGGTTATAATGAGGGTGTCTAGTGTGTAGAAGGGGGCTTAATGTAGTCCAGGAGGTGAAGCAACACATCCTTGGGAAAGTGAACATTAGGCTGAAATCTGAATGAAAGGCATAAATTACCCAGAGATGGATGAGTCCTTAGGCAGAGGAAACAACCCAATTAGAGTTCCAGAATGGGTGGAAATATGAGCTTGGTCCCTTGGAAGAAATGGAAGAAAACCCACTGTGACTGGAATTGACAGACCCAAGGAAGTAGAGATGGAGTTGAAACTAGATAGGAACCTTGGACCTGACTGAGCAAGACTTTGTGACTTGTGAACCCTATTAAGGATTTTGGCTTTTTTTGTAAGACAAAAAATGAAATAAAGAATTGCTTCAGCAGGGAGTGACTTCAAGTCCATGCTCTACACTGTGGCCAAAGCAATCTTTCCAAATCACCAGCTTTCCTCATGGGGCCCTGTGTGTAACTCTTCAGTGATTCCTCACTGCTTCTGGATAACTATAGGCTCCTTAAAATTTTAGGCTTTTTCCTGGGCTAGTACCAGCTTACCTCTTGTCTTTTTACTTTCCACCGTTTACCTTAAACTTCAACCTTATTGAATTGGCTTGTGTGGTTCTCTTCTGCACTGCATTTTATGTTGCCTGAATGTCTCTTACACTCTCTTGTACAAGGTTATCTTTCTTGGAGCACCTTTGCACCCATCTCTGTGCTTAAGGTCTTGGCTTATTCATAACCTCCATGTTCTTACTCAGTTGTACTGCCTTGTGTGTGTGTATGTATGTATACATTTCATTTATCAATATGGTGTAAGCTCCTTGAGGTCAAGAATTTGTCTATATTTGAATCACCAGCATGGAGCAAGACTTGAACACGATGTGAAATTAGTATGGAATGAACAAGTGAATAATGAATGAAAACCAGCACTTTCAAAGACCCTGTCTGTCAACATGCAGTCTCAGAAGATTTGAGTAAGATTGCTTTGCAAATTTCAAGGACCCCAAAACTCAGGGCCTAAGAAAAGACATATTTTAGTTTAGAATAGATCAATTCACCAGCAATTAAGCTGCAAATAGGATCTGTAACTCCAATATTGCTTTGCAGAGTGCTGAACTCCACAGTGATTTGGAATACTCAGCATAAAGATTCTGACATCAGATCAAATGGGTAATTTTTCAGCGCCTGGAAAAGTTTAAAATAAATACTGCTTTTATTGTAAAGCAAAGAAAGATGATTTAAAATTGTATAGTGGTTGACATGTTCTACTGCTGACAGATTCTAGGAATCTGTTAATGTGGAATTCAAACAAAAAATAGAGAGTAATATTTTGTCATCTAAAAGCAAGTAGGGGAGTTGTGGCAGAGATTATAATTAGCTTAGCTATAGGTTTTGGAACACCCACAAGAGCTTAAAGTTTCTTAATGGTTTATAGCAATTTTGATTGTTACATTTCATTTCAAATGACACCTGGATCCTTTTATGCAAAATGCTGGGATATTAGTGCCATTGAGACAGAGTTTGGGTAACATTCTGTCAATGTCCTGGCAGCTCCCTCTCCTAATTCTATGAGTTTCCATGGCAAGGGATAGGATACAGCATGCATGCGAAGTCACTTCAATTGTGTCTGATTCTTTGCCACCCTATGGACCATAGCCCGTTAGGCTCCTCTGTTCATGGGATTCTTCAGGCAAGAATACTGGAGTGGGTTGCCGTTTCCTTCTCCATAGGATCTTCTCAAACTAGGAACTGAACCTATGTCTCCTAAGTTTCCTGCATTGGCAGGAGCATTCTTTATCACTAGTGCCACCTGAGAAGACCCCAGGATATAGCAGAGGACAAAATATGCATAATCTGATCAAAAGTCTTGGGATCCCCTTTGGTTCTTTTTGCATGACTCAGATTTACTCTTTCAGAGGTTCTGTTGGATCCAACCTCAAAATATTGGGTTGGCCAAAAAGTTCATTTGGGTTTTTCCATAAAATGTTCCAGGAAAACCCAAACAAATCATTATGAAAAGATTATGAAATTATTACACAAAGATTATTATGAAATGATTATGATTATTTTGACAATCCAATATATCCAGAAGAATCTGACCACTTCTCACTACCTTTATCATAATCATTTGTGTCTAAATCACCATGATTGCTAAAGGAAATCCACCCTGAATATTCAAAAATATTCATGGGGGAGGACTATTGCTGAAGCTGAAGCTCCAATTACTTTGGCCACCTGATGCGAAGAGCCAACTCTTTGGAAAAGACCCCGATGCTAGGAAAGATTGGAGGCAAAAGAAAACAGGCGACAGAGGAAGAGATGGTTAGATAGCATCACTGACTCAACAAGCATGAATCTGAGCAAATTGTGAGAGATAGTGAAGTACAGAGGGGCCTGGCATGCTGCGGTCCATGGGGTTGCAAACAGTTGGACCCAGCTTAGTGACTGAACAGCTGTAGCGTAGTCAGTTAAGTGGCAGGGACAGGATTCACACCCAGATGTTCATGTGACCACCTCTACAAATGAGAAGTTTGAACTTAACTAATACTACTACTTTGAAAGTTTATCCTTCCTGTTAACACTAGCAGCAATCATTAACCATGTCCTTCATTTTCCAAAAACAAATCTCAGTATGCTTTTCTCTCAGTAGCAAAGAATTTGTGCCACTCCCCTATTGAACCTTTCTCAAATGCTTTGATTACTTATCAAACTTCTATGCTTGGTCGCTCAATCACGTCTGACTCTTTGTGACCCTGTGGACTGTAGCTTAACAGGCTCCTCTGTCCATAAGACTCTCCAGGCAAGAATACTGGAGTGGATTGCCATGCCCTCCTCCAGGGGATCTTCCCAATCCAGGGATCGAACCCAGGTCTCCTATATTGCCAGCAGATTCTTTACTGTCTGAGCCACCAGGGAGGCCATATCAAACATAACTTTCTCTGTTTCTAAATTTATCTATAGTTTAACAGGAGAAAGTCTCTACCTTCAGAAATTTGATAGAAATTTCCACAATACCAGAGCAGGAAAGATTCTTTGGGCTCTGCTTCCTGTAGGGCGGTGGTTCTCCAAGTGAGGTCTCCAGAGCTGCAGCTTCAGCATCACCTGGGAACGTGGAAAGAAATGCAAATTCTTGGTCCAGCCCTAGGCCTCAAGGATGAGAAACTAAGTGACTGGGGCCCAGTGAAAAAGTGGTTTAACAAGCCCTCCAGGTGATTCAGATGCAGCCTCAATTTTGAGGCGGTTCTTTTGTGCACCTGTGTGCAATTCAGTCCTATTAATAGGAGTGTCCCAAAGAGGAGGGGTCAGCATTTTCTCATCATATGTGTTTGTCTCTGAACATACTAATTGGTGGATTTAATTGGATTTCTATTAAATCTTTAAAATATATTTAGTCATCCATTTACTCTGCTTTTTCCTTAAAGTGATTTTCTCAGGTGGCAAAAAGGAATGCTTTGAAATTTCCTTGGCTTTTAAACAGAATCTATTTAAGAATAACAGATAAAGGGCCTTCTTCAGAATCCAAAAGAAAAGCATTTAATTCATGGTTCAACTTTATTACAGCTAATAAACTAGTTCTGTTCCCCAGTCTGGCAAAGTGGTAACTGCCTTTTAATATCTTGTTTTCCTATGCTGTAAAACACTCAAAAGCATATGCATAATAAAGTATGCCCTGGTATGGCAGATCTCACTGGCTAGCATGAGCTGCTATGCACTTCTTTTCCTAACTCTGCCTTCTGGTGTTACTTCGGTAGCTTGAAATCACTAATAGTGAAGAGTATTTATACCAGGGATGTTGGTAGATATTACAAAGCAGGGCTTTTTTAAATTTGGAGAGCAAAATGTTAAACTATTTACAGCATGCCACTGAAACTGTGTGAAAGAATGCTTGCTGAAGCTTTCTTTGTGATAAAGAGGAGGGATAGATGATTAACTACAGGAGACTGTTGAACTCAAAAGAATACTATGCAGTCAGTGAAAAAAAATCAGGTATATTATACAAGGACATTACTGTTGAATGAGCAATGCAGGATAATATGTATAGTATGATGCTATCTTTTGTAAAACACATATATGTATATATGTGCGTCTACATATATATTATATGACATCTATTAAGATGTTACTCTTACTAAATGAGAATTAAGAAAGTGAAACAGCAGGGGTCTTTGACTATTTAACATACTTCTGTAATGTTAGAAGTTTTTTTTTAAATGTATGCAATATATGTATATATAACTTTTGTGATAAATAATTTTTGTTCTAGGTGATTAACTTTTAAAAATCACTAGTTTTGATGGAGTGATTATCATTTATAAACACTTATCTTTGGCTCCCCCACTAGATGGTGAATTGCTAAAGACAGGACTCAGATTACCAGTTCTTCCTGTTTCTCATGGCATCTAGGTAGACAGAAGGAAACGAATAAATGCACGTTACCAAGTGGGAAAATAAATAAACCTTTAACGTTTGCAATAACGTGGTTTGGTTAGTTCTGCACAGCTCATTTACAGAATAAGTGGCCTTTACATTTCAGGGCCAGTTCACATCTTGGGATGTGAGACCCAGAAACATATCCAATTGGAGAAGAGAGTGGGGGCGATCTCATCAGAGAAGACCCTGGCAACAGCTGCAAATCTTGGGCTTGCTACAGGGGACAAGAGGGAATTACCTTGTGTTCTTGAATAGGACATGACGTAGCACTGGAGGACACTGTCAGGTTATGAAATGGTAAAGAGTGGGGAGTCTGGAGGCGGAGAGGTAGGTGGGGCAAAACAGCTCTCTTAGCAATACAATAATTAGAGAGAAAAAGGTACATTTTTTATAAGTTTTTAAGGAAAAAATAAGATTGTGGTTTTTCCAGTAGTCATGTATGGATGTGAGAGTTGGACTGTAAAGAAAGCTGAGTGCCGAAGAATTGATGCTTTTGAACTGTGGTGTTGGAGAAGACTCTTGAGAGTCCCTTGGACTGCAAGGAGATCCAACCAGTCCATTCTGAAGGAGATCAGTCCTGGGTGTTCATTGGAAGGAGTGATGTTGAAGCTAAAACTCCAAAACTTTGGCCACCTGATGTGAAGAGCTGACTCATTTGAAAAGATCGTGATGCTGGGAAAGATTGAGGGCAGGAGGAGAAGGGGACAACAGAGGATGAGATGGTTGGATGGCATCACCGACTCAATGCACATGGGTTTGGGTAGACTCTGGGAGTTGGTGATGGACAGGGAGGCCTGGCGTGCTGTGGTTCATGGGGTCACAAGGAGTCGGACATGACTGAGCAATTGAACTGAACTGAACTGAAGATTGTGGTGGCTGAATACATACGGAGGAGAGAAGAAAAGAAAAAATCAAAGATTACTCTGTTTTTGGCCTGGGCATCCACACATTGTCAAAAAATGCAGAGGCTTGAGTCGGACATGACTGAGCAATTGAACTGAACTGAACTGAAGATTGTGGTGGCTGAATACATACGGAGGAGAGAAGAAAAGAAAAAATCAAAGATTACTCTGTTTTTGGCCTGGGCATCCACACATTGTCAAAAAATGCAGAGGCTGGAAGAAGAAGCAGTTCTGGAATATGAAGCAATAAATTACACTTGGATGCACTGAGATAGAGAGGAGCCGGGGGCAGACAGGCAGGCCCGTACTGGAGGGAGTTGAAACGAGAGGTCAGAGATACAGTTTTAAGAAGCAACAAAGATGTGAGATTGGAAGGAGGGAGTGACAAGGGAGTGCATCAGATGGTTAGAGAGGAGACGGTAAGGAGGAAGAAATGGACCTGACAAGAGAGGAGGCCAAAGAGTAGTAAGAGAAATGGAAGAAAAACAATGTCACAAAAATCACTTTGAGGTCGAATTTGCAGGAGTGGGTGGATTGTAGTGTCAAATGCTGCAGACAGTTAAGGAAGATGAAGTACTGGAAAGACTCTGTAGTCTGGGAAGAAGGAGGTCATTTTTAACTTCATTGAGAATTCTGTTTGTGTGTGGAGAAGTTAGTAGTGGGCTAGGGAGGAAGCTCTGAAATGAGTCAAATATTGAGGGATAAATCTAAGAACAGGTAAGAGAGAGATTTGCAGCAAAAGTCAGAGAAGAGGACTAATGAGAACTGGAAGGGTCAGCCTGTAGAAGGTGCTCAGTTGTGTCCAACTCTGCTATCTCATGGCTGTAGTCCGCCAGGCTCCTCTGTCCATGTGATTTCCCAGGCAAGAATACTGGAACGGAGGATAATTATTTGGAGGATAATCTGCTTCACTCAAACTCTACATATTTAAATTCTGATCACATCTAAAAAACACCTTCACAGCAATATCTTGGCTGACACAAACTTAACCATCACATTTGCTAATAGCGAATTAGCTCCCCGTGCTTGTGTCCAGGGGCTATGTGCTTCCTTTTTTTAATCACCAAGAAAGAGATTATCTCTGTCCCAGTTTTATAAGAAAGACTCTTGAATTTCACTTAGATTAGACTGATTTAGGTCATGTACCAATATCTGAACTAATCACTGTGAAATGTGATGATTGACTTTAAGACAGCCAAGGCTCATTTCTGCTGGAGGTGTGGTGAGTTAGCGGAGCAGTTGGACTACATAAAGAAAGGATAGGTAACTAAATGGAAAAAAGACTTACTGATTGAAAAGGGGAATGGAGATGGATGCTGGATAAACAACCCCAAGTATCCACTATCATGGCCAAACACAAAAGAGATGGATACATCCATCATAATGCCAACTCGAATCACTTTTCAGGTCCGCTCATCAGGACATTTTATGCTCAGAAAAGAGATTCACAGGAAGCCAAACTGTGATCAGATCAGAAAGTTGCTTGGTGAGCATGGAATCCAATTTAATCCAATTCACTTCAAACAAATATTTACTGAATGTCTACTAGGCAGGATGAAATTAACAGCTGGTGTCATCAAGTTACTGTTGGGCTGTGTCTCTAAGTCTGGACACGGACGCTGAAGACACATTAGCAAATGCTCACTCTTTTTGAGTCTGTGTTTTAGCCCCCACTGACATGCCCTGGTAGTAATGTGGTCCTTCTTCAGACTGAATGTAACACAATTGACCATATTTCAACTTTAGCATATTGCAGTCACCTTGCTTGATTAGGATTTAAAGGACTCCTCAGTTATCCCTCACACATTTCAAAACCTTAACATCAAGTTGTAGGTGTACTTTATTGTCCCAAAGAAAGTTCTCCCTGTGATAGTTTTAACCATTAAACTTCCAGCCCATCTCTATGCATGGCGTCCAGAGTCATCCTTTTTTAAATAGAATTTGTTCAGAGTAGTTTTAGGCTCACAGCAAAATTGAGTAGAAAGCACAGAGATTTCCCATATCGCCTCTGACTCCATACATGTGTATCCTCCCCCATTACCAACACTGTCTACCAGAATGGTATGTCGGTTACAACTGACGAACCTACCCTGACACATCATTATCACTTAAAGTCCATAGGGTACACTTTTGGTGTTGTACATTCTATGGGTTTGGACAAATGTATGATGACATGTATTCACCATAATGGGCTTCCCTGGTGACTCAATGGTAAGGAACTCACTGGCCAATATAGGAGATGTGGGTTTGATTCCTGGGTCAGGAAGATCTCCTGGAGAAGGAAATGGCAACGCACTCCAGCATTCTTGACTGGAAGATCCAGTGGACCGAGGAGCCTGGTGGGCTACAGCCTGCTGCTTCTGCTGCTTAGTCGCTTCAGCCATGTCCAGCTCTGTGTGATCCCGGGGACTGCAGCCCGCCAGGATCCTCTTTCCATGGGATTCTCCAGACCAGAGTACTAGAGTGGGTGCCCTCCTCCAGGGGATCTTCCCAACCCAGGGATAGAACCAGGGTCTCCTGCATTGCAGGCAGATTCTTTACCACTGAGTGGCCAGGGAAGCCTCAGGCTACAGCCTGTTGCTAAGTCGCTTCAGTCATGTCCGACTCTGTGCGACCCCATAGATGGTAGCCCACCAGGCTCCCCCGTCCCTGGGATTCTCCAGGCAAGAACACTGGAGTGGGTTGCCATTTCCTTCTCCATTGCATGAAAGTGAAAAGTGAAAGGGAAGTCTCTCAGTCGTGTCTGACTCTTAGCCACCCCATGGACTGCAGCCCACCAGGCTCCCCCATCCATGGGATTTACCAGGCAAGAGTACCGGAGTGGGGTGCCATTGCCTATGAGGTCACAAAAGACTCAGACATGACTTAGCGAGTAAAAAACAACAACATTCACCATTAACAGTAGAACCGCCTGCTACCGCTGCCCTGCTCCGCACCCTCGGTGCAGCTTACCTACCAGCCCAGCCAGGATGGGGCTGAGCTGCGTCCGGGCTTTGTGCTGACACTGCACTGTGATGTGGATGGGCAGCCGGCCCCTCAGCTCCACTGGCACATCCAGACGCCCAGTGGCACTGTGGAGATCGCTAGCCCCAACGTGGGTGCCGATGGGCGTGCCCTGCCTGGTGTCCTGGTGGCCAGCAGCCGCCCACACTTTCAAGCCTTTGCCAGTGGCAGCCTGCTCATCCCTGACTTTGGAAAACTGGAGGAGGGCACCTACAGCTGCCTGGCCACCAATGAGCTGGGCAGCGCTCCGCTCCATCTCTCTAACCCCAATGCATGTCAATTACTAATCTTTTTACTGTCTCCATAGTTTTGCCTTTTTTAGAACGTCATATAATTGAGTCTGATGGTATATAACCTTTTCAGATTGACTTCTTTGACTTAGTAATGTGAAAGTTTCCTTCACATTGTTTTAACTGGAGGATAACTACAATATTATGTTAATTTCTGCCATATATCAACATGAATTTTCCATAGGCATACATATGTCCCCTACCTCTTGAACCTCTCTCCCATCTCCCACGCCAGCCCACCCCTCTAGGTTGTCACATAGCACCGGGTTTGAAGTCCCTGCGTCTTATGGGAAACTCCTATTGGCTATCTGCTTTACATATGGAAATGTACATGTTTCAATGGTTCTGGCTCAGTTCGTCCCACCCTCTCCTTCACCCACTGTGTCCACAAGTCTGTTCTCCACATCTGTGTCTCCACTGCTGCCCTGCAAATGGGTTTTTTAGTACCATCTTTCTAGATTCCATATATATGCATTAATATACAATATTGGTTTCCTCTTTCTGACTTATTCCACTCTATATAATAGGCTCTAGTTTCATCCACCTCATCAGCTGACTCACACGTGTTCCTTTTTATGGCAGGAGTAACATTCCTTGTACATATGTACCATTTCTTCACCCATTCATCTGTCGATGGGCATCTAAGTTGCTTCCGTGTCCCAGCGACTGTAAACAGTGCTGCAGTGAACTTGTGGTACGTGTATCTTTTTCAATTATGGATTCCTCAGGGCATATACCCAGTAATGGACTGTTGGGTCATATTGTAGTTTTTCTAGTTTTATTTTATAATAAAGTTGTAGCTTTATTCCTAGTATTTTAAGTCCCCATACTGTTCTCCATAGTGGCTGTATCAATTTAGTCATCAAGACAGTATGGTACTGGCAAAAAGAGATAAATTCACACATCTATGGGAACCTCGTCTTTGATGAGGCAAGAATATACAAGGGAGAAAAGACAGTCTCTTCAATTAGTGATGCTGGGAAAACTGGACAGCTACATGTAAAAGAATGAAACTACAACACCTCCAAACACCACACACAAAAATAAACTCAAAATAGATTAAAAACTGAAATATAAGGCCAGAGACTATGATGTTCCTAAAGGAAAACGTAGGCAGTACACTTTTGACATAAATCACAGCAGGATCCTCTATGGCCCACCTCCTAGAATAATGAAAATAAAAACAAAAATAAGCAAGTAGGACCTAATTAAACTTAAAAGCTTTTGCACAGTAAAGGAAACTATAAACAAAGTGAAAAGACAACCCTCAGAATAGGAGAAAATAATAGCAAATGAAACAACTGACAGTGGATTAACCTCCAAAATATACAAGCAGCTCATGCAGCTCAATACCACAAAAACAAACAACTCAATTAAAAAGTTGGCAGAAGACCTAAACAGACATTTCTCCAAAGAAGACATACAGATGGCTAGTAAACACACATCACTCATTATTAGAGAAATGCAAATCAAAACTACAATGAGGTATCACCTCACAAAGGTCAGAATGGCCATTATCAAAAAAATATCTATAAACAATAAATGCTGAAGAGGATGTGGAGAAAAGGGAATCCTCCTTCACATTTGCCCATGACTTGACAGCTCACTGCTTTTCAGTGCTGAATAATATTCCATTGTCTGGATGTGCAACAGTTTATTTATCCATTCACCTTCAGAAGAACCTTTGGTTGTTTTCAGGTTTGGCAATTATGAACAAAACTCTATAAATATCTATGTTCATGTTTACGTGTGAACATAAATTTATAGCTCCTCTGCACAAATACCAAGAAAAGATATTGCTGGATCATACGGTAAGAGTATGTTTAGTTTTGTAAGAAACTGCAAAAAGGTCTTTTAAAGTGGTTGTACCATTTTGCATTCCTACCAGCAAGGAACGAAAGTTCCTATTGCTCCATATCCCTGCCAGCATTTGGTGTCACTTGTATTTTAGATCTTCACCATATAATAGATGCAGGGTGGTATCTCATTGCTATTTTAATTTGCACTACCCTGATGACATATATAATATGGAGCCAGAGTGATTCTTTGAAAACAAAATAGATCCTGACATTCTTCTCTGAAAGGCTTTCAATTATTTCCTATTACCCTTGACATAAAATTCAAACGTTTGTATATGACTCTGAGGCCCTTCATTTTCTTTTGCTTGCTCCTGGCAGCCTGAGCACCCACCTCACTCTTGTGTTGCTTTCTCATCTCTCAGCCTTTGTACGTGCTCTTTCCTCTGCCAAGAACACTTTCTCTTCTGCAATGGTTTAACTCCTACTCATCCTTCAGGAACGGAGTAAGACTTCTCTCATAGCTCAGTCAGTAAAGAATCTGCCTGCAATGCAGGAGACCTGGGTTTGACTCCTGGGTTGAGGAGATCCTCTGGAGAAGGAAATGGCAACCCACTGCAGTATTCTCACCTGGAGAATCCCATGGACAGAGGAGCCTGGCAGGCGACAGTCCATGGGATTGCAAGAGTTGGACATAACTTAGCAACTAAACTGCCACCACCATCCTTCAGGTTTGCGCTTAATTGTCACTTCCTCCAGGAAACCTCCTTCACCTCCCTATCCTCTCTGGTTTGCTCCTTCTAGGTTTTGCTGCTGCTGCTGCTAAGCTGCTAAGTCACTTCAGTCGTGTTCGACTCTGTGTGACCCCATAGACGGCAGCCCACCAGGCTCCCCCATCCCTGGGATTCTCCAGGCAAGAACACTGGAGTGGTTGCCATTGCCTTCTCCAATGCATGAAAGAGAAAACTGAAAGTGAAGCTGCTCAGTCGTGCCAACTCTTAGCGACCCCTTGGACTGCAGCCTACCAGGCTCCTCCATCCATGGGATTTTCCAGGCAAGAGTACTGGAGTGGGGTGCCATTGCCTTCTCCTTCTATGTTATACCCACTCCTCAAACATGTTCTGTCCCAGCAAACAGCACTTGTTCTGTGATTTGAATTCCCCTCTAGACTATAAATCTAGACCTTCTCTTCCCCTGGAGAAGGAAGTGGTAGCCCACTCCAGTATTCTTGCCTGGAGAATCTCATGGACGGAGGAGCCTGGTAGGCTACAGTCCACGGGGTCGCAAAGGATCGGACACGACTGAGTGACTTCACTTTCACTAGACTATAAACTTCTTCAAGAAAAGATATGTCTGTATTTCTCACATTTATTCTCAGATATCTGTTAAAAGTGATGAAACTGAGTGAGTGAATTAAGAGATGAACTACTAATCAGGACTGATATATTTATTAAGTGCCTCTTCTGGACAAGGCATTTTTCTAGGCCACTGGGGGTATGGAAGCACTGTATTAGCTCCTTTTGGTAACCTAGTTCATGAAATGGGATGTCAAAAGCATACACTTCACAAAGAAGAGAGCCTATTGTAAACGCTGAGTGTATCATATACATCAGGGTTTCTCAGCCTTAGCATTATTGACATTTTGGACTGGAGAATTCTTTGCTAAGGAGTCCTGTCTTGTGCATTGTTAGGAAATTCAGCAGCAGCCTGGGCCTCGACCAACTAGATGACAGTAGTACCTCTGCTCTTCTCTTGGTCTCCACATACTGCCAAACATCCCCGTGGCAACATCACCCCAGGTGGAGAACCATTAGTGTTGACACTAATGCATTATGGTCTAGAGACTTCAGAGTTGGGCAGAAGCTTGTGACTCACAAAATCCAAGTTTGGACTCTACTGTTTGGTTCATGTGGCGAAAAAGGTGTAAGGGAAGCAAACAAATCTGAAGCCTGAAAGGCTGAAGAATGAAATCAGTGGATAATGTGGAAGGAGTGAGTTCAAGAGGAAAGAAATAAACCAAGGTTCAAATCCACTGTAGCTGCTCAGTGGTGGTACCATCTTGAGCAAGTCACTTAATTGACTAAATCTCTATTTTACCGTCTGTCAAAGTGGGGTAGTAATCATATCTACGTTACAGGAGTGGATATGATTAACTGAGGTAATGTATTAAAGTTCTTCTTACAGTTCTTCTTACAGTCTGTCAAAGTGGGGTAGTAATCATATCTGCGTTACAGGAGTGGATATGATTAACTGAGGTAATGTATTAAAGTTCTTCTTACAGTTCTGGGATCAGAGCAAGTACAATGAATGTTAGCTACAGTTATTGGGCTTTGAAAAAATGATGGGAGAGAGACAGAATTAAGTATGGACATTTCAAAATTCTAATTAAAAATTGGAATGCTTAGGTTAAAAATGAAATTAACTCAGTCTAAACAAATCTAAATGAGTTTAACACAGCTTAGTCAATGATTAGAAGGAAAATACACTGGCATAAAAATCACATAGCTATAAAAACTGATGTGTGAGAAAAGGGTTTCCAAAATGAATGATGCATTGAATACTTGACTTCTCCTTTCCCAGTTCTGATCTAGAATTTAGATCTGTAGGTTCCAGACATTCCAGGAAACATGCTGTTTGGACTTGCTTTGATTTTCAAGGTAGTTCAACACCTGGTAAATTTCTTAGGATCACTGAAGCCAATTAGAAAAATGTTGTGTAATGATGCTGCTGGGGATGTCAGTCTTCTGAGTTCTGAGAGGATGTGCTCTTATCTCAGCATCACTGAGCCTCCCCCAGCCCTTAGCACACATACCTCCTTACATGAGGTAGCGCTGTAAATGTTTGTGGAATTGAATTCAATTGCCTTAATGAACTTCAAACAAGACTTCAGGTGACTGCAGGTGACTGAATTAGACCAAACTAGTTCTTCCAGCCTCTTGTGGCTCATCACCAGTAAGAGAACACATTGCACATCTGCTCTGAAGGAAAAAAAAAGGCTCCTGGCTTAGACACAGGTCAGGTTTTGTGCTTCAGTAACAAGTTAAAAATCCATCTTGCAATAGTCCCATGATTCATTTGCTCCACTGTTTTTGTTAAATGAATTTTGCAGTTGTGATTTGCCTTGTTGCAGGCTATTTCAAGGTAGAACAAAGAATGCCACGATGTGATTAACTACATACAGGATGGCAAAAACCTACATACAGGATGGCAAAAAACAAAACTTAAACTCTCGAGTGATGGACTGTGTTTTTAGGATATGTTTTAAAGAATTGTTGAAATCCTCTCCTCTATAAGGAAGCCAGAAATACCAAGCTGAGATTTTTATCACAGCATTTTTTGAATCAATTCAAACTCTTGTCTATGAGTCAGAAAGTTTCTATTAAGGGCTTCATAAAAATTCAATGCAGTCATGTAAACAATGAGGCTATTTTTTTATGAAAAGCAAATAAATAAATTTTGATGGACTGCTAATTGCCTTGTAGAGGTTGGATAATTTCCTGTTCTAGGATTTCCTAAGGGTGTTTTATCTTTAAGAATGTTATTTTTGAGCAGAATAAATCCATCATATTTTTGAAATTCATAGCTGGAGAGAGGGAGGTTTTCAGAGGTTTCTAATTATGGCACTTGGAATATAGTCATGACAGAACTACTGTGTAATTTTTTTCTCAGGGTTTACCACCTTGGCTTTTCCTCCCAGCATAGACTTTGACTTTTCCAGTAGCCAAAAAGAACTTTAGAGGCGGAAGTTAACAGCCACTGGTCTTTTTTATTTTTTAGTGAAAAACCCTTGAATCATTTCATAAGTAGCCTGTCTCTCACTAGGAACGTTGATTCCTTCCACTAACAGAGATCAGCTCTGCTCACTTCTGTTCCATCTGCTTCCCAACAATGACAGACAAGATAGTTTGTCTTTTCGGCGTGCTGATGACAGAGACAGGTGACAATGAACACTGGCCTCAGGATGCTTTATCACTGGGATTTTGAAATTGGTAAGCTCTGGTTTGCTCCAGAGGGAAACGAAATCTGTAGAGGTTGCTCTGGACTAAAATGAAAGGTTTTCAGCTTCCACTGGTGCTCTCTTGGAGGAAGTCAGTCATTTGGGTGGGAGGCTGCTAGGAAAGACAATTGGAAGCTAGAAGTGAAAAAGTATTTAATACAAATGGTTTCATTAAAAACATAGAACATTCTGACAGGACACAAGGTATAGAGAACTCAGTTTCTGATGAGCATGTCTCCAGGGGATAAATAGATCCTGACACATGGGAGGCAGTCAGTAAATATTTGTTGAATGAATAAATAAATGAATGAATAGCTGAGCTGGATTGAGGCAAAATTCATGGGGCCCAGCTATTCTTAACTATAAAGTCAGGATGCACCAGTATGTACAACAAGTTATGAAATACATAGCAAATAATTGGCTAATAATTGTAAAATATGTGAGCTCTGGATTAATTTTTATTTATTTTAAAAATACTATAAATGGAGTTGGTTTATGTCTATAATGATGTTGCTCCATTCTTTTCCATTCTAATATGATTTCTTTTGATAATGATATGCTGTTATAGTTGTTCTTACAAATGACTGTGGAATTCTGATCATAGCTACTTACACTTATTTTAAAATTTTACCCATGAATAAATTTTCAACAAGCAAGAAAGCAAGGGTAGATGAAGGGCATACATAAAGTACATCTATATCTGCATTGCAGGAAAGCAAAAATGATGCTGTGAGCATATCTATTAATGACACAAGAGTTATGGTCCCTGAAACAGAAGTAGAACAGTGATGCAAGTAGAATTTACAAAAATATTATTCATATGAATAACATTAAGTTGTTTTTTATTTTCTATTTTAATAATGTCATCTTTATTCTTTAATGATATTCACAAATTTTATTAACTTGGAAGGGGAAGTCTAGAGAAAAATCAGGTCTTTAAAAATGTTTAAACAGATTAATTGTATTTATTTTTGAAAATCTTTAAGTGACAGATTTCATTACTCATATATAAGTATCTAATAGATGCCATGAGAAAAATAAAAGTGTGTGGAACAATTTCATTCTAAAATTAACGGGGGGGGGGTGGTGTCAAAAAATGAGGATAACATAAAATGCTATGTGTTTTATATGTATCATATTATATCTGCCAGAATGAAAAAAATAAGGTTAAGGGCTTCTGAGAGGCAATAAAGTCTAGTAGTTAAGAGCACATGTTTTGGTGCAAGACTGCATGGGTTATTTGTTTACTGAAGTATAATTGACATAATTATTAGTTTTAGGTGTACTGCCTAGTGATTT
The DNA here is from genome assembly GCA_006410675.1 of Oreotragus oreotragus. Taxonomy (NCBI): domain Eukaryota; kingdom Metazoa; phylum Chordata; class Mammalia; order Artiodactyla; family Bovidae; genus Oreotragus; species Oreotragus oreotragus. Next base: position 124,111 of record SJYX01021753.1, on the reverse strand, counting down.
GATATTTTTATATATTATAAATGATCACTGTGATAAGGCTAGTTAACATCTGTCACAAACAGTATTATTTACTATATTCCTAAGATGGACATTACATCCCCATGACTTATTTATAACTGGAAGTTTGTACCTCTTAACCTCCCTCTTCTGTTTCTCCCATAATTTCATTCTAAAATTAACGGGGGGGGGGGTGGTGTCAAAAAATGAGGATAACATAAAATGCTATGTGTTTTATATGTATCATATTATATCTGCCAGAATGAAAAAAATAAGGTTAAGGGCTTCTGAGAGGCAATAAAGTCTAGTAGTTAAGAGCACATGTTTTGGTGCAAGACTGCATGGGTTATTTGTTTACTGAAGTATAATTGACATAATTATTAGTTTTAGGTGTACTGCCTAGTGATTTGATATTTTTATATATTATAAATGATCACTGTGATAAGGCTAGTTAACATCTGTCACAAACAGTATTATTTACTATATTCCTAAGATGGACATTACATCCCCATGACTTATTTATAACTGGAAGTTTGTACCTCTTAACCTCCCTCTTCTGTTTCTCCCAACTTCCACACTTCTTTCCCTCTGACAGCCACCAGCTTGTTCTCTGTATCTGGGTCTGTTTTTGTTATTTTTTCATTTTTTGTTTTTATTTTTAAGATTCCACATATAAGCGAAATCATATGGTATTTGTCTTTCTCTGTTTGAGTTATTTAACCGAGCATAACACACTCTAAGTTCATCCACATTGTTACAAAAGGCAAGATTTTATTCATTTTTATGGCAGAGTAAAGAATGCTCAAACTACCGCACAATTGCACTCATCTCACACGCTAGTAAAGTAATGCTCAAAATTCTTAGCAATTATTGGCACAACAAATGAAAAACGCTTCACCAATATAATTCCTAACCAACCCACTATACTAATTTCTAACTTTCCAAAAGAATTTACTTTTAGTAAGTCTAAAACATCTCATGCCTCTCACAGTTGGGGTGCTGTAAACAATCACATGTGGCTGAACGAATCTATACAGGCAGGCTAGATAACCTTCAGAGGAGTCCCGTAAGTTGAAACACTCTTGTCAAGCCCAGGAATTTTTATTAACTTGGAGCTGCAAGTTAACTCCTTCTCCAAGAGAATGGCTATGGGGGAGAGCCCCCCGTAAAGTCAGAGATGTAGGTGAGAGCATAAAACAGACTCTGGTTTTGGGGTCAGATGCTCGGGAACAGGGGGTTTCCTGAGGCTTGATCATGCCTTTGCGTATGCCAAGCTTCCTTCCTCATGACCTTTGCCATGGGTGGAGTTCCTCACTCTGGCCCCTGGCATAAAAGCTCTTACAACTGAGGGAATCTTGAGATTCAAAATGAAACTCAGCATATTTTCTAAGGTTTTGATCGTTAGTATACATTCATTTTAATTTTGTTAAAAATATTTTGTGGATCATTTGCTGGCTTTTATTATTCACAGCAGTCTTTGAAAGGATAAGTGACAGTTGGTTTAGGTATCATCAAGAAGAAAAGATGTGTAAGGTTATCCTTAACTGCTAGACAACTTAATTGACAATGAGTGCATTGTTTCATAGAAAAAGAATAGAAATATTTAAAATTAACACAAATTGTCTTGATTGTTTAACAGGTCACCCAAATTCAAATAAGATAATTTGGATGCTTCCAGGAAATTAATACTTCCATTCTCAAAACCACTGAGTTCTAACCATCATATTATGAATTCAGTAAAATTTGCTATTTAATATATTCTTTTACAGATTAACATTTTTGATTTTTTCTTTCTCTCATTTGGAAAAGTTTGAGATGAAGTGAATGTCTTGACAGATTTATATAGAGAATACCAGTATCAATGAACTTCACAGGATAAAAAATATAAAGGTATCACTCACATTTTACTTTCTCACTTAAATAAAGTTAGACTAGTTCCAGAAGTTGAAGATTGATTTTATTTTAAAAGATCTCAAAGTAAGGCAATTTAGTTCTTTAGTAATGTACTTGCAATTGTAAGAGCTCTTTTGTGTAGAAAGTTCATATTATCTTGGAATGTACTTTTAGCTTTTCCTTCATTTATCTTTTATTATTGAATTGAAGCAAAGTATTACATGTAAAAGTGAATATTTAATGATAAAATTTATGGAAGTGTCTTTTTCTTAGTACAAGCTTATCAGATTTTAGTATTTTGAAATCACAGATGACATCTCACAAAATATCTCATTTGATAAACTCTGTTGTGTTGAAATTAACACTAGACTTGATTTCAAAATATTTCATCTTGAGTCTAAATTCCACTTTTAATCAGCTGTGTTACCTCAGGCAACTCAACTCTCTCTCATATTTCTTTTGCCATATGTGTAAGCTTAATAGAATAATGGATATGAAAATATTATATCAATTATAAAGTATTTTTAGATGCAAAGTGTTATTTGTGATAGTAGCTAAAGAGTAGAAACTTTGCTGACATTTTCTTATGCCTTTAAGCAGAAGTTTGCCATGGGTGACAAGGGAGGAGACAACCATTCAGAAGTGACTGACTTCATTCTTGTAGGCATCAGGGTCCGTCCAGAGTTCCACAGTCTCCTTTTCCTACTTTTCCTGATTGTTTATTGGATGGTCCTTCTGGGGAACCTTAGCATGATTGGCATCATTGTGACTGATCCCCGGCTGAACACACCAATGTATTTCTTCCTAGGCAATCTCTCCATCATTGACCTCTCCTACTCCACTGTTATTGTACCCAAAGCCATGGTCAACATCCTGTCTCAGAAAAAGACCATATCCTTTGCAGGTTGTGTGACTCAGCTGTTTCTTTATGCACTTTTCATGGTAACAGAGGCCTTTGTCTTAGCAGCCATGGCTTATGACCGCTTCATTGCCATCTGCAACCCACTTCTTTATACTGTCCGCATGTCAAGAAGTCTCTGTATCCAGCTGGTGGCTGGTTCTTATCTCTGTGGCTGGGTCAGTTCCATCCTTCAAATCAGTGTAACATTTTCAATGTCTTTCTGTGCCTCTCGAGTTATCGATCATTTCTACTGTGATTCAAACCCAATTGAGAAGATCTCCTGTTCCAATGTCTTTATGAATAAGATGGTGTCACTTAGTTTGGCTATTCTTATTATTTTGCCCACCATAGTTGTTATTGTAGTCTCTTACATGTATATTGTGTCCACAGTTTTAAAGATCCGCTCCAGTGAAGGAAGGAAGAAAGCCTTCTCCACTTGCAGCTCTCATCTGGGGGTTGTAAGTTTGCTTTATGGGACTGTCTCCTTTGTGTATCTCACACCACCAAGTAACCCGGAACTTCGTAAAGTGGCTTCAGTATGTTACATTTTATTCACACCTATGCTGAACCCTTTAATCTACTCTTTAAGAAATAAGGATGTTAAAGATGCCATGAGAAAAGTTGTATGGAAGAAAAAAGTTTTACTCTAAATATGCTTTCACTTTTACTTTTTCTTGCATCCTTTGATTTTGTTCTCCAAATCTTCTAGACTTATGCATTTAATGCTCAAGTTGTTTCTCAAGCCAAAGCAAAATCAAAAACCTTAACAGTTTTATTCAACAGCATTAATAATATCCTATAAATATTCTACAAATTCACTTTTTTACTATTTACTTTTCACTTTTCCACAAGGCAATGTTAAATCTGAAAGTTTTGGATTGCCATGAAAATTTACTGTATTTCTACAAAGAGATATAATTTTCACTCTCCAGGCAATAATATATATGTAAATGGAGAAGAATAAAATATGATTGTTTCTCTTCCAAGTATACCTAAGTAAAATTTAAAAAATATTAAGTATAAGAATTCATTTGGAAACTGTGTGACCCAACTGGTTTATATGCAAATAACAGTATAAATGCTAGTGGTGTGTTTTGTTTTTAACGTCATGCCAAAGATGTGAGGGCATGTGTATATGATGAAAGGAAAAAGGAAAAGCTACATAAACAGTGACTTTTGTTGATATAAATAGGGGCCAAATAAAAATGAACATGGGAAAATTGCATTCATTTGGTTTAAAACCTAACCTGCCTCTTGAGAAATCTGTATGCAGGTCAGGAAGCAACAGTTAGAACTGGACATGGAACAACAGACTGGTTCCAAATAGGAAAAGGTGTACGTCAAGGCTGTATATTGTCACCTTGCTTATTTAACTTCTATGCAGAGTACATCATGAGAAACGCTGGGCTGGAAGAAACACAAGCTGGAAACAAGATTGCCGGGAGAAATGTCAATAACCTCAGATATGCTGATGACACCACCTTTATGGCAGAAAGTGAAGAGGAACTAAAAAGTCTCTTGATGAAAGTGAAAGGGGAAAGCAAAAAAGTTGGCTTAAAGCTCAACATTCAGAAAACAAAGATCATGGCATCTGGTCCCATCACTTCATGGGAAGTAGATGGAGAAACAGTGGAAACAGTGTCAGACTTTATTTTTTTGGGCTCCAAAATCACTGCAGATGGTGAGTGCAGCCATGAAATTAAAAGACTCACTCCTTGGAAAAAAAGTTATGACCAACCTAGATAGTATATTCAAAA
>SJYX01021753.1:90806-119230 GCA_006410675.1 Oreotragus oreotragus | reverse complement strand
TTTTGAACTGTGGTGTTGGAGAAGACTCTTGAGAGTCCCTTGGACTGCAAGGAGATCCAACCAGTCCATTCTGAAGGAGATCAACCCTGGGATTTCTTTGGAAGGAATGATGCTAAAGCTGAAACTCCAGTACTTTGGCCACCTCATGCGAAGAGTTGACTCATTCGAAGGGACTCTGATGCTGGGAGGGATTGGGGGCAGGAGGAGAAGGGGACGACCGAGGATGAGATGGCTGGATGGCATCACGGACTCGATGGACGTGAGTCTAAGTGAACTCCGGGAGATGGTGATGGACATGGAGGTCTGATGTGCTGCAATTCATGGGGTCACAAAGAGTCAGACACGACTGAGCAACTGAACTAAATTGATGACATTTGTTTGGTTTTCCTTGAATGGCATGGTCATCCTAATTATCTCCCATATGATGAGAACATTTTATGATATTTATGATGTTTTACAGCTCATGTCCTCTATCTTTTGTGTAATACAAATTATTGTTAGTGAATATGCTATTAACAGGGGGCTTTCCTGGTGGTGCTAGTGGTAAAGAATCTACCTGCCAATGCAGGAGATGCAAAAGATGCAGGTTTGATCCCTGGGTCAGGAAGATCCCCTGGAGTAGGAAATGGCAACCCATTCCAGTATTCTTGCCTGGAAAATCTTATGGACAGAGGAGCCTGGCAGGTTACAGTCCATGGAGCTGCAAAGAGTCAGACATGACTGAGTGACTGAACACACACACACGCGCGNAGGAAATGGCAACCCATTCCAGTATTCTTGCCTGGAAAATCTTATGGACAGAGGAGCCTGGCAGGTTACAGTCCATGGAGCTGCAAAGAGTCAGACATGACTGAGTGACTGAACACACACACACGCGCGCGATTAATGAAAACACTCAGTTGAAATAAAGTCAGTTTGAAAATCTCAGTTAAAAATATCTTAAGACTTTATAATAAGCTCTATGGATAGTTGGGTTGTATGTAAATGTACATATATGTTTGTGTGTATGCATGTGTGTATTTGTCTGTGTATGAGTATGTTTGGGTTATTTGAATATGGGGTAGTTTTAAAATGTGATTAGTTCTAAATATCAGATGTCAATTGAGAAGGGAAGGCGGGTTAAGCAGCATTCCATAGGTCTGATAGACATTAAACTTAGGAAGCCAAGTTCCAGAGAAAGTTGTGCCAGAGTTACCATTTTTACAGTTGATGTAAGTAATGCTTTAGTTAAAAAATTACAGTGCCTAAGTCAGGACAACATTAAATTCTAGGTAAGAACTAATCCTAAGAAATAAAATATAATTACGAGTTTTGTCCATACACTTGGCATTGAGAAAACCTAAAATATGGGTCTTTGATAAGGTCTTCTGTTTTTTTGCTTTTAAGATAGAAAAACCTCCTTTGATGAATGTACAGTGGCAAATGCCTTTATGAGTTAATATTGATTAGGGTAAGAGATTTGAGAAATGAATATTCTTACTAAATAGACAAAGTGAGAAGCTAAGTGACTTAATAAATCAAGGTTATATTTATCTTTCTCCCTAAACTGGTGAATCTACCATTTTTCTTGATGCTCAGATGCTGCCATTTCCCTTCATATTCAGAAAAAAGCATATACACATCTTGTACAGTGGCAAATGCCTTTATGAGTTAATATTGATTAGGGTAAGAGATTTGAGAAATGAATATTCTTACTAAATAGACAAAGTGAGAAGCTAAGTGACTTAATAAATCAAGGTTATATTTATCTTTCTCCCTAAACTGGTGAATCTACCATTTTTCTTGATGCTCAGATGCTGCCATTTCCCTTCATATTCAGAAAAACATCATTTAAGAGGGAAGTGAAGTCGCTCAGTTGTGTCCAACTCTTTGCGACCCCGTGGACTGTAGCCCACCAGGTTCCTCCGTCCATGGGATTCTCCAGGCAAGAATACTGGAGTGGGTTGCCATTTCCTTCTCCAGGGGAATTTGCCCGACCCAGGGATCGAACCCAGGTCTCCTGCATTGTGGGCAGACACTTTAACCTCTGAGCCACCAGGGAAGCCCCTTAAGAGGGAAATGTGAATTCAAATAAGCTTGGGAAACTGATTTTTGGCATTGTTTCGGTTTTACTTATTTCCATTGCATATCTGATAACCTTAGAATGTCACTCTTTGATGTACCTAACAAGTGTGAGTTAATAAAGACTCTTTGGAAAAGGTAATAAAATACTGACTAACAATAAGGCCTAGATTCATTTGCTTTAGATTTTAGTCTGGTGGATTATATTTTCTGTTTTGCGGCTATAACAGATTACATTATTACAATGTATAACCTTCAAAGTGGCATTGCTTAAACCATGCCAGATGTTGGAAGAAACCTGGGAAAGTTGAAAATCAAGGCAGAATGCTTTCAAAGGTGTTAAGTTAAGCTCTCTCCTACTTTCTTCTAATTGTTATAAACATTATTGGTAAAATTTTTTTCTGGTTTCATAGGCCTTATATGAAAATAGTACCTAATTTATATCTTTCTCATTATGTGTGCCATCAAGATTCCATCAGAACCACCCAATGTCTTATTAACCTTTTGTTGGCTTTTATTGATGAAGTGTTTCCTTTTTCAATGTTGCATGGATTGCTTACAAATACCGTCACATTCCAAGGGAGTCTGAAAATTGTATTCTCCATCATGTACATCATAAGTCATTACTTTGAGGGAACTTTAAGTCTGTATTCACATGGAGAAGTCTCTCAGTAGTGATATGATCTTGAGAGGCAGAAGATTGCATTGCTGCTGCTAAGTCACTTCAGTCATGTCCGACTCTGTGTGACCCCATAGACGGCAGCCCACCAAGCTCCCCCATCCCTGGGATTCTCCAGGCAAGAATACTGGAGTGGGTTGCCATTTCCTTCTCCAATGCATGAAAGAGAAAAGTGAAAGTGAAGTCGCTCAGTCTGTCCGACTGTTAGCGACCCCATGGACTGCAGCCCACTAGGCTACTCCGTCCATTGGATTTTCCAGGCAAGAGTACTGGGGTGGGGTGCCATTGCCTTCCCCGAAGATTGCATTAGATGTCTCAAACACTCTCCTTCACAATGCACTGTCTCTTCTTCCCTGGTTACAAGTTTTGGGACATGCATATATGTTGATTGTCTTATAATTCTATGTGTTACATTTTGTCTTTAAATTTTTTGGATTGTTAATGTTTACCAACTCTTGAGAGCCCCTTGGACTGCAAGGAGATCCAACCAGTCCATTCTAAAGGAGATCAGTATTGGGTGTTCATTGGAAGGACTGATGCTAAAGCTGAAACTCCAATACTTTGGCCACCTCCTGTGAAGAGTTGACTCACTGGAAAAGACTCTGATGCTGGGAGGGATTGCGGGCAGGAGGAGAAGGGGATGACAGAGGATGAGATGGCTGGATGGCATCACCGACTCGATGGACATGAGTTTGAGTAACCTCTGAGAGTTGGTGATGAACAGGGAGGCCTGGTGTGCTGCAATTCATGGGGTCGCAAAGAGTCGGACACAACCGAGTCCGACTGAACTGAACTGAACTGAACTGAATGTTTAGTGCATTAAACTTTGGTAAGGACATTTAGAATAATATTTTCTATTGCCAGAGTGCTAAGATTATGCGACTCAAATAATTTCAAGTGATAATTCAAATATTCATGAATATAAGTTAGAATTACTAAATTAAACATCTGTTGGACAATCACCCAAAGCATGCTCCATTTGTTTTCCTTAGGATAGTTTTAACTCTTATTACGAGGTTTAAATTGTTGTAGTAATTGGAGTAGCTGAACTGATTAGATATTGCAAAAATGTTGAAATTTGAATTGATATTGGACTGTTACTCTTGTGAATTGAGTATATGTCACTTTACCCCAGCCCATAATACCAGTATAAGTCAAAAAATCAATAAAAATGTTTGAGTGTGTGTACGCTATTATATAATTGAGGACAAAGTTTCTTACTGTTAAGGGCTGCACAAGGAGGGAGGGGAAGAAGAAGGAAAGGATGAGATAAGAAAGAAGCAAGGTATCCTGGAACTTAAAAAGGAATCCATTTCAATCATTTCTTTTTTCTTTTAACTTGAAGTACAGATTTCATTTTCTTTTTTAAAAATATTCTTTTTCAAATTATTTTCCCATTTANTGCACAAGGAGGGAGGGGAAGAAGAAGGAAAGGATGAGATAAGAAAGAAGCAAGGTATCCTGGAACTTAAAAAGGAATCCATTTCAATCATTTCTTTTTTCTTTTAACTTGAAGTACAGATTTCATTTTCTTTTTTTTAAATATTCTTTTTCAAATTATTTTCCCATTTAGGTTGCTACATAATACTGAACACAATTCCCTGTGCCAAACAAGTAGGTCCTTGTTGGTTATCTGTTTTAAATATAGCAGTGTGTCCACCCCAAACTCCCAATCTATCCCTCCTACTCTCTTTCCCCCACCCTTCTCCTCTTGTAACAATAAGCTGTTTCTCTAAATCTGTGAGTCTGTTTCAGTTTTGTAAATAAGTTCATTTGCATCCTATTGTTTTTTAAGTTTCTGCATATAAGTGATAGCTCATGTGGCTTAATATCATCAAAACAAACAGCCCAATCAAAAAATGGGCAGAAGCAAATGTACACCTATGGCTGATTCATGTTGATCTTTGACAGAAGACAACAAAATTCTATAAAACAATTATCCTTCAATTAAAAATTAAATAAAATTTTAAACAATGGACAGAAAACCTATACAGACATTTCTCCAAACAAGACATACTGAAGGTTAACATCATTTCTTAACTATTATAATACTGTAACAACAACAACAACAACAAGACAACTGGCCCCAAAAAACTTTAATCAAAGACTAAATTTGGCTTAAAACTCGACATTCAGAAAACTAGGTCATGGCATCTGGTCCCATCACTTCATGGAAAATGCTTGGGAAAACAATGGAAACAGTGACGGACTTTATTTTTTTGGGCTCCAAAAATCACTGCAGACGGTGACTGCAGCCATGAAATTAAAAGGTTCTTGCTCCTTGGAAGAAAAGTTATGACCAACCTAGACAGCATATTAAAAAGCAGAGACATTACTTTGCCAACAAACGTCCATCTAGTGAAAGTTATGGTTTTTCCAGTAGTCATGTATGGATGGAAGAGTTGTATCATAAAAAAGGCTGAGTGCTGAAGGATTGATGCTTTTGAGCTGTGGTGTTGAAGAAGACTTTTGAGAGTCCCTTGGACTGCAAGAAGATCCAACCAGTCCATCCTAAAGGAAATCAGTCCTGAATATTCATTGGAAGAACTGATGCTGAAGCTGAAACTCCAATACTTTAGCCACCTGATGAGAAAAACTGACTCATTGGAAAAGACCTTGATGCTGGGAAAGATTGAAGGAGAAAGGAGAAGGGGATGACAGAGGATGAGATGGTTGGATGGCATCACCAACTCAATGGACATGAGTAAGCTTTGGGAGTTGGTGAGGGACAGGGAAGCCTGGTGTGCTGCAGTCCATGGGATCACAAAGAGTCGGACACGACTAAGCGACTGAACTGAACTGAATTTTCATAGTTTTTACTTTTACTGAGTATGACTTCAGATTTTAGAAATAGTCTTTTTTTTCCTTATCAGTGTGTAAACATTTATTTACAATGTTTGGCATTGTGGTGACTGATATTGGGTTTCTCAGTTGCATGTCTTATAGTTGGGTGTCTTTAGTGACAACCTACATAAATGAACTATGGATAAGTTAAGCAAAAAATAAATAATTAGATACGTTTTTTTTGGCTCCAGCTGCACATACACAATGAGAAGGGTGGAGAGGGTGAGTTCTAGGAAGTTAAAATGTGAAAAATAGGTAAGAGTCTTCAAGTAGTATTCAAACTTGTCAAATGTCACACTATTAGAAACTTTTACTTCAAGAAATTTCAAGGTCTTTGTCCTTCTGCTGGATAGTTCTGAGACAGGATCTAAGAAATAGCTCTGTTGTTGTTGTTGCTGTTCTTGTTGTTTAGTCATTAAGTCATGTTCGACTCTTTTGTGATCCCGGACTATATATAGTCCTCCTGGCTCCTCTGTCCATGGGATTTTCCAGGCAAGAATACTAGAGTGGGTTGCCAAGGGATCTTCCTGACTCAGGGATGGAATCAATGTCTCCTGCATTAGCAGGTGGATTCTTTACCACCTAGACACCGGGGAAGCCCAATAGATAGCTCTATAACTCCACAAAATGTTTGGCGTGTTCTCCAAACATTTTCTTCAGTGTTCAGTCATTTGAAAATTAGTCACCAAAATATTTGGAAGGTTTTGGAAGGATTTCAGTTCACATCTTATTCAAGAGTGAATTCAGTGATTTCAGTTCACATCTTATTCACATCTTCATTCCACTGACTCTCTGTGACTCAACTCAAGTCTAAGGATTGGGAGATGGGCATTATCTAAACCATGGGAGCTCAGGTCAACTTTTGATCTTATTCAATGCCTCTCTCTTTTTGTCTCTCTGTCTTTTGCGCTCTCTCTAAAGAGGGTCCACTTATTTTATTCCTAGATAACTTATGATTAGCTAACCCTATATGGAGATTACTACACCATATTCATTTTTGAACTAATAAGTTGCTACTATCATGTTAACCAAATCTTCCTTTGCTCTCTCAGTCAGAAGCAATAATCTGAACACTCTCACTCCTTGATTCTCACTGATATTAGAAAGGCCACTTTAACCTTAATGTCTGCCACCAACATCCTTAGAGAGAAGTATCACAGCTGCTTTGAGAATTTCTGGCTGTTTGCTTTGTCATTGGTGAAGGGACATCTCAGGGGCACCTAGCCAGGATATTTGAGAACAGAATATCTATGGTTAATCCTCCTTAGCACCACTGTCTCCTAAAGATATTAAATTTCCTTTTCTATACTTTTCCCAAAGTGTTCCTAGTGTCTTAATTTCATTTAATATCCAGTATTAGTTAATAAATTACACTTGTCATCTCAACCAAACATTAGACTTCAACTTATTTACATTAGCTAGCACACTAATTGTCAAATTTTGGTAAGTAAGAATTCTGTCAAATATCTCCCTCCCTCTCAAGTAAAAGAGCCCTAAAATTCATTCACCTCAAAGCACTTTTGCCAATATGTATCCAAAAAATATTCAAAATTTTAAGCCAGTCTTCTACAAATTCTCCATCTGCCTTGGGACAGTATTCATGTTCTTTCACTAATAAATGAGCTCATAGAATGAAAATGAGGAGTGGAAAGGGGAACTATAGCTTCTTCCTTCAAGGAAACTTCTTCAGATAAAGGAGTAGCAGCATCTTAAATTGAGCAGAGAATAACTGTTAGGGAGGTAGGTCTGCTTCCTTCTGCAAAGGTGGTTGAGGTAGTTTCCAAAATGTCAGAATTTTCAAATGTTTTAAGTAATGTTACAAACCAGGACTCTTGCCTGGAAAATCCCATGGACAGAGGAGTATGGTAGGCTACAGTCCATGGAGTCACAAAGAGTCGGACTTGACTAAGCAACTTCACTTTCATAAACCAGGAATCCTCAGTTAATTGTATGAGAGAAACTGAAGGGATGAATCAACATGTTTTGTGTTCAGCAAGCCAAAAATTCATACTGTGGGTTTAGCTTTCAGCAATTTCATCTCTGCAGCTGTTAACTATAGGAGATTATCTTGTTATGGTGACAAGTACCCTATAGAAACAGAATTTAAAGATCTGAGCTCCATTTTTGCTTTAATTTGTCAGAAGTACTAACAGCATGTTGAAGTCTTTGAATTACCCAAGCCACAATTACAATTCAGATGGTGACTTTATTGGTCCATCAGACTCTTGCTTTTAGTGGGTATATGATTCAATTTAACTGTATGGTAGGTCAGTTCAGTTGCTCAGTCATTACCAACTCTTTGCAGCCCCATGGACTGCAGCATGCCAGGCTTCCCTGTCCATCACCAGCTCCTGGAGTTTACTAAAACTCATGTCCATTGAGTCAGTGGTGCCATGCAACCATCTCACTCTCTGTCATCCTTCTTCCACCTTCAATCTTTCCCAGCGTCAGGGTCTTTTCCCATGAGCCAGTTCTCATCAGGTGGCTTGTCAGTTCAGTTGCTCAGTCATTACCAACTCTTTGCAGCCCCATGGACTGCAGCATGCCAGGCTTCCCTGTCCATCACCAGCTCCTGGAGTTTACTAAAACTCATGTCCATTGAGTCAGTGGTGCCATGCAACCATCTCACTCTCTGTCATCCTTCTTCCACCTTCAATCTTTCCCAGCGTCAGGGTCTTTTCCCATGAGCCAGTTCTCATCAGGTGGCTAAAGTATTGGAGTTTCAGCTTCAGCATCAGTTCTTCCAATGAATATTCAGAACTGATTTCCTTTAGGATGGACTGGTTGGATCTTCTTGCTATCCAAGGGACTCTCAAGAGTCTTCTTCAACACCACAGTTCAAAAGCATCAGTTCTTTGGCACTGAGCTTTCTTTAGAGTCCAACTTTCATATCCATACATGACTACTGGATAAACCATAACTTTGACTAGATGGACCTTAATTGGCAAAGTAATGTCTCTGCTTTTTAATATGCTGTCTAGGTTGGTCATAACTTTTCTTCCAAGGAGCAAGCATCTTTTAATTTCATGGCTGCAGTCACCATCTGCAGTGATTTTGGAGCCCCAAAAGATAAAATCTCTTACTGTTTCCTTGTTTCCCCAACTATTTGCCATAAAATGATGGGACCAGATGACATGATCTTCATTTTCTGAATGTCGAGTTTTAAGCCAAATTTTTCACTCTCCTCTTTCACTTTCATCAATAGGCACTTTAGTTCTTCTTCACTTTCTGCCATAAGGGTGGTGTCATCTGCATATCTGCAATTATATTTTCCCCAGCAATCTTTATTCAAGCTTGTGCTTCATCCAGCCGAGCATTTCACATGATGTACTCTGCATATAAATTAAATAAGCAAGGTGACAATATACAGTCTTAACATACCCCTTTCCCGATTTGGAACCAGTCTGTTGTTCCATGTCTGGTTCTAACTGTTGGTTCTTGACCTGCATACAGATTTCTCAAGAGGCAGATAAGGTAGTCTGATATTCCTGGTTCTTTAAGAATTTTCCAGTTTGTTGTGATCCACACATTCAAAGGCTTTGGTGTAGTCAATAAAGCAGAAGTAGATGTTTTTCAGGTACTCTCTCACTTTTTCAATGATCCAGCAGATGTTGGGAATTTGACCTCTGGTCCCTCTGCCTTTTCTAAATCCAGCTTGAACATTTGGGAGCTCACGGTTCACATACTGTTGAAGCGTACCTTCAAGAATTTTGAGCATTACTTTGCTAGCGTGTGAGATGATGCAAATGTGCAGTAGTTTGGGCATTCTTTGGCATTGCCCTTCTTTGGGATTGGAATGAAAACTGACCTTTTCCAGTCCTGTGGCCACTGCTGAGTTTTACCAATGTGCTGGGATATTGAGAGCAGTGCTTCCACGTATCATCATTTAGGATTTGAAATAGTTCAATTAAAATTTCATCACCTCCATTAGCTTTGTTTGTAATGATGCTTCCTATGGCCCACTTGACTTCACATTCCAGGATGTCTGGCTCTTGGTGAGTGTCACACCATTGTGGTTATCTGGGTTTTGAAGATCTGTTTTGTGTAGTTCTGTGTATTCTTGCCACCTCTTCTTAATATCTTCTGCTTCTGTTAGGTCCATACCATNCAACCCACCATGCCTTCCCATTTAAAGAGTGGGTAAACAGTCCTGCAGAGGTTCGGCGAATTGCGCAAGATCCAAAAGCTTGTAAGCAGCAAAATTCTGGATCTTTTCAGTAAGCCTCTCCTGACTGGTGTGGGGGTCTGGCGGGAGGAGAGAAGAGGACTATGACGGGCTCTGGTGCCTGAACCCTAGAGAACTGCCCCACAGTCTCCTGGGAAATTGTTCCCCGCTCAGAGGGAAAAGGGTGCCTGCTCTCCTGGCTACCTGTGAGGGAAGCTCAGGAATTCGCAAGAATTCCTTGCTTGTTACAAGAGAGGCCCCAGCTTCTTGAGGACAGGTCTTGGGGTTATAACCTGATACATGCTTTCCTGAAAAACCTGTAGTTCTGCAAAACAGTGCATGTTAAAAATAAAAAGGCTTTATGGGGGAAAACAGAATTAGGGACAGCTTGCTGAAAACAAGTATATGCAACTGTATAATGAGTTATACAAAACCAGTAACGAATTCTAATAAAAATGTGCTCAGCCATCCCATTCTTTTTGACCCCGTGGACTGTAGCCCACCAGGCTCCTCTGTTCAGGGGATTTCCCAGGCAAGAATACCGGGAGTGGGTTGTCATTTCCTCCTCCAGGGGATCTTCCCAACCCAGGGGTGGTGCCCACATCTCCTGCCTTGGCAGGCAGATTCTTTTATCACTGAGCCACCTGGGAAACCCTAATAAAAATACAATCACAGCCCTATGGAGATTTAACTGTGATTGTACTTCCTGTTCCTTCTTTGCAATTTTAAAGGCTGGGGTTTGTAACTCCTTCACAGAGATGCCCATCTGGGGATACTTTCTCATGGAGATCATTTTCAACAAAAGTGAAAATCTGGAGAATTCCCTGATGGTCCAGTTAGGATTCTGCTTCCACTGCCATGGGCACGGGTTTGATCCCAGTCAGGGGACTAAGATCCCTGTAAGCTGCCCAGGGTTGCCAAAAAAAAAAAAAAAAAAAGGAAAGAAAATCTGATCCAAGGTGTAGTCTTCATTAATCTGTCATTTTAATGTGGGAAAATATTATTGCAGTTTCTTCACCTGCTTTCACAGCTTTGCCACATACTGTCTCATTGGAAAAGACCCTGATGCTGGGAAAGATTGAGGGCAAGAGGAGAAGGGGGCAACAGAGGATGAGATGGTTGAATAGCATCACCAACTCAATGGACATTAGTTTGAATAACTCTGGGGAATAGTGAAGGACAGGGAAACCTGGCTTGCAGCAATCCATGGGATCCCAAAGAGACAGACAGGACTTTGTGACTGAACAACAATATCATTGTAGTAAATGTTATGATTTTTGAAATCACTAAACCATCCATTGTGGATCTAAAGGAAGACATTTCGGTAGAGTTGGCAGCTTTTCCCTTTAATATCTTCTTCTTTTTTAAAAATATCTTCTTTTATTACTAAGTCTTCCCCTTTAATTATGAGAAATTTTACCTCTGATTGCTTCAAAACATTAGCCTCCTAGAGAAAATTACCTATTAACCAATATGACGGTGATATGCTACCATCTTGTTTTGTTTACCAGTTGTTTCTGGGGTGATTCAAGTCAGAGAAGGTGAGCAGCAGAGCAGGTGGTCTCCAAGCAGACGCCTAGACTTTGGTGAGGAGGACTTGGCTTGGTTCTAAACCTGGGAGACTCTGCGATGGGAATGGGGAGTGGGGTGGCTTTTGTGAAATCCATAAAAAAACCCTTCGGATTTTGGTTGGGAACGTAATGAATAATTATTAATTTGGGGAGAATCTATTACTTTGTAATACTGAGTCTTCCGTTCTTGGATGTAAATATAAATTTTTCCTGGGATATCTTATACGTGCTTTTTGTTTCACTGGCTGGACTTGGCGTTTTTACTTTTTTACTAATGGCTGGGATTTTTTTTTTTTTTTTCCTAATCAGTTACTGCTGTTTTTAATGCTGAGCTTGGATTTGGCTACCTTGTTGAACTCACTCTTATTCATTCTAGAATAGCTTGACAGATAATTCTCTATACTATTCTAACTAGATGGCCCTGGTGTCCGGGGGTGGAAAATAAAAGCTTCATTTTTCCAATCTTTATAACTCGTTTCTCACCCCTCCCTCTTTGGTTCAGAGTTCCAATACAGTGTTGAATGACAGTCATGATAATGGACAATCCTTGTCTTGTTCTAGACTTTTTAAAAGAATGCCCGTAAGGTTTCATCAAGTATGATGTTTTCAGTACATTAAAAAAATTTATTCCTAATTGCTATGAAGTTTTTCTTTAGTAGGTATTGACTCTTATTAAATGATTTCTATACATTTGTTGATATAATCAGATGACTTTTGTGTTGTTAATGTAGTATCATTCTCCTCTCTTTCACTATTGCTCGGTTTGATTTAATACCATTCTATTTAGAGTTGCTGTGCGTTTGTTTTCACGAGTGGAATTGACTGACTCATGGTTTTCTTTCTTGTGCTGTCCTTGCCCAGTCATGACGTAAGGGAAGCTGCTGCTGCTGCTAAGTCACTTCAGTCGTGTCCGACTCTGTGTGACTCCATAGACGGCAGCCCATCAGGCTCCCCCATCCCTGGGATTCTCCAGGCAAGAACACTGGAGTGGGTTGCTAGCGCTGCTCTGTTCTTTGAGGGAGGGAGCCGCCTACCTTTTCTTACCCTCTGGAATGGTTTGTGATATATTAGAGGTATCTGTCCCTTGGACATTTGAGTGTAGAATTTGAGTGTCAGATCATTCATGTTGGGTGCCTTTTTAGTAGGTCTTTGACTACAATTTCAACCTCTTCTGTGGATATTGGTTTATTCAGATTTATTACTTTCTCCCAGAATACATTTTTGTAATTTATATATGCCTAGAACAGTATTTTATCTGGGATTTCCGATTCATTGGCATAACTTTATGTTTATTATTTCTGACAAATCATATGGATCCAAAGTGATATTTCTTTTGACTTTCCTGATGTTTATTTATTCCTTCTCTTATCTTTCTGGATCAGATTTGAAAAAAAAAATTTAGTTTTATTGGTCTTTAAAAAGCTTTCAGCTTTTTGTTTGCCGAAAATAAATAGAAGATAATCCCTTTTACTGATTTTTTGGAGGAATATTTTATTTGATTAATTTCTGCCTTGTTGACTCATTTTTTTCCATAATAGTATTTATTTTATTATTATGTATACCCTAGGTTTTTATATGTAGTGCTTTCATTGTCATTCAGTTCCAAAAAAATGTAATATCAATTCCTCTTAACCCCCAAATTATTTAGAAATGGGTTTTTAATATCTAGGTAATGGATTTTTCCTTGATTTTCTTTTTGTAGTTGATTTCTAATTTTAATGAAAGTATTTTGAATGACATAAATTCTTAGGAATTTATTGAGATTTCATTGACCTAGTATGCAGCAATTTTTGGTTTTGTTTTGGAAGTGTTCCTTTTTTTTAAGTTAAAATGGTTTTATTCCAGTCAGTTGTAGAGATCCTGGATGTTGCTTTTTGAACACAAACATGAAATTAACAAAACAGGCATTCATATTTCTAGTTTTAAACACTTTAGTTCTACATGTGGAATGCAGATATTTGAAAGAGATTTTCNCTTTTAACTAAAGTTTCTTTAATGGCTGTTGGTCTCTTCAGAGTTTCCTGTTTCAGAATTGGCGTTTTCTATTCTTGTGGAAATTTGTCTGTTTTGTCAAGGTTTTCAAGTGCACTGGTCTATGCAGTTCAAAAATTTATCTTATCATTTGAAAATATATAGATGTGTATAAGAGACAGGATTAGGCTAGTCTTCACCTCCATCGTCATGTTGATGATCCTAAGTTGGCTGGAGGTTTGTGTGCGTGGAGGGGGTGCTTTTTTGCTTTTTCACTTCACAAATGATTGCTCAATACAGAATGAAATACATCAAAAAAAGAAAATAGTCTTTTTATACCTAGGGAAGAAGCTATTACTCTTAAAATGATCACTTCAAGGTAACAGACATCTGAATTGACGTGGTTTTCTTTGAAACTTCGGTAAATCATTTCTTACACAGTAGGTTTGGCATTAACCCTGAATTTAGGATAGGTAGTGTTATGGAGGGCTGGCTGCTGTATACCAACATCAGTATCAAGTTCATTGTCAGGAATTAGAGACTGTCCCAGATAGCAAGCAGGACAACACTGGCCAAAAAACAAAAAGTGAACTGCAGATAGGTCAAAACAAGTTACATTTACTCTTAGAAAAATATCATAAAATGTTATTAAATATGTTGTTTTAAAAGCTAACTTATAATAAAACACAATGAAATCTTCTATTTTTAACATCTTATTCTCAAATGGTCTTTATATAGGTTGTATTTTAATAAAACACATTAGACAACATACACACCCAATCAGAGAACAAACATTAGAAACTTGCCATTTGGTGAAGGTTATTCTTCTACTTACTATAGAGCTCACATTTCTCTGTTTATCAGATCAGTAGACAGGTTGGACTGTCATCACATTAAAAACATGCAAAATTGTTTGCTCTATTAGACGATTGTCAAAGAAATATGTTTTCTTTAGTTTCAACAGGTTTTTGACAATAAGAATCTTATTCAAAGTTTTGCTCCTGGGTTAAGTTATTATTAGTCCAAGTGCTCTGAACACTCCCCCTTTAAAGGCTTCCACGAACTTAGTGTTTTTCAAGCTGTAAATTTCAATAGTGATGGTAGAAACCACACCTCAGAGGGAAAGGCAGTGCCCTTTGGAGTTATCATTCAAACAAACAAAAGAGCTCTACCAATTTGTCACTCATCCAATTTTACAGAAATTCCATTCACGTAACTCATGAAAATCAACCACAGTTTTACCATATCAAATGACCCAAAGAACACCACAAGCATCCAGGGGAAATAGTTCACCAGTGCATCTTTCAGTTCAGTTCAGTCCAGTTGCTCAGTCATGTCCAACTCTTTGCAACCCCATGAATCACAGCACGCCAGGCCTCCCTGTCCATCACCAACTCCCAGAGTTCACTCAAACTCACGTCCATCGAGTCAGTGATGCCATCCAGCCATCTCATCCTCTGTCATCCCCTTCTCCTCCTGCCCTCAATCCCTCCCAGCATCAGAGTCTTTTCCAATGAGTCAACTCTTCGCATGAGGTGGCCAAAGTACTGGAGTTTCAGCTTCAGCATCATTCCTTCCAAAGAACACCCAGGGCTGATCTCCTTTAGAATGGACTGGTTGGATCTCCTTGCAGTCCAAGGGACTCTCAGGAGTCTTCTCCAACACCACAGTTCAAAAGCATCAATTCTTCGGTGCTCAGCTTTCTTCACAGTCCAACTCTCACATCNTTTTGTATAGTTCTTCTGTGTATTCTTGCCACCTCTTCTTAATATCTTCTGCTTCTGTTAGGTCCATACCATTTCTATCCTTTATTGAGCCCATCTTTGCATGAAATGTTCCCTTGGTATCTCTAATTTTCTTGAAGAGATCTCTAGTCTTTCCCATTCTATTGTTTTCCTTTATTTCTTAGCATTGATCACTGAGGAAGGCTTTTTTATTTCTCTGTGTGATTCTTCTGAACTCTGGATTCAAATGGCTTTATCTTTCCTTTTCTCCTTTGTCTTTAGCTTCTCTTCTTTTCTCAGTTATTTGTAAGGCCTCCTCAGAAAACCATTTTGCTTTTTTTACATTTCCTTTTCTTGGGGATGTTCTTGATCACTGCCTCCTGTATAATGTCATGAACCTCCATCCATAGTCCTTCAGGCACTCTGTCTATAGATCTAATCCCTTGAATCTATTTGTCATTTTCACTGTATAATTGTAAGGGATTTGATTTACCTGAATGGTCTAGTGGTTTTCCCTACTTTCTTCAATTTAAGTCTGACTTTTGCAATAAGGAGTTCATGATCTGAGCCACAGTCAGCTCCTGATCTTAATTTTGCTGACTGTATAGAGCTTCTCCATCTTTGGCTGCAAAGAATATAATCAATCTGATTTTGGTATTGACCATCTGGTGATGTCCACATGTAGAGTCTTCTTGTGTTGTTGGAAGAGGGTGTTTGCTATGACAAGTGCGTTCTCTTGGCAAAACTCTTAGCCTTTGCCCTACTTCATTCTGTTCTCCAAGGCCAAATTTGCCTGTTACTCCAGGTATCTCTTAACTCTCTACTTTTGCATTCCAGTCCCCTATGATAAAAAGGACACCTTTTTTGGGTGTTAGTTCTAGAAGGTCTTGTAGGTCTTCATAGAACTGTTCAGCTTCTTCAGCACTACTGGTTGGGGCAGAGACTTGGATTTCTGTGATTTTGAATGGTTTGCCTCGGAAATGAACAGAGATCATTCTGTAATTTTTGAGACTGCACCCAAGTACAACATTTTGGACTCTTTTGTTGACTATGAGGGTTACTCCATTTCTTTTAAAGGATTTTTGTTCACAGTAGTAGATATAATGGTCATCTTGAGTTAAATTTGCCCATACCTGTCCATTTTAGTTCATGATTCCTAAAATGTCAATGTTCACTCTTGCCAACTCTTGTTTGACCACTTCCAAATTACTTTGATTCATGGACCTAACATTCCAGGTTCCTGAAGGCAATGGCACCCCACTCCAGTACTCTTGCCTGGAAAATCCATGGACAGAGGAGCCTGGTAGGCTGCAGTCCATGGGGTCGCTAAAAGTCAGACATGACTGGGCGACTTCACTTTCACTTTTCTCTTTCATGCATTGGAGAAGGAAATGGCAACCCACACCAGTATTCTTGCCTGGAGAACCCCAGGGACGGGGAAGCCTGGTGGGCTGCCATTTATGGGGTCGCACAGCATTGGACACGACTGCAGCGGATCAGCAGCAGCATGTAACACTGTTCTTTATAGTATCGGACTTTACTTTCATCACCAGTCACATCCACAACTGGGCATTGTTTTTGCTTTGGCTCTGTCTATTCATTCGTTCTGGTGTTATTTCTCCACTCTTCTCCTGTGGCATATTGGGCACCTACCGACCTGGGCCGGGAGTTCATCTTTCAGTGTCGTATCTTTTTGCCTTTTCATACTGTTCATGGGGTTCTCAAGGCAAGAATACAGAAGTAGTCTGCCATTGTCTTCTCCTGTGGACCACATTTTGTCAGAACTCTCCACCATGACCCATCTGTCTTGGGTGGCCCTACATGGCATGTTTCATGGGTCCCTGTTATCAGTTTGACTAGTTTTCTGTGATTGTGGTTTTCATTCTGTCTGCCCTCTGATGGATAAGGATAAGAGGCTTATGGAAGCTTCCTGGATGGAGAAACTGACTGTGGGGGAACGTGGGTCTTGTTCTGTTGGACAGGAAATGCTCAGTAAATCTTTAGTCCAATTTTCTGTTGATGGGCAGGGCTATGTTCCCTCCCTGTTGTTTGACCTGAGACCAAACTATGGTGGAGGTAATGAAGATAATGGCAACCTCCTTTAAAAGGTCCCCTTCACACTCTGCTGCACTCAGTGCCCCTGACCTTGTAGCAGGCCCCCACTGACCCACACCTCTGCTAGAGACTCTTGGACACTCACAGGGAAGTCTGGGTCAGTCCCTGGTGGGGCCACTGCTCCTTTCTCCTGGGTCTTGGTGCGCACAGGTTTTGTTTGGGCCCTGCAAGAGTCTGTCTCCCCAGTCCTGTGGAAGTTCTGTAACCCAATCCCACGGGCCTCTGGAGTCAAAGCCCCTGGGGGTTCTCAGCTCCTTCGCTGGACCCCCACCTTGGGAAATCTCTTGTGGGTCCCAGAACTTTCTTAACAGTGCAAAAACTTATTTGGTATAATTGTCCTGCAATTTGTGGTAATATTTATTGGCATTTAAATCTCAAATTCCCTTCCAACCAGAATTATACTTCTAGGACTTTTCCTTCTGGATTAATTTGCATGTGTGTTCAAAATTATGTTTTTTATAAGGACAGTCAATGAGCATCATTAGCCATCATAAAAGGCTGGAAAAATGTAAAGAATATCTAGCAATAGGAAGCCAGCTAAATGAAGGACCATAAATATTTGAAATGCAGAACTCTGATGGCATTAAAAAGAAACAGGTAAATCAATATGCTCTGACATGAAATGATGTGACATATTAAGTGAAAAAAGGCAAGATGTGAAAAAAATGTGAAGAGTGGGAACCCATTTGTACTTTGAATTGCAAAGAAAATGCCTTGAGGGTTTGTGGCCTCCTGGGGGTGGGAGAGGGGGAGAAAGCAGATCTTTTTCATTCTATTCTACACTATTCATTTTTTATTCAGCGTACTGTAGGACTTTTAAAACAAGAGCAGCTACAATTGAAGGAAGACTGATCATCAGAAGATGGATGTCTTGGCCAGAAAGTGTAGAAAAGGAGAAAGAGGTAAATGCTTTCATTGCCCAGTTCAGACTATCTCGGGTGGGGAAGGTCTTGATGACACATCACAGTATCCTTAATCAATGGTTGTGAAACAGCTGAAATACATTTATTTTCTTCCATTCTGATTAATTCCTAATAGTAATCCTTTTTACTTTAGTTGATTTTTAATTTCAGAGGTTAAATATTAGTATATTAGGTATGTCAATGTTAGTATCAGTCAGGATGGGCTGAGGCACAGTCCAGTAATGACCAAATTCCAAGTCTCAGTGACTTATAGTAGCAAAGCGTTGCTCTTTGCTCACACTGGCTCTGTGGCTGGCAAAGGAAACTGCTCATTAGTCAGTCAGGGAGTCAGGCTGATGGAGTGGACACGCTCTCAAACATTGCCAGCCACAGTGACAGAAGGAAAGAGAACTCTGGAGGGTCTTTCTCTTGCAAATAAGTGCTCACTTTCAAACCCAAGTCTTCATCACAGCTAGACACACACCCCAGCCACCCACAGAGAACAAGAGTGTGATATTACCACATGTCTGGGAGATTAGCAAACAGCAATAATGACTTTCATGCCCACCAGGTGGTCCTTCTAATTTCCATTACAAATTAGTTTTAGTTAACATCTATATAATTCATATGATATCACTCATATGTGGAATCTAATTTTTTTAAGTGATACAAATGAACTTATTTACAAAATAAGTCTGTTCTGAAACAGACTTACAGATGTCAAAAACAAACTTATGGTTACCAAACAGGAAATGTATGGTGGAGGGAGGGAAGTATCAGGAGCTTGCAATGAACACACACACACACTACTATACATAAGACAGATAACCAGGGAATTTCCTGGTTGTCCGGTGGAAAAGACTTGGTACTTTCATTTCTGTGGGCCCCAGGTTCAATCCCTGGTCACAGAACTAAGATCTACATGCAGCACGGCCCCACAAAAGATAGATAACCAACAAGGACCTGTTTTATATTCTTTTCAATATGAGAAAAGAATATAAAAAAAAGAATGAATACCTGAAACTAACACAACATTGTAAATCAACTATACTCCAATAAAATTTTTAAAAATTACTTTAAAAAGTACCAAAAACATCTATGTAATTCCCAAGAATCAATCATTTATGGCACTCCCCACAAAAGATAGATAACCAACAAGGACCTGTTTTATATTCTTTTCAATATGAGAAAAGAATATAAAAAAAAGAATGAATACCTGAAACTAACACAACATTGTAAATCAACTATACTCCAATAAAATTTTTAAAAATTACTTTAAAAAGTACCAAAAACATCTATGTAATTCCCAAGAATCAATCATTTATGGCACTGACAAAACTGGACTTACAGACATGCTAAGCTTGAGGATGAAACTCAGGAATTGGATTCTCCTCCAAGCAGGCCTGACTGCATGAGCATCCCAGCGCCCAACTATCTCATGTCCCAAAACTTCCATATCTTCTGCCCAGTAATTCTATTCTGACATGTACTATAATGGATCTCCTAATGCTTGGCCACAGACTCAAGTGCATTGCAGTAGATGTAGATGATAGAATAGTTTATAATTTTCTAAATCACAATAATATATGATTATACTAAATATGCAATTACAATTATAACACAAATGACAAGAAAGAAAATGTTTTCCAATGCTAAGTGACAAAAGCAGGAAACATATAACTCAAGATCACAATAATGTGAGTGAAATGAATAGAAAAAAGACTGGAAAGAATCACAACAAATTTTAATAGCAGCTGCTTTACCGAGTAAGATTTTGTCTCCCCATCATTTTTTCTCTGATGAGCATGAATTACTTTTATAATGAAAAGCATAATCACTTTTTAAAAAACAAGAGTATTTCTGGCTCTAGTAGCCTACATGGGACATGGAAGTCAGCTTACCAAGACATACTCTGAAACTTGGCAGCAAATCCTGAGTTCTTTCCTCCCGTTACAAAGTTTTCCTTCTCAGCCTCTCTTCACATATCCACCCTTTCATCAATGGCATCAAACCTTCCCCGCCATGCCCTTACTTCCATGCCATGGTTTAACGGAGGCTATATAAACCGTCAGCTAGGTTAGGTCTTTATTTTACATTGTTATTGGAGTATAGTTAAGATGCAATGTTGTGTTAGTTTCAAGTGTTCAGCAAAAGTGAATCAGTTATACACATATCCATTCTTTTTCAGATTCTTTCCCCATATGGGTTATTACAGAACATTATACAGGTCACTTTATATTTTTAGTGTATTAACTGATTAAAAATTTTTAAATATAACTGTTTAGAATGTCTGTAAATAAATGGCTGCAGAGATTTTAGAGAATCCTGCTTCTCACCTACACTGATGCAGCAAAACTTCCTTCCCCTCCCCACATAAATGGTCATTCTTGATTGTTCCCTTTAACCACTGAAGATCCTCTGGAGAAGGGAATAGCAATACACTTCAATATTCTTGCCTGGAGAATTCCATGGACAGAGAAGCCTGGTGGGCTACACAGTTCGTGGGGTTGCAAAGAGTTGAACATGACTGAATCACTGACACGCACACACACATACAGGCCAGGTACTTTTAAGAACCAGTGAGCACCTCTAAAAATGTAAAGACCTGTCTATTCCTGAGCAAACTACTTGTGCCCCTGAGCCTGAGGCCAGGGTGATGTATCCTGTCTGGCTGCTGACCTGACTCCTTCTTTGAGCCCTTGAAGAACTTGTGGAATGAGGTGGACTTGGCTTTTTGTCTACATCTGCACATCTCAGTTCTTGATTTTTTATGCATGATCTCACTGAACCTTAGCTTCTTCAACTGTAGACTAGGAAAAGAAGGTCCATATCCTGTTAGATGAAACTGCATCCTTCTCTCTCTATATCCAGACTCTACCTGCCCTGTCCTCTAGCATCTCCTTCTCCTTCTGATTCTCTAATTTTTGGACATTTTTTTCAAATTTACTACCTTATTTCATAAATGGTCAGGCCAGAAGGCAGACAGATCTGGTAAGACAACTGGGAAATGAAGAGGAATCCTGGCAGGCAAAGAGGAAAAGGCAGCACATATGTGGACAGGCTAAATGTCAGTGAGAGCTATGGCATGTGGGCAAGAAGAGGCCACAAGTTTCCAAGACTGGATTTGCAAGATTGATGGCATGTGGGAGGATTAATAGCTGGAAGAGAGGGGCTGAGTGAGTGAATGTGCCAAAGCAATGAAGGCACAGAGTGATAGAAATAGGGGTTGGGTATAGAAGAATATTAGATTGTAAAGAGAGACCTGGAGACTTGTGATGTTTTCACATGATCTTTTGTATAAGCACTGGAATGGATGACTGGGATGGAAATAAGGTCAATGAGATGGAGGAGGTCGAGGAAATAGGATGTCTGATAGGTCATTCATGTGGAAACTGATCATCCAGGACAACAGCTGGTCTTGGGTAGAAAGGGAAGATGGTGCCACAGATAGAAAGGACTGATTGTAGCCAAGTAACAAATGGGACCCATTGTTGCCTTGATGTAACCACGCAATAAGGACATCAGTGTAAGAAAGGATACCATAATCAAAAAGGAAGAAATAGTTGTGAGAAATTTCAGAGACATATTCAGCATGACTTGGGAAGTATTTTCACTTACACATCTCAGAGGATAAAGCGTCTGCTGGCAATGCAGGAGACTGGGTTTGATCCCTGGGTTGAGAAGATCCCCTGGAGAAGGAAATGGCAACCCACTCCAGTATTCTTACCTGGAGAATCCCATGGACAGAGGAGCCTGGTGGGCTACAGTCTACGGGGTTGCAAAGAGCTGGACACAACTGAGCGACTTCACTTCACTTCACTTCATGAGAAAAGAAGACCCCAGTCTGAGAGAGCAGAAGTACAGCTGATTCATTTATGTCCACTTACAAGCTTATGGAATTTGGGAAAGGTTGAGAATTAAAAAGTGGTAGTAATGGTTAACTTGTTTTGGGTCATGTTACATTGGAAGAGGTAGGAGGATGCTGAGGAACAGGGCAGGAATAATAACTTGAAGCCATGACTGGATGCCTGGTGATGCGGGGGAGGAATGGTCCTAATTGTTGTGTGAAATGAGTTATGATATGCAATTAAAGGGGCATCTAATTTTGCCTCTCTTCTCTTGTAGACGTAAGGGGAAAATAAAGTACCAACTCCATTCACAAGAGGCTCCCTGATGCCATTCAGTCAACACTATTATTCATTACTAATGAAAGTTAAATGGACTAGGCTTGGTGTTTCCTGTGCAAAAGTTTTCAAAGGAGAAGGAAAGCATGAAGGGAGTAAATGGAGCATGCAAACTGCAGCTACTCTTTTTTAGAACTATGCATGCTATATGACTTTCAGTTCAGGCAGCACTATTCATTGAGTTTAAAAAATGAACTTAAAAATAGTGTTGCCTAAAGTCAACAAAAGATGGAAAAACAACTTCACTAGCAGAGCAATCACTGAATCAGGAGCAATGTTTTTTTTCTTTCTCATTAGCAACAGGGTTTCATATTAAGAGATGATGCTCCTGGATTCTGGGTATAGGAGACCTACCTCCAAGCAGTGTGCAGCCTGACTCTATTCTGGGAAAGATGTGCCAGAAACCTGCTGGGGAGCGAGCCTTGTATCTGCAGGAAATCTAATTGCTTTGAATCATAAAGGCCGCTTTTATAAATTTGTGATTTTACTTCTCCCTTTGGGTTAATATACAAAATATATAAAGAACTCATAAACCTCAAAAACAAAAATCCAACCAATTAAACAGTGAACAAAAGACCTGAACAGACATTTTTCCAAAGGCATTCAAACAACTAACAGGGACATGAAAAGGTATTCTACATCACTAATCATCACGAAATGCAAAGGCACAAGCAGATATCACCTTGTGCCTATTAAGATGTCTACTATTAAAAAGATAAGCAATAACAAATGTTGGTAAGGATGTGGAGAAAATGTAATCCTTGTACATTGTTGGTGAGTATATAAACTGGTACAAGCACTGTGGAAAACAGTATACAGGTTCCTTAAGAAACTATAAGTGGGACTTTCATATGATTCAACAATCCTATTTCTGGGTATATATCCAAAGGAAAATCAATAACTCAAAGAGGTATCTAAATTACCATGTTCATTGAAGCATTATTCATAATAGCCAATGTATGGAAAAAACCTAAGTGTCCACTGACAAATAGACAAAGGAGATGATATATACACGAGTGTGTGTATACAGTAGAATATTATACAGCCATAAAATAGAAGGAAATCCTGCCATTTGCAACAACATGGATGAACCTGGAGGGCATTATGTTAAGCGAAATGAGCCAAAGACAAATAGTGCATGACATACGTGGAATTAAAAAAACAAGAGTTGAACTCATAGAGAGTTGAATGGCAGTTGCCAGGGTCTGAGAGAGAGAGAGGAAGTCGGGAGAGGCTGCTGGGGTACAAACTTTCAGTTATTACTAAATCTTAGAATCTAATGTAGAATATAATGATCATAGTTAGCGATACTTTTGTATAATTGAAACTTTCTAAGAGAATAAAACTTAAGCATTCTCAACTGAAAAAAAAAGTAAAAAAGAATATTTGAAAGAGTATACAGGATGCTATGTGAAGTCAAGTGGGCCTTAGGAAGCATCACTATGAACAAAGCTAGTGGAGGTGATGGAATTCCAGTGATTGGGGGCAGGAGGAGAAGGGGACAACAGAGGATGAGATGGTTGGATGGCATCACTGACTCAGTGGATGTGAGTCTGAGTGAACTCAGGTGATGGGCAGGGAGGCCTGGCGTGCTGCGGTTCATGGGGTCGCAAAGAGTGGACATGACTGAGCGAGTGAACTGAACTGAATGTGTGTATGTTAATCCCAAACTCCTAATTTACCTCTCCCCAACTCCCCTCACTATCTTCTTTGGTAACCATAAGTTTGTTTTCTATGTCTGTGAATTTGTATCAATTTTGTAAATAAGTTCATTTGTATCTTTGTTTAGATTACACATATAAATTACAAGCTATTTATCGCTGTCTGACTTACTTCACTTAGTATGATAATCTAAATCCATCCATGTTACTGCAAATGGAATTATTTCATTCTTTTTTATGACTGAGTAATATTCCACTATATATACATATCACATCTTCATTCACTTGTTGATGACATTGAGGTTGTTTCCATGTATTGTCTATTGCTAGTGTTGCTATAAGCATGTGTCTTTTCGTTGGATATATACCCAGGAGTGAGGTCGCTGGATCATGTATTACCTCTGTTTTTAGTTTTTAAAGAAGTCTTCATATTGCTTTCCATAGTGGCTGCACCAAATTGCATTTTTACCAACAGTATAGGAGAGTTCTCTTTTCCTCACACCCTCTCCAGGATTTATTATTTGTGGACTTTTAAATGATGACCATTTTGACTGATGTGAGGTAAAATTAAGCCCCTTGGCCTTCAAAGCTAAACTTTTTGGAAGCTCATCTCACCTTCACAGAGCAGGAACCTCATCCTGGGGATCCTGATATAAGCCACAGACCACTCACTCCTTGGGAAGAACCTCTGAAACTGCAGTTATTTTCCTGTTTGTGGGTCACCCAGCTAGGAGTATGGGTCTTGGCTATCCTATGACTCTGCCCCTAACCTTATCACTGTGGTTTCTTCTTTATAGCTTTAGTTTTAGAAGATATTTTCTCGTAAGTTCTGATTTTATTTTTAATGTGCCCATGGGAGGGGGTGAGCTCAGGATCTTCTTACTCCACCATCTTGGGAATTCTCTGGTCAAATTGCTTCTGCTAATACCATCCTATTAGAACTCAGCAAATGCTTTGCTCACTGTTATACCATATCTTACTGATGTTTTGGCACAAGGCTTACAGGGCTTCCCTGGTGGCTAGCAGTAAAGAGTCCACCTGCAGTGCAGCAGCCACAGAAGCCCAGATTTGATCTCTGGGTTGGGAAGATCCCCTGGAGGAGGGCATAGCAACCCACTCCAGTATTCTTACCTGGAGAATCCCATGGACATAGGAGCCTGGTGGACTGTAGTACATAGGGTAGCAAAGAGTCAGATATGACTGGAGCAACTTAGTACACACACATGCCCTCGCTTCTCAAGAAGAGAATTAAGTCAATGCACTCATATCCAACAAAAGTCAAAAGAACTATCATGCAGCTAGTCAAACAATCAGATGAATTTATGGAATGGTGGAATCACTTATTGAAGTGTGACTTACTAATTTCCTGAACCAATTAGCTGGCAATACTTTACAACAGTGGGTTACTGTCATCTAGGATATGGTCTGTGCTCTGCATTCACAGCCAATTTATGAAGATATTTCTTTCATAATCAGACTATGGTCCAAGTATAGTGGGTCAAAGTGGGAATTCCAACCATCACTATAAAATCTACTAACCCACTCTCAACATATTTTCTTCTCTGCCTGAGACATTTGACATTCTGAATTAGAATATTTACTACCAACAGAGGGATGACTTTACTAGGGGACACAGCAATTGCCCCTGCCTCTTTGGCATACATTTCACTGAACCACAGATAAACAAAACACTCTGAATTCTTTTGGGTAACTGATACTGATAAGCAAAATATATTAATAAAATGGAGACAAAGAGGAGTATGGTAGTGATCCAGGGAATTTTCCAGGATGCCTCCTAATACTATAGCATTTCAGCATGACAAGGCCACAAGTGATCAGATCCTTCATTAATGAATATTTACATTCTCCACTCCCTCTCCACCTCCCTGGGAATACAACTTCTGGATACTGTGATCATTGGTGAAACCAAGGGGAATATGGAAAGGAAAATACCAAGTATTGCCTGTAAACAGTTGCATATATGAAGATTTTATGAGCCATCATTATTTTCTTCCTTTTTACCTATACTCCTTCCTTTAATATGTTACAAGATATTTTTATGGTAGTTAATGATTTTGTTTATATCAAAAACAAATTGGGATTTTCTTGACTGATATGGAATAGTTTAAAAATTATTTTGAAGTATATAGCTATTAAGAAATTAGGAAATTATAAGCAAGGTGAAAAGACAGCCTTCTGAATGGGAGAAAATAATAGCAAATGAAGCAACTGTCTAGAATGTCGATGTTCACTCTTGCCATCTCTTGTTTGACCACTTTCAATTTGCCTTGATTCACGGACCTGACATTCCAAGTTCCTATGCAATATTGCTCTTTACAGCCTCAGACTTTACTTCCATAGCCAGTGACATCCACAACTGAGTGTTGTTTTTGCTTTGGCCCCATCTCTTCATTCTTCTGGAGTTATTTCTCTACTGATCTCCTGTAGCATATTGGGCACATGCTGACCTGGGGGCGTTCACCTTTCAGTGTCCTATCTTTTTGCCTTTTCATATTGTTCATGTGGTTCTAAAGGCAAGAATACTGAAGTGGTTTGCCATTCCCTTCTCTAGGGGACCACGTTTTGTCAGAACT
Organism: Oreotragus oreotragus; assembly: GCA_006410675.1. Taxonomy (NCBI): domain Eukaryota; kingdom Metazoa; phylum Chordata; class Mammalia; order Artiodactyla; family Bovidae; genus Oreotragus; species Oreotragus oreotragus. The sequence continues at coordinate 92,759 of SJYX01021753.1, read as the reverse complement.
CTCGCTCATGACCCGTCCATCTTGGGTGGCCCTACACAGCATGACTCATAGTTTCATTGAGTTAGATAAGGCTGTGATCAGTTTGGTTGGTTTCCTGTGACTATGGTAGACAATTTTGCCACAAATCATGTGACCATCTAGGCTCCATGCCCAGAGACTTCTTTTTCTTGTATCATATTTTTGGCTATATATGCAATTACCAGATCTTAGTTTTCCACAAAACAATTATATTGGAATGGTGTTTGAGTATTTTTTTTAAAGTTTTGGGTGCAAATAACAGAAACTCAGTTAAGTAACTGAGGCAGATTTATATATTAGAAGGGTAAGGGAATTGGTTAACACACAACATTGATAGGAAGGCAGAGAAAAGAAGCAAGACATATAGGAATGGTCTGGATGGGACACATTTAAAAATAACGTCACAAGTGGGAAATATAAACTTCAAGTATTACAGTTCTCTGAGCCACCCTGCTAAAACTTCAAATTCCAGTGAGAATACATTCAATTGGCCTTTCTTGTCATGGGCCTGTTTGTTTGTCAAGGGGAGATAAGACATCTAAATTGAGTCCAGTAGACTGTATCAAAATGAGAATTATTAATGCCTCAAAAATAAGTTAGGCATTATTAAGGAAGGGAAAATGGAAAAGAGATAGCAAAAAAAGCAATACACAGCCACTATACAGTTTGTATTCCATGGAATAGTTCATGAAAAAGAGATAAGAATTATGTATATAGTAGTGTGTATATGGAGGAGGTGGCTGAGCGGGCGCAGGAGGGCCTAGAGGAGCTAGTCCATGTTCAAGGTCAGGAGGGGTGGTGGTGAGGAGATACACCTGGTCAAAGGTAAGGAGCAGTGGCTGCGCTTTGCTGGGGCAGCCGTGAAGAGATACCCCACGTCCAAGGTAAGAGAAACCCAAGTAAGATGGTAGGTGTTGCAAGAGGGCATCAGAAGGCAGACACACTGAAACCATAATCACAGAAAACTAGTCAATCTAATCACACTAGACCACAGCCTTGTCTAACTCAATGAAACCAAACCATGCCCCTGGGGCAACCCAAGACTAGCAGGTCATGGTGGAGAGGTCTGACAGAATGTGGTCCACTGGAGAAGGGAATGGCAAACCACTTCAGTATTCTTGCCTTGAGAACCCCAAGAACAGTATGAAAAGGCAAAATGATAGGATACTGAAAGAGGAACTCCCCACGTCAGTAGGTGCCCAATATGCTACTGGAGATCAGAGGAGAAATAACTCCAGAAAGAATGAAGAGATGGAGCCAAAGTAGAAACAATACCCAGCTGTGGATGTGATTGGTGAGAGAAGCAAGGTCTGATGCTGTAAACAGCAATACTGCATAGGAACCTGGAATGTCAGATCCATGAATCAAGGCAAACTGGAAGTGGTCAAACAAGAGATGGCAAGAGTGAAAGTCGACATTCTAGGAATCAGCAAACTAAAATGGACTGGAATGGGTGAATTTAACTCAGATGACCATTATATCTATGACTGCAGACAGGAATCCCTTAGAAGATATGGAGTAGACATAATGGTCAACAAAAGAGTCCAAAATGCAGTACTTGGATGCAACCTCAAAAACGACAGAATGATCTCTGTTCGTCTCCAAGGCAAACCATTCAATATCACAGTTATCCAAGTCTATGCCCCAACCAGTAATGCTGAAAAAGCTGAAGATGAACAGTTCTATGAAGACCTACAGGACCTTTTAGAACTAACACCCCCAAAAGATGTCCTTTTCTTTATAGGGGACTGGAATGCTAAAGTGGGAAGTCAAGAAACACCTGGAGTAACAGGCAAGTTTGGCCTTGGAATCTGGAATGAAGCAGGGCAAAGACTAACAGAGTTTTGCCAAGAGAATGCACTGGTCACAGCAAACACCCTCTTCCAGCAACACAAGAGAAGACTCTACACATGGACATCACCAGATGGTCAACAC